>OY856411.1:1258830793-1259430793 GCA_963693085.1 Alisma plantago-aquatica | reverse complement strand
TGACTGGGTGGGGTCAAATAGTGGCCGATCCCAGGAGGGGTTCCTCATTACAAATAAAGATTATGAATATGATCTCATTTAATCATTTAAAATCTTTCATGTATGTTGAACATGTCCCCTCCTAAAAGAACAAAGGTGGAATTTAGAGATGCATATTTCTATGGCCCAGAAATGTGATTTAATGGTGTTTGGATGCCATATAATGGGAAATGAACCTTTCATTCATAAATATTGTTCTAAAGATGTTCTAGTGAATGTAAGAAGTGTACATAGTTTTAATGATTTTCAAGAAAAATTTAGAAATAGATTCCCTATCTAAAAGTGGTTCAAATCTACATAAAGATGCCCTTTTATGGTGTTGTACTATACTGATTATACATGTATTCATTCATCCTTGTTACTGGTTGGGTATTGTGATAAGATTATTTTAAGAGTCTTACCTAACTATTAATATGCCAAATTTCTTTGAAATTGTACTTAATTCTTGTAAAGATCTCATTGGAGTCGTAAATGGACTTTTATGTCTCAATCACAATTATAGAGTAACTTCCACATACTTGAGGGTTTTGATCCGAAATGTGGTTTTCTATCTTGTTAATTAATTATGAAGATATGCACAAAATATTAGGTTAATATGATATTAATAAATGGACATAGCCTTGATATGAATTTATATGGTGTGTAGGCCTTGTTGTGTCCTATATTACAAAAAATGCTTTGTTATGTCCAATGATGGTTACTTGTACCTTGAATGGGTACTTGGAATCTATTTAAAATGTTTCATATTTTATTGACTGATTGTATACTTGACTAATTATACAATTTCATCCCTAGGTCTTGTTTGTTTGATTGATGCATCCAAACATGAGAATTAGACGTAACTATAATCAACTATAACTTGCATCATGTAGTAGATCTATATTAGTGTTTGGTGTTCAAGATAGAAAGCATGTTTCCTCATAGTTCATGTGCTATGAGAAGGAACCTAGAGTTTCAGTACATGAAGGTGACTGGAAGTTGTGTATGCTGATATGAATGAGCATGGTCGATGTGATAGCTCTAGATAGGTGCAAAATTAGAATTGTGACTATAATGTAACATAGTCTCAAGGGTCTTACACCCAATTATAGGTTCCAATACCTAACTACCCATGTGTATCTAATATTCTGGGACCAACCTTTGAGCACTCCACAAGTAGTTTAATCTTTGAGAACACTACTATGTTTATACTCAAACTAATTGAGGCATGGAAGGTTCTTATGTAGTCTGGTAATACTAAAGACCTTACATGATGGGTATCACATTTCTCATTCACTATTCTATGGTTTGACTTGGTACGCCTCAAACTACACATGTCTTAGTCTTAATATATTATTTGTGTAGTATATTTGTGTAAGGTTTATTTGGTGAATTCACTTTATTATTTTGTATAGAGCACATACACCTACACAATAGTTTTTTTTAATTCTAAAAGTACTATAATTTCATATCTTTACAAGGTTATTACTACAATTTACTACTTCCTTTATTTATTATGTCAATTATTATCTTATAAGAAATAAATATGATCACTTGTTATAACATATCACTGGGAAATGGGTCTCACCATAGTTCTTAGGTGACCAATAATGTATCCAAGGTTTCTATAGAGAGGAGTAGATTTCTTGAAGGACAACTGAGTTTCTAGGTTAATGATGGTGTTTTGGTGAGTCATCCTTATACTCACATGTCTTGGAGGGGAGGTGTTAATTAGAAGTATCTATGACTTGTTTCTAAAGTGCATGCCTTGTACATATGCATATATGTTAATATGATCATCATATATCTTTTATATATATGTGCTGATAGTAGCCATGAAATAGCATGTTGTCAAGTAACTTATAACAAATTAATAAAAGTTGCATCTTTCTACAAAAATCTATTGGAATGGAATCAAAATATTTAATTTGGGTCTCTTATAATCTGTTTATTGAAGTTGCTTTAGAAGAATCAATGCTTACTTTTTAGTATTCTCACTCTTATGTGATTGGGTGTCACATACATGGTCCATGGCACCAAGGTTTTTAGACATTTCATTTTAATAAATGATTATCTTACTCTTTTGAGAAAAATACAAAAAAAGAGCAGCTGACAAATGATTCATATGACTTTGGAAAGAAAATGATAATAAGTCATCAATGCAAACATGAAAATTCTTGTCACTCAAAAGATATATTGCATGTTGTATATAGAGTGTCCAATTCCATTAATGTATAGATTGGATATTTTCCTACTATATATATAGGCTTTCCCCTTTTGGGTGGGAACCTGTTAGTCAATGACTTTAATGTTTTGATAACACCAAATTTTGTGATGTTTTAGACTGTTATTCTGTTATCAAAACCGCCTTTTTAACTATTTTCCTCTCTGTTTATACATACTTTTGCAATAATTGGCCAAACGACACTCTTAATTCAATATTTCCATCTTTTGCAGTGTTTTCCTCCTATTTTGACCCATTTATCGTCAATAAGGCCGTCCCGGCCCACAAGCAAGTTCCACCTGCATCGGCCTTCCAGATGGCCGATAAGATCACTGCCCGACAGGGTAAGTGCAACGCACCGACGCGCGATATGAGGATGCCGCACAAGAAGGAACTAGCAGGCGATATGTCTTTTACCCAATAGGGAGCCGAGCTCGCCACGACAACTAAAGCTTGTCGTGCGACACAAGCCACCCACCGGCAGGCGCCGCTCGTCACGTGACCGATAGCCGACATCCTTGTGTCGGGCGATACCGATATCGTCCGTCCACCGACCGCAAGGATAAGGGGGACACATGGCGCCCTGAGCACCATTATTTCCCCCAACCGCTGCCTATAAATAGCAGCTACAGGAAGCTGAAAGGATAGGTCGGAACACTGCGCAAGTCACCTCAGGAAGGCTGCAAAGAGAGAGAGTATCGTGCCTCAGTGGTTGTGACGGGTGACACTAGGTGAGAATTTCCCCATCCCGAGAGGGAGGGAATGGTTCACTTAGTGTTGTCCCGAGAACCACTGCAGGCCGATATCGGCCGACATAACGTAGATACTGGATACAAGTGACCGATACTAGATGCACTTCACTTTAGCCCGACACGATACTAACCCCGATACGTGTCGCCCGTCGTGGCGTGTCGCCCGAGAGGGTGCCGCCCGACATGACCGTATCGGGCCAGGGTCCTGCCCAGTATCGGGTCGGAGGGTCAGTTGTAGCCTGTCGACCTTCTATATCAAGAGGGTGATGTTTATCCTTTATTTCTATCATTTATTCTACTTCCGCAATGTAATCAAACCTTTATATGTTAATAGAAATAGAAGAGTTTAATTATCTGCTGATTTATGCTTGGTACCCTTGTTGGATGAATGCTATGTTTAATACGAACTCTAGCGTGTACGTTCGATCACGTTTCGATTAGCTACCGAATCGTGTTTTTCCGTCGCAACAACCTTGAGAGAGGTGTTGTGGCTCTAGTGTTTGGCCCGATTCTGGAGTACGAGAGTTCCCAGAATCAGAGTTGTTGTAGTAACCTTTCCACTCTAACCTAAGTCCAGCAACCTCGAGAGTGGTGTTGATGCTTGGTTAGGGGTACCCGCCCTGAGAGGAGGGGTACATGATGTTCCTGCTGCCGCTTGTTTAACCGAAGTTTTTCTCCTTGGTACCTTGCTTTAGTTTGAGTATTATCTCTCCGTTTCTGTTTCATGAAAAATCCCTACAAACTGCCCAATGCTTAAAACCTAAGTTTTCCTTGTAACTCCAGTTGGAGATAGGGTTTTGTTTTGTTTTATCGATCTCGTTCTGCTGTTTCCTTTTAGGAATTTTATCATCCCTTATCCTTGCCGGAGTGTAGCGTGTCGATTCTGAGTTCTCAACACTACCACCCCTGTCCCTGTGTTTGACCCCATATATCTACTTCGACCCCGTAAACAAAGTTGTGGGGGCCTAGAAGGATTCAGGTTATAAATGTAAAAGCTCGACTACCTCAAATCCGCCTCCAATTTTAGGACGCGCGATTTAGGCCGGTCAACTTTTTGGCACCGTTGCCATGGACAAGGCAAAACAACACTGTTGACGAATCTGAATCCACTAACTATACTCCCGTGCCTCAAGCTTAGAAATGAGCTTGACAAAACCCTTTTCTTTTATTATTATTATTATTATTATTTTCCTAAAATTAATAATTCGATTTTCTAAACTAGATTTCTCGTGCCATTTTAGGAACCCTGAAGAACGGTGACCTATTCTACTGACCACTGACACCATGCCGCCCCGCGTCGAGCCACCCCAGTCTGAAGGAGAATGCCCAGGGTGAGCTCGGCCTCATTCGCCTCCACCAGAAGCCAACGATCGCTATGACGGAGATGATAACCTCGAAGATCCGGAAACAGAGCAGTTTGAGGAAGGCCATCACCGCGATAGACATCATCGCCACCAGAGGCATAGAAGAAACCACAATAATTAGGAACGACGCTGAGATGCCAGTGACAATGACGACTCGGAGGAAGAAGAGAAAATGCTGATGGAGTTGGCGTCCACGAAGGCCAACAACTCTCGGTGTCCCATCATTATCCCACGTTTCAACACGACAAATTTTGAGCTTAATCCGTTCGTTATCTCAATGATCCAGAATAAAAGCTTTAAGGGTAGTTCCAAGAATGACAACCCCTACCACCACCTGGATGCCTTCAAAAATATATGTGATACCATAAAGATGCGGGGGTCCCCCAAGAAGTCATATACTGCAAGGGCTTCATTTTCTCCTTGGAGGACAAAGCTCTGTCATGGTATCTTGGGTTGCCTCACCAATCTCTAAACGGATGGGGAGCACTGGCTGACGCATTTGTGAACAAATTTTACCCCATTGAAAGGACTGTGAGAAATAGGCAGAAGATAACCTCTTTTGTGCAGAAGCCCAATGAGAGTCTCCATGACGCCTGGGAAAGATACCAGGAATATTAGAGGGGTTTCCCTCACCATAACTATAAGAAGGGTTTCTTAGTCACCACCTTTTACAATGGTCTGACCCCAGATGAAAGGGTGTCACTTAATGCGGCAGTAGGTAGTGACTTCCTTGGGAAAAAGCCGAGCAAGTCTGAAAAGATCATTAAAAACATGGCTGAGCTGCTAGCCGGCGTTGATTACGATAGATCCGATAGAGGACAGGTTAAAAAGAGCGGTGAAGGTCCCTCTCTTGAGTCCAAGGCACTGGAGTCCATTACCTCGCAGATACAAAGAATAGCTACAGATGTTAAGCAACTGAGGGAATCTGGCGGGAAAGGAAAGAAGCTAGTCAAAAAAGTGATGAAATGTGTAACCTGTGGAGAAGGAGGGCATGGGGTAGATAATTGCATCTACACCCGACCGGATGCAACCAGTGATACTGACTCTGAAGACGAAGGGACTGAAAATGTCTCTTTTGTGAGTTTCAAAAGGCCAGACCACCCCGGTTTCAATTACAGCAACAAGGACGCGGCTGAGAACTCACATCAGCTGCATAGCTCGTCTAAGTTGTCGCAAGCCTTCGAGAAAAGAGGGGAGCCAAGTCAGTATACCAAGAACACCCAGTTTCAGCCAGCCAAGGGAAATTTCCAGGTACAAGGTAAATATCAAGGGTCAAACAAAGAACATGACAAGGGCTCGAGCCAATCAGATGTTGTTGGCCAGTTATTCGATTTTGTGAAGAGGCATGCCACTATCAACAATCAACTAGCGCAAAGCGCGCTGTCGAATTCCGGCGTTTTGAACTCTTTGCAGATACAATTGGCGGACATGCAGACGCATCAACGCCAAATTGATCAGCAACTAGCTCAGTTGGTTGAGATCGTGAAGAACCCGTCAGGGAAGATACCATCAAATACAGAGACTGCCAAGAAGGCAGGACTGTGACCGCGGAGGCAAGGATAAAGATGCAGGAAGAAGATGAAGACGGAAAATGCAGTGCTTCTCGGGAGGCATCTTGAGCTCTCTTTTATTTCTTAGAATAGGATGCATTTATTTTCCTGCAAAGCAAACATTACGAACATTATGGACTGTAATAAGGCCTGAGTCAGTGCATGCGCCGAGCGTACCGACTCTTCTGTTTTATGGGCCACCGCTGTATTTTACGAAGATTTGAGGAGTAATACCTTCTGAGGTCGGGAGCGTAACCCTATGCCAATGATGTTTAACCCCTTTATCACTTTTTCCTCGCCTTGTTTTGGCCGCATGTTATTAACCGTATCGGGCAGCAGCTCAGCTGGCGCGCAGGACCGCTTGTATCAGGTTGTGGTCTCTCGGGCATCGCAACGGCCACGACGGATGGCATTCCTGGGCGGCGTGCACCGTATCGTGCATGTGAGTAATTGCCTTTAATGAGATTGATGGGACTGTCATCTCGGGAATGGCATGTCTCAATGGCCGATGCGCGCCCCAGAACTACCCGTTTTACCCCCAGCTGAGTTTGTTATATATAGTAAGGAGGGTTCAACGTGTCGGGCTACTACACTTACTCTCTCAGCCACATGTACCACATGCAGTAATCCACCTTTTGCTCGCATGTCGGGCAGCTCGCCTTCGCCCTCATGTCGGGCGAGAGCTTTTAAGAGAAAAGGTATAGCCCGACAGTCTGTTTACGGACATATGTTTCATATCGCGCGCCGCGTGTCGGGTTGATGAGCTTAGTTGATTTTTCTTGTATCACCCGACACGTTGAAGCACGACACGTCGGCCGATAGCGTTTGCCCGAAACGCCATAACGGGCAACACGTTTTTCTATCGTGACGTCATATCAGGCAGTTGTTTCATGTGATCTTATCGCCCGATATCCCCGTGTCGGGCAGCACGTCGTACCGCGCTGTCCCCCCCGTATCGTCTGGTCTCGTATCGCTTTGGATTTTCTTTTGATGAACGATACCCGGGCTTTCATCGAAACAAGTTTTATCGAGATATCAGATTTTCCTACCTAACATTTGAATGATCAATGAACTTGATAACATGTATGGCTCATACAAAACAAGTTTTGGGGGAGTTGATAACACCAAATTTTGTGATGTTTTAGACTGTTATTCTGTTATCAAAACTGCCTTTTTAACTGTTTTCCTCTCTGTTTATACATACTTTTGAATAATTGGCCAAACGACGCTCTTAATTCAATATTTCCATCTTTTGCACTGTTTTCCTCCTATTTTGACCCATTTATCGTCAATAAGGCCGTCCCGGCCCACAAGCAAGTTCCACCTGCATCGGCCTTCCAGATGGCCGATAAGATTACTGCCCGATAGCGTAAGCACAACGCACCGATGCAGGACATGAGGATGTCGTGCAAGAAGGAACTAGCGGGCGATACGTCTTTTACCCGACAGGGAGCCGAGCTTGCCACGACAACTAAAGCTTGTTGCGCGACACAAGCCACCCACCAGAAGGGGCCGCTCGTCACGTGACTGTCAGCCAACATCCTTGTGCCGGGCGATACCGATATCGGCCGTCCACTGACCACAAGGATAAAGGAGACACGTGGCACCCTGAGCACCATAACTTCCCCCAACCGCTGCCTATAAATAGCAACTATAGGAAGCCGAAAAGATAGGTCGGAACGCTGCGCAAGTCACCTCAGGAAGGCTGCAAAGAGCGAGAGTATCATGCCTCAGTGGTTGTGACGGGAAACACTAGGTGAGCATTTCCCCATCCCGAGAGGGAGGGAATGGTTCACTTAGTGTCGTCCCGAGCACAACTGCAGGCCGATATCGGCCAACATAACGTAGATACTGGATACAAGTGACCAATACTAGATGCACTTCACTTTAGCCTGGTACGATACTAACCCCGATACATGTCTCCCATCGTGGCGTGTCGCCCGAGAGGGTGCCACCCGACATGACTGTATCGGGCCAGGGTCTTGCCCGCTATCGGGCCAGAGGGTCAGCTGTAGCCTGTCGACCTTCTATATCAAGAGGGCGACATTTATCCTTTATTTCTGTCATTTATTTTACTTCCGCAATGTAATCAAACCTTTATATGTTAATAGAAATAGAAGAGTTTAATTATCTGCTGCTTTATGCTTGGTACCCTTGTTGGATGAATGCTATGTTTAATATCTGAACTCTAGCTTGTACGTTGGATCATGTTTCGATTAGCTACCGAATCGTGTTTTCCCGTCGCAGCAGCCTTGAGAGAGGTGTTGTGACTCTAGTGTTTGGCCCGATTCTAGAGTATGAGAGTGCCCAGAATCAAAGTTGTTGTAGTAACCATTCCACTCTAACCTAAGTCCAGCAACCTCGAGAGTGGTGTTGATGCTTGGTTAGGGGTACCCGCTCTGAGAGGAGGGGTACATGATGTTCCTGCTACCGCTTGTTTGATCGAAGTTTTTCTCCTTGGTACCTTGCTTTAGTTTGAGTATTATCTCTTCGTTTCTGTTGCATGAAAAATCCCTAAAAACTGCTAAATGCTTAAAACCTAAGTTTTCCTTATAACTCTAGTTGGAGATAGGGTTTTCTTTTATTTTATCGATCTTGTTCTGGTGTTCCCTTTCGGGAATTTTATCATTTCTTATCCTTGCCGGAGTGTAGCGTGTTGATTCTGAGTTCTCAACACTACCACCCTTATCCCTGTGTTTGACCCCGTATATCTACTTTGACCCCGTAAACAAAGTTGCGGGGGCCTAGAAGGATTCGGGTTATAAATGTAAAAGCTCGACTACCTCAAATCCGCCTCCAATTTTAGGACGCGCGATTTAGGCTGGTCATGTTTTTATTGATAAACTTGATGATATGATAGCTAGATGTCCTACAAATAAAACATCTATGCAAGGTAGAGCCATTGTTATCCGATTAACCATTTTAGGTCTTCTTCTATTCTAGGCTCATCATGGAGAAAATTCAGATGCTATGCTGGAGAAGATGGAAATGAAGATTGAAAATTCCTTACAGAGAGGGTTCTATCACCCCTATGAGATATGGAAAAGGCACAATACCAAAATACGAACAAGATTTACCTAAAACATCCTAGTGAAATTGCAAGATGCAACACTACAAGGAGAATGTGCATCTTGTAAAAGAATAAAATGATATAGGAAAATGGATGAACATACATAATCTGAAATGACTTGACTTCGTACCAATAATGAGAGAACTTTACTCTAGATCAATAAATAAGATGATGGGTTTACCATAGAACATGAGAAAAAAGTCAAATCTTTGGGATGTGAGAAGTGAGAAAAGATGAATCAAAAACATAAACATAGACCTAGTAAGAAATTGGGGTGGTTTATTGAATGCAAGAAATTTATATGGTTCAATTGGCATATCCCATGGTGGATTTGAGGCCTTTTTAGAATTTTGTTAGGTCCTAGTTGTTGGGTTTTTAGGGAGACAGAGAAGGCAGCGGAAACAAAAAAAATTTCTCCCCAACCCATACCGAGGAAACGCGTCAACGTCTATATAATAGGAAAGGATGGTTTGCGGAATCATACCTTGTCCCGAGGCTTGCTCGGCGACAATACCTCGCGCAATGCGGGTCTTCAACTCCGGACTTTGACGGTGTCTGTGCAGCTCCTGGTCGCACCGGGACTGACAACTCCTACTCGAACCGGACTGTCAGATGACAGTTGTCCTCCTAAGCGGCAGTGTCCTCCCGCCTCTGTAGTAGTCCACACAGACCACCTGGAACTCCACTCTCCTTGTCCCACAAGGAAGTGGAAGGAGTCGCACCCTCCTGTTGACGTACTAGTCGCCAACACGCTCTCCTGCCTCCTGTTGCAACTGCAGTTGTCCTTCCCTTACTGCACCTCCCTTTTGCGGGAAGCACTTACTCGGGCTCTCTCACAGTTACCAAAACCAGAGAGAACGACAACTTGCAGAGCAACTGGTTGCACTGAGCTGTGTCTTGAGAAGCCCCCAATACCCCTATATATAGGAGAGTCATGGGACAAGGTTCTCCATCCCGGGCAATGCGGGACTAAAGCAGGAGTAGAAGGGTTTGAGAATTTTCCACAAAAAGCAACCGGTTCGCAACTTGAAATGATCGGTTCACAACTGAACCGATCGGTTCGGCCATTGAGCCGATCGGTTGGACCTGAGCCGACCGTTTGGGGCACTCTAACCGATCGGTTGGTGCCTTGAACCGATCGGTTCATGGTCCTAATCCGGCTCAAAAAGACTTTCTTTGTTTCTTTCCCAATTGGTATCGAATACCAATATTATTCCCAATCGAATTGGGCAATTTGAAACCAAAGGAAAATTCTTGCCGACATGACTTTTCCCAACTAGTCGGTTGCACCAGTTGAGCCGATCGGTTCAACCCTTGAACCGGTCGTTTCAACCTGGGCATGAGCCGATCGGCCTGGACACTCCAGCCGACCGGTTCAGCAACCTCAGCCGACCGGTTCATCACATGAACCGATCTATTGGGAGCACAGGTTGGGCAAAATCAGTCAATTGCGATTTCAATCAATCCGATACTCCAATCAATGCGTCCAACACCTTGAACCATACGATATTGAGCCATCGACTGATTGAGTGTTTAATTGAACTACTAAACTCCTTTAGTAATCAATCTAAACATTGCTTTGTGGACAAAACTCCTCTTCCAGGTTAAATCCTATGTGTGTGACCCTGCAGGTCCATTTCACGTTGGCAGTGAAAGTCCATAACAATTATGACTTCACAAGCAAAGAGCGGTGTCTAGTCACACATCAGTGCTACCCAAGTGAAAGTAGAAAGTTGGAGAACAACTTTCATCCTACAATCCGTGAATGGTGTTACAACGAATGTATAATTCCTTTGTCACTGATATCCTGAATGAACTCGAGGCATGGAACAGTCATCCTGTCAACGTTCATTCACTTCCTTGATCTCAGAGTAGACTGGAAGAGATATGTATGACATCAGTATCATATACTGATTCACACATGTGTGCACGCCTTTCTCAATCCTACTCATCAAGTGGCCATGGATATCAAACTCCATCAGGAGGGACAAATCCCATATCTATCACTCACCCCTCAAAAGCCCCATGTGTCAAAGCCACCCAATCATCACCTTTATAACAACCCATGTTTCAAGACTGCGTTTGATGATGTCAAAGTGTGCCCAACTACATGTGTTGAGTGCAGTGATTTTAGGTCCAAGAATCACACTCACCACCAAAACTGTGAGTACTGACTGTGACTACCATCTCATGGTTCCATGTGTCAAACTCACGGTGGGTCTGTCCGGTACCTTGTTCTCTAACAAGTACCTATGTGTTTGGTTTGATATCTCTATATCATGACTAATGAGATTATGTCATCAACCAACACCACAATCTAGTCTTGTGTGTCATTGCTGTCTATCAACCTTCCACAATGACATCCGACTAGGGACACAACAAGAATGTACAAACTCTTAGCATCCGTATGATCTCATCGTTCAGGTCCTCAACCTGAAAGCATACGTCATTGAGTACTTTCATTCTCTAGACATTCAATCTGTTCTATCACTATCTCATATGACTGAACCAGAAAGAATTGGAAGCTCGCCTTTGATGTTTATCAAATCAATCTCAATGTATCCCACCAATCATCCCATGATTGTCTCTCAGGGCATACATACCAACAGACTCCCACTTGCACAGCGAGCCAATCACCTATGAATCATATTCATAGTGATCTTCAGACATGTCCCACATGTTACTGTGCTCTAGTGCCAACATAGTGAGTAATGACAACACCTTGCCAAAGTCTGTACAAATTGCATGTCTCGCATCTCTTCGCTGTACGTCATACGTATGAGATGGAGTTGCCGTAATATGCGATCTAGTATTCCTTTGGTAACCTTTAGCCACATTGCATGATCAAGGATTCCAGACTTGTCATCAATGAGTGGAATATAAGTTCATCTCATGAACTTTCAGATCCATATAGTATCCACTGCTATTCACTAACACCTAGATACTCGACATTTCCCTTTTAAATGGCTTTATTGGAACACTTCCAATTATCAACAAACTTTCACTTTTATACATCTTATGTATATTTTGCGATTAATTTTCTGTCCTTTCGGAAGTTCGCATCAATGTAACTCTTTACATCGAACTCTTCCTTATCTCCATAGAACTAGTACTTCACAAGCACTTATCAAGTTCTCATGGTATTCCAGTAACCCTTACTGGAAATAGATAGACATCCACTCGTCATGTCACACATACGAGTTATCAGGATGAGCACATCATATTGCCATGTCCTACATACAAGATGATGAATGCATTTTATTCTTGCCATGTCATACATGCAAGATAATGGGATGATTACATACATGATAGATCCATATCTATTCTTAGTGTTCCCATTCTTCATAAGAATTGGACACTTGGCCTTGGGATACTAACTCCATGTAACATAGACAAGTTTTCTCCCACTGAATCTGTGCATACTGAACACTTCAGTACAGATTGCCAATGTATGCTCTCTCTTTCCAGGTCAAGAGATTTTCGAGAACTATCTCTATAGATCTCTATTCCTATCACATAGGAAACATCTCTATCTTCCTTAAAGATAATTTCCACTTTTGGATTTCCATTCTAGAACAATTCCATTTCACATCAATATGTGGAATGTGAATACACTCCTACTAAATCACATATCACTTCTTTATCTTTGACATATCAGTCAAACCCTTTGACTATATTATCAAAATAAAGATCCAATTTTGAGTTGCTTGTACTCAATCAATCACATTGATTAGTCCATTGTAACTTATAGACTTCATTTGCATTAGTGGATTCATAAACCTTATAGGTTGTGTCACGTACACATCTTGGTTTTATTCCTCATAGGAATGCAGTTTTAGTATCAATATGCCAAATGTCTTAGCCATTAAGTTGCAATTAACAAGCATCATCCTTCTCAAAATGTTATCCATGTGTCTTAACACTTAAGACTCATCAGCACTTATGGATATGATCCAATGAGTGCTACCATCAAGGTCATACCTTATGGTTCACATGGAAGTCATTTAGGATGTAATGGTTTTAAACCATAACTCAAGATTCGGTTCCTCATATTCATCTTGATAGTTGACTCATCACATGAACAACTCATCACATAGATAATTGAGGTGTATCTGTTAAAGATATAAGAACTCACAACCCTTGTGATTCTTAATTTCTTTTATTAGTGTGGGGTATTCTTTTATTAAGAAGAATTCAGTTATTTGATAATCATTCTCTAACTCCTTAGAGCATGATTCCTTCTTGATTCAGACATCACCATGCCTTAATCATGAGTTCACTATGATACACTATCATAATCACTCATAAGGATCTCAAACATTTGGTCCAAGTATTTCATTCATTGATCTCATCAAGAATTAATACTTTACCAAATTTGTACTTCATTTATGATAATCTTGAACACTTCAAGATATTCATATTGGTATTTCTCTAAACACCATTTGAAGTATTAGCATTTATTCCAATAGGTATGTAAATACATCACATGTATTATACCTATTGGGATAATCACTCTCCCACTACATTAGTGAAGATTGATCAATCATGTCCAAGATATTCATGTCCCTTACTGGTTCTCTAACCAAAAGAGTCTAGTTTATCCATCACATGGAAACTAGAAATGAATTTCTCATGATTAATGCGAATTAAATTGTTTGAGTTATCTATAACTTTTAGGTATCGTCTTATCTTATGCATATCAAATATCACAAGATAAATAAGGCATTGCCACAAAGATCACATCTTTATAAATTGAAACATCTCTTTATTAATTGCCATCATTGTCATACAATATGCAAAAATAAAGTGTTTCTATCTATTGGGAAGTATGAAATAGCAGTTCATAACTGTATTACATGCCTTATTGGCTGAAAATAAACTAAAGTATTCCTATCTATAAAGGCAACACTTGCCCCAAGTAAGAATGCTTTACACTTTACATCTTGGTATCATATACCTCAAAAGGTGTTACAAGTTTATTTACATGACACCTTCAATTAGAGGCTTCAGTTGCCTCCTTCTTCTTTTGTTCTTCCAGGTAGAGAGGACAATTCCTTTTCCAATGTCCTGGCTTTTGACAATGGTGGCAATTTCCTTTCTTGGTTACGCCTCCCTTGGCCTTGAGAGCTGAAGATGGCTTGGACTCCTGGCTAGCTTCAGAACCTTTCTTAGCTTTGCCCTTGCCCTTGCGATTGGACTTGCCTTTCTTGCTCGTGATCACCATCAAGGACTTAGGCTTGTCCTTCTTCATCTGTAACTCGGCTGTCCTCAACATGCCCAACAACTCTGACAGTGGCCTATCAAAGTTGTTCATGTTGTAGTTCATCACAAACTGACTGTAAGATTCTGGCAACGATTGCAGTATCACGTCAGTAGCCAACTCTTGGCTCAGTGGAAATCCCAGTCTCTGCAGGTTCTCCACATACCCAATCATCTTGAGTGTGTGAGGACCAACTGGATCTCCTTCTGTCATGACGCACTTGAACAACGCCCTAGAAACATTGTACCTCTCTTGCCGTGCCTAATCTTCATACATGTTCCTGAGATGCAGAATCATCTCTATGACACCCATGTTCTCATGTTGCCTCTGCAACTCATGGTTCATTGAACATAGCATCAAGCACTTTGCATCAATGGCATCATCATAATGCTTCTTGTAAGCATCCCTTTCTGTCCTTGGTGCATTAGGAGCGGGTTCCTCTGGAATTGGAGTATCCAGGACATAGAGCTTACGCTCTTGAGTGAGAACAATTCTCAAAGTCCGATACCAGTCGTGGAAGTTTGTCCCATTTAGCTTGTCCTTGTCAAGGACCGATCGCAAAGAAAAGTTGTTGTTGTTTGTTGCCATTTGAACTACAAAAAGGAAAATATGCAATTTTAGTCCAAAACTCATTTTTGACTTATTTGATTGATTTGAAAATTTGATGATATAATTAGGCCTTTAATTAATTATTGCTCCCACTATTTTACTTCAAATTGATAGCCCTCACCATCAATTCGGAAGATTGCAGCGTACAACCTTCTAGTGGGCAAGATCCTGAAATCCTCTAAGTCATGAGTCAGCTTTGGCTGATCGCCCACAACTTAGATCTCTCAGGTAGGCAACTCTTGCCAATTGCATCATATGCAACTCTTGATAAGATGTCATATACAACTCCTTGCAATGATCATCTCCATGCCTCAAGGTACTAGATCCCATCTAGATCACCTTGTTAAGTCCGACCCAAAGCAAACACGATGAATATGCACCCTGCTTTGGCAGACCCACACATTCATCCTTCACGCTTCCACGAGATAGACGGTGCACCACGCTTTGGCGTTCCCACACTTGGTCGATCAAGCTTTTCACGTGTGTCGCATTTGGAAGGCATCTAAAACTTAATATTTTAATGAGGGATTTGGTTTTATATACATATACATATCCAATCACCACAATACATAGTACGTATCATATACATGCTATATCCCACAGAAAACATGCACAAATGATAAAAAGTGATGATTATGGCCATCCTAATGTGATTCCTCGAGCCAAGAGGAATCATGGTCATCTAGGTCTACATCACATGCAACCTGTACAAGATGAACTTCTGTGCCTTGCCTTCCGAGTTGATCAACTCATCACATGAATGATCTGTACTCTCCAGCCGGTCGTCTGGGTGCCACCAGCCGATCGGTTGGCTCCTCCAACCGATCGGTTCGCCTGGTCATCATGCATCTCGTCATGTCCGCCACCCGCTCGTCTCGCTTCTCGAACCGGTCATCAACCAATCGGTTCACTCCTTGAACCGACCGTCTGGAACGTCAACCGATCGGTTCACTCCTTGAACCGATCGTCTGAACAGTCGTCTTGATGTCCGCCGGTCTTTGACATAACAGGAAATAAAAATCTATCCTATTTATTACATTGCTTTAAAAAGGGAAACCCCGAGTTACATTCGGGGGGAGCAAAGGTAGGAAGAATCTCAAATTATTTCGAGTTACATCAGGAATAAGAGAGGGAAGATCGGTGCGCAGACCGAGATGCAAGCAACCACACACAACCAATCACAGATAGGGGTTTATAGGCCATAATCACGCTACACACATCCACCACAAAACTCGTTTAAGGGCGACGCGTATCGAGTGCATTAATAATACATATCATATATGTAATTAGGGATTTGTGGATTTAGGATTGGACATACATAAAGCCGATATTATTCGCATCGTATGCAATAAATAATGGCGACAAACCAAAATCGATCATATCGATATTCCTAAAATATAGAACAGCTGACCTGGCTCTGATACCACTGTTGGGTTTTTAGGGAGACAGAGAAGGCATCGGAAACAAAAAAAATTTTCTCCCCAACCCATACCGAGGAAACGCGTCAACGTCTATATAATAGGAAAGGATGGTTTGCGGAATCATACCTTGTCCCGAGGCTTGCTCGGTGACAATACCTCGCGCAATGCGCGGTCTTCAACTCCGGACTTCGACGGTGTCTGTGCAGCTCCTGGTCGCACCGGGACTGACAACTCCTACTCGAACCGGACTGTCGGATGACAGTTGTCCTCCTAAGCGGCAGTGTCCTCCCGCCTATGTAGTAGTCCACACGGACCACCTGGAACTCCACTCTCCTTGTCCCACAAGGAAGTGGAAGGAGTCGCACCCTCCTGTTGACGTACTAGTCGCCAACACGCTTTCCTGCCTCCTGTTGCAACTGCAGTTGTCCTTCCCTTGCTGCACCTCCCTTTTGCGGGAAGCACTTGCTCGGGCTCTCTCACGGTTACCAAAACCAGAGAGAACGACAACTTGCAGAGCAACTGGTTGCACTGAGCTGTGTCTTGAGAAGCCCCCAATACCCCTATATATATAGGAGAGTCATGGGACAAGGTTCTCCATCCCGGGCAATGCGGGACTAAAGCAGGAGTAGAAGGGTTCGAGAATTTTCCACAAAAAGCAACCGGTTCGCAACTTGAAATGATCGGTTCACAACTGAACCGATCGGTTCGGCCATTGAGCCGATCGGTTGGACCTGAGCCGACCGTTTGGGGCACTCCAACCGATCGGTTGGTGCCCTGAACCGATCGGTTCATGGTCCTAATCCGGCTCAAAAAGACTTTCTTTGTTTCTTTCCCAATTGGTATCGAATACCAATATTATACCCAATCGAATTGGGCAATTTGAAACCAAAGGAAAATTCTTGCCGACATGACTTTTCCCAACTGGTCGGTTGCACCAGTTGAGCCGATCGGTTCAACCCTTGAACTGGTCATTTCAACCTGGGCATGAGCCGATCGTCCTGGACACTCCAGCCGACCAGTTCAGCAACCTCAGCCGACCGGTTCATCACATGAACCGATCGATTGGGA
This sequence comes from Alisma plantago-aquatica, assembly GCA_963693085.1. NCBI lineage: Eukaryota > Viridiplantae > Streptophyta > Magnoliopsida > Alismatales > Alismataceae > Alisma > Alisma plantago-aquatica. Next base: position 1,259,413,457 of record OY856411.1, on the reverse strand, counting down.
GCACAGGTTGGGCAAAATCAGTCAATTGCGATTTCAATCAATCCGATACTCCAATCAATGCGTCCAACACCTTGAACCATACGATATTGATCCATCGACTGATTGAGTGTTTAATTGAACTACTAAACTCCTTTAGTAATCAATCTAAACATTGCTTTGTGGACAAAACTCCTCTTCCAGGTTAAATCCTATGTGTGTGACCCTGCAAGTCCATTTCACGTTGGCAGTGAAAGTCCATAACACTTATGACTTCACAAGCAAAGAGCGGTGTCTAGTCACACATCAGTGCTACCCAAGTGAAAGTAGAAAGTTGGAGAACAACTTTCATCCTACAATCCGTGAATGGTGTTACAACGAATGTATAATTCCTTTGTCACTGATATCCCGAATGAACTCGAGGCATGGAACATTCATCCTGTCAACGTTCATTCACTTCCTTGATCTCAGAGTAGACTGGAAGAGATATGTATGACATTAGTATCATATACTGATTCACACATGCGTGCACGCCTTTCTCAATCCTACTCATCAAGTGGCCATGGATATCAAACTCCATCAGGAGGGACAAATCCCATATCTATCACTCACCCCTCAAAAGCCCCATGTGTCAAAGCCACCCAATCATCACCTTTATAACAACCCATGTTTCAGGACTGCGTTTGATGATGTCAAAGTGTGCCCAACTACATGTGTTGAGTGCAGTGATTTAAGGTCTAAGAATCACACTCACCACCATCACTGTGAGTACTGACTGTGACTACCATCTCATGGTTCCATGTGTCAAACTCATGGTGGGTCTGTCCGGTACCTTGTTCTCTAACAAGTACCTATGTGTTTGGTTTGATATCTCTATATCATGACTAATGAGATTCTGTCATCAACCAACACCACAATCTAGTCTTGTGTGTCATTGCTGTCTATCAACCTTCCACAATGACATCCGACTAGGGACACAACAAGAATGTACAAACTCTTAGCATCCGTATGATCTCATCGTTCAGGTCCTCAACCTGAAAGCATACGTCATTGAGTACTGTCATTCTCTAGACATTAAATCTGTTCTATCACTATCTCATATGACTGAACCAGAAAGAATTGGAAGCTCGCCTTTGATGTTTATCAAATCAATCTCAATGTATCCCACCAATCATCCCATGATTGGCTCTCAGGGCATACATACCAACACTAGCCACAAAAATCAAATCATAAAATGGTATGATGATGTTAATTCTAGCTGCTTCTTATGAATGAATGGAAATGAGGACCATGAGCACTTATTTACTATTTGTGAGTTCATAAAAAAATATCTTAACTTGTGTTTGTGTCAATCTAGAGTTTAGCTTCAATTTTTTGTTCAATTAATTGAGTTTCTAGTTGTTCTTAATGAGAATTGCAAGAATGAAGGGAGCATGGGATTGCTGGCCTACTCAAGCCTATGTTATCACATATGGATAGAAAGGAACCAAAGGTGCATGGAGGAATTCCCATGTGTGAAGGATTACTTGTGAACTATTTTTATAAATGAGTCATTTCCATAATCAAATGTGGCATTATCCTTGTTTTATTTCTTTTCTATTTTTATTTGAAGTTATAAGGTTTTAGCTTTGGGCTACATGTATTTTGAACCCTTATCTTGTGTAATGGTAGTTGGAATAAATGTTAATCAGTTCCATTACATACCTATATGTATGTATATAGGTAAATATTCCAATAACAAATAACTTGAAACATCAAAAAAATCAAGTGGAATTTGTTTACGGAGATAAAACCCTTAAATATTAAGTAATATCGTCATCTATGATATTAGTTTATTGATTAAAGTCTTGCATTGTGTGGATGATATTTTCTCAATAGGAAACAAGTAGGCATTTACATAGGTCAACAAGTGGATAAATATACATTCATAAATGTCCAAAAATACATAAAATATAACAACAAGAGACTCATGAACGCATCGAAACCAACAAAAATTTAACATGGGATTGAAAAATGAGAAAACTTAGTATGAACATATGTACTCGTGGTTGAAGGCATCATAAGGTTATGTCTAGGCAATTATCGACTTCCTTTTTGCCTTTGCCTAGGTAGTAGATATATCCTTCCAATTATATGCATACATACATACATACATACATGCATACATCATTCATACATATATACACACATATATGCATGCATGCATAAATACATACATATATACATACATGGTTTTTCTACCAATGGACAAGTATTTCTTGATTTCTTAGCTCCCCGATTGTTTGAACTCTGCTATAGGTTTTGGGGGAGAGGGGGGATATTTCTCTCTTAATTTCATCCCAAATACAACTTCTCTACTAGAGGACCCATATAGACTGATGACTAATGATGATGGATTCAATTTTCATCACCCCTTCTACCCCAAACAACATTTATACACACCCACCGCCACCTAGCACCCGCAAACCATGAACCGTCTCCACATGATATTGTGAGCAACCCATTCATGGGAGAGAAAGGAGGTGGGAAGAGGAATATGTGAAACTAGGTCAATATCAAAGACAAGGAGAGGATGACAGATCCAATCTACCCCTAACCAAACACCATGATTGGGAAGGTCATGCTCACAATAGAGAAGAAGGAGTTTAAAATCATGCATGGTGTTTGGGAGATTTTTGTGATGGTGTATATGATGGGAAAAATACCATACTTTACACATATTAACACATGTATTGCAAGGACATGGAGAAAAAAAGGGGACTATGAACTGCTATCATGTGACAATGGCTTATTTCTGGTTAGCTTTTCCAATGATGAGGACAAGACCATCATTCTGAAGCTTAGGACAAGATGGTTTGATGGAAACATATTCATGGTCAAGGACAACAAGTATGACGATTAGATGAACAAAGATATATTTTCATCAGTTTCTGTGTGGATTAAATACTCTTGTTGGGGTACATGTGGACCCAAAAGGTCAATATCACATTGGCTACCATGGTCATATCAGTGTTGCATATAGTTAGTTGAAAATGATAAGATACATATTGAGAAGACGTGAGGGTTCTAGTTGATAAGTGAAGAAACAACCAACCACAATGTGGTTGAAGGGTTTTGAACATGAAGAGATACCCATCAAGATAAAACATGAACATGTCCCTTATAGATGAGCTACTTGTTGCTTGTTTGGCCATGACGATGAAATATACACTAATTGCACGTAGAAGAATAATGTGGGTGAGGATGACATCATGATTCTATATAAGAAAAGATTTTGGAAGAAGAAGAAGCTTAGACAGATAAATGTGAAGTATACCGTCAAGATATGGATTCTTCCCATACTTCACTAAAATTTAAATTTGTATCAATTCTATTGTTTGACATAATAGGTATGAAAAAGTAATAATGAGACTCAAGCAAAACGTCACATGTACTACTAAGGCTACTAAAACAAAACAACTCTAATCATATATCCTCTAATAATGTATCCTTTTCCAATGCTAGTAACAAATAACTTGAAACATCAAAATAATCAAGTCGAATTTGTTGAGAGATAGTAAAATCCTTAAATTTTAAGTAATATCATCATTTATGATATTAGTTTATTGATTAAATCATATAATATGTGTATAATGTTCTCTCAATGGGAAACAAATGGGAAATTACATAGCTGAACAAGTGTATAAATACGTCATTAATAAATATCCATAAATCCATAAAATCTAACAACAAGAGACTAATGAACACATTGAAACCAAAAAAACTTTAACATGGGATTTGAGAAATGAGAAAAAATTTGTCATGCTGAGACATATGCATCTATAATTGAAGGCATCATAAGGTTATGTCAAGGCAATTATTAGCTTCCTACTTACCGTCGCAAAGAAAATAGATATCTCCTTTTAATGATATATATAAATACATACATATATATACATATATACATGCATGCATACATACATGATTCTTCGACCACTGGACAAGAATTTATTGATTTCTTATCTCCCTAATTATTGGACATCCTCTATAGGTTGTAGCAGAGGGAGAAATCTTTCTCTCTCAATTTGATACCAAGCATGACTTCTTTGCCAGAGGACTCATATGGACCAATGTACAACGATGAAGTATTCAACTAATGTCACCCCTTTCACCTGATCCCACATTTTTACACACCTGCCACCACCTAGAACCCTCAAACTGCCAACCATGAATCATCTCCACATTACACTACCAACAACCCATCAACATGAGAGAAAGGAGGCAGGATGAGTAATATGTGAAACTGGGTTTATGTCGAAGACAAGTAGAGGATTAAGGATCCAATCTACCCTAAACCAAAGAATATGGATGGGAAGGTTGTGGTCACATTCGAGGAGTAGTTTGAACTCTGCATGATGTTAAGTACATTATTGTGATGGTGTATGTGATGAAAAAAATGCAGTACTTTCTCCCATGTTAACACGTATATAGCAAGGACATGGAGAACAAAAGGGGATTATGAACTGCTATCGTGTGAGAATGGTTTATTCATAGTTATCCTTTCTAATGATGAGGATAAGATCATCATTCTCAAGGTTAGGACAAGATGGTTCTACAGAAAACTATTCATGGTCAAGAACTACATGTACGATGATTAGATGAACAGAGATACATTTTCATCACTTTCTGTTGTATTAAATACTCTTTTTGGGGTGTAGGTGGACCCAAAACGTCGAAGACACATTGGCCACCAAGTTTGTATCAATGTGCATATAGATAGTATAGAATTGTAAGATACATATTTTGGGAGACGTGAGGGTTCTAGTTGATAAGAGGAGAAACAAACAACCATAATGTTGTTGGGTTTTTGAATGTGAAGAGATACCCATCAAGATAAAATATGAACACGTTCCTCCTAGATGCGCTACTTTCTACTTATTTGTCCATGACGATGAGAAATGCATTGATTGCACATAGAAGAATAATGTGGGTGAGGATGATATCATGATGCTATATAAGAAAAGATTCTAGAAGAAAATTAAAATCAAACTAATAAGAAAGAAAACCATTGCACGTTGAGGAATCAACTGTCAATGAACATGCATCTGAAAAAGAAAACATAGATGGTGGAGGGCCAAAAAAAGCAAATTCATCAAAAAATGTGCTCACAAAATCAAACTTGATACATAAATCCCACAATGAAATTAGGGAGTCAATTCTATCTTAAATTGGAATGCTTTTGAGTTTCTGATTTGATTAGATAAGTAAGAGGAGGACGTTCTTAATGCAATAGCAAGGTAGAAAAAAGAGTCTACGACAAAGAGGAGGGAGGCTCTAAGACATATCCGTCCACTATTAGGTAGTGTATTTCCTAACAAGAAATACAAGGGGTACTTGAAACACCACAAAAAGAGGGAAGTAAGCGATTGCGTACTAATTCAAGTTTTCCATTGTTGCTCTACTAGAAAACCAAATAAAGAAAGGGAATATAATACACTACAATTAATATGTTTTTGCATGAATGGGATTGCATATCCAATCATGATGAGGTTGATCTTTCCATATATGTGTAGGGTGAAGTCCTGATGTATGGATGGTAGATATTCTAATGATGAATGAACAAATGATTAATATGGTGCACAATATAAACACAAAGATAAAAGTTATGATCAATGTAGTGTATGCATCAATCTAGAACATCAAAGTAGAAGCCTGTGACAAAATATGACACATATTGAAATATGGGTTGATCTTCCATTGCTATCAACTTCAACAATATTGGACTACAATCTATGAAAATAGGAGGGATTTATGTACTATGTAATGTGATTAATGAATTAAATGGTTCTAATAAAGCTGAACATTTTGAACTCCCTCTGACATGTGAAGATCTATTTATGTGGAACAAAGCATGGGGTGTTGGATTTAGGATTGATATTAATTTGGATAGAGTTTTATTGAATGACACATTATTAAATTGTTTTTAAATGCTTGGATTAAATGCGAGGCATCATATATCAGTTTTGATAATGTTCCCTTTACTTTGGAAGTGATAAAAAACAACTAAATAAGAAGACTCTTTAAGCTATTGAACTATTGGGTGGACTAGGATGGATTTGAATATGTAGTGAGAAAATCTTGGAACATCTAAATACAAAGCAACCACATTTTCATATGTATGAAGATAGTGATGAACATTAAACATACCATAAAAAGATGGGATAAAAAGGAGGTGAAAAATCCAAGGTTGTATGCAATGAAATTAAGAAGTCTCTTATGTAGGATTTTGTAAATGAAGATCTCATCAATTATGATAATGAGATAATATAATAATAACTTACTTGAAAAAGGTGGAGGAAGAATTCTTTTGGAAAAGAAGCATGAAGAAATGGATGACAAATGGTGACAAAAATGCAAAGTGCTATCACAATGTAATGTAAATAAGGGAAGCTAGTGATATGATCTTGAGCTAATGAAGGACATATTTTTAATAGGAAATATAATATTAAAGACTAGTGGATCAAATTCATAAATACCTATACAAAAAAAGTTCTAAAATGCCACAATGGAGTAATGCATGGAGTGGAAATTCAATCTGACTATTACAAATAACAATATCCCATCCATAGAAGTAGATGAGAAAAAACTAAAAGATTCTTTGTGGAGTATGGGGGTCACAAAATTGATAGGACCATATTATTTAAGGTTATTATGTATAGAAGATCACGGAACACTATAAAAGAATACCCAATTGAAAATTTGAAATGGTTCATGAAGGGAGGAAGTATGGTAAGGAAGGTAAATCATATTTTTCTTATTCTCATCCTCACGAAGGAGATCACACTCTTTCCAAATGACTTGAGGCATGTAGATTTTTGTTTCATCGAATATAATAATATTGCTAAAATTATAGAATTAGTATGGAGCTTATCTTTCCTTATCTTATATATGGTAATAAAGTGACATTCATTCATGGTAGAAGAATCATTTATTGTGCTTTGCTTGTTGAGGAATTCATTCTAGATTTGAACATATAAAGATGAACTGGAAACACCTACATGAAATTAGATGTATACAAGGTATATGACAATGTCAAATTAGAAATGTTATGATGAATCATGAAGAAATGGACATCCATGACACATGGATTGGTTGGATGAAGACATGTACATGTGATTCTGATTTCCCTACTCTTGTCAGTAGTCTGTATGGGTGTTCAACAATAGTCATGACTTGAGGAAAAGGGACAACCTATCACCCTTTTTTATACTATGGAGGTGGAATTGTTTTTCACAAAATATATGAAGGATGAGATGGAAAAGAAAATTTATGCATACATTATATGACCCCTAAGCTAGATTGACCTCTAAACATGTTTTATCATCTTAAGTGGATTCTACACTAAGTTACAAACTCAATTTATAAAGTGGTATCTCTAATTTGACTTAGTAGCACTTTTTTCCTTGTTTTTTATTTCATGTACTTCTATAAACTAATATATAGATTCATCATAATTGAGACTCTAATTGCAATTTGCATTCAATATATATAAGTATATATCTTGTTTCACAATCTTTTTTGTTTGGATGAGCTTTGAATGCTTCTGAACTCAAAATGATTAGAGTTTACCTTAACCTGGTGTAGCGGTTGTGGTTGTGTTTGAAAGTCATTGGACTTACAACTGATTGAATCTTCCATCCAATGGAGATAATGGGTTGACAATGATGTGAATCATGGATCTCTCAACTGATGAAAACCTTGGATGTCAATTGATGGGAGTTTTAGTTTCATCAAATGATGGCAGTTTTATTTCATCAATTGATGTAAACCTTGGACATGAAAACCAATAAGAAAGTTGTAAACCTTGGACATGAAAACTAATGAGAAAGCTAGAAGAGAAAACCAATGAAGATGTAAATGAGGCCAACAAATGGGATATTAGCCTTGTTGGCCGATAAAATACTATAAGGGTTGTTTAGACTTTATGACCTGTAGCTCTATACACACACCTCCTCATATGGCCCAACAACCATTTGACACATGAGGAGCTACTGGAGGATGTAGAGCAAGACCACATGGTCATTGAGAAGCCAAGCTAGTTCTTGAAGCTTCAAGGTATCTAATGAACTAGAGTCCAAGCTTTTCATGTTGATGTATGATATTGATCAAGATTCTATAGGGTATTCCAAACAACTTAACATGGATCCTAAGTTTCAACATGTAAAAATCTTCTCTCCTAATCTCTTTTCTTTATGCTCTTATATTTCTATGCTACCTTGGCCGAAAAACATGGTGTTCCATTGTGAAACCTTGTCCATATAGCTTAAAGCTCTTCCTTTCTCTTCTTCTTATCATAGGTTTCCCAGGATTTTGGAGGAGGGTGAATGTTAGATATTGGTGTTTATATTATGGATTCTAGTATAGACTTTATGTTCATATCCTTTGAGGTGATTGATACAACCTTTGATACATTTCTTGCCTACTCTATACCTACTTACCCGAATCTTGCTCTTATTTGACCTGATGTGCCTAAAATGGATTTTTATTGGTTGTTAAGTTATAATATGAAATAGAGAATATCATGTCTTATTTAATAATTTAAAAATTTTCATGGATGTTAAGCATGTCTCCTCGTAAAATAACAAAGGCTGAAATATTGAGGTGCATATTTCTATGATCGAAAATGTGATTTTATGGTGTTCTGATGCCATATAATAATAAACGGAACCTTTCATTAGTACTTACTATTGTGAATATTTTTTAAAGTGAATGTAAGAAGTTTCCCTAGTTTTAATGTTGTCAAAGAACTTCTAGATATATATTCCCTTTCTAAAAGTGGTTCAAATCTAGATAAAGATGCCCCTTTAATGGTTATTTAGTACTTTAGTGATTATGCATGTATTTCTCCATCCCTCTTGTTGGATGGGTATTGTGATAAGTCGATTTTAAATGACTTCATTAACTATTATTATGCCAAAATGTCTTTGAAATTGTACTTAATTATTGAAAATAGCTCATTTGACCCTTAAATGGCCTTTTACACCTAAATCGTGTATCTAGTGTAACTTTCACATCCTTGAGTTTTGATCCAAAACTTTGTTTTTTTCGGAGAAGGTAAAATATTTTACTAATGACAGAGCCAAAAAAACATATAGGGGTAAGGAACCCCGTATACTGTACATGTGGGTCTACTCTACAAAACCCCACTGTCTCAGGACCACTAGGTCCAACTCAGCCTGTATCTTAGGTTTGGTTTTAACAACCATTCCCAGATTATGTACAATATTCTCAACAAGAGAAACCATGTCTGTCTTCCCTTAGCCATGAAGCCTGCAATTTCATTCTCTCCACACAAAGAAACAAATTGCCGTTAGATAAAGTCCAGCAAAATCTCTCATCATGGGTTTATTCTCCATCTTATCTAGGATCCAAGAGCATGCTTCAAGTAGGTTCATAGGTGGGTTGCCTCCCCATCCCAGTTTTAGAGAAATCCTGCACCAAAGGTATCTGTAAATGGCACAGTCGAAGAAGAGATGGCTCTGGCTTTCCACCCCGCTACCGTAGAGCAGACAAGTAGTATCTGGCGTGATTCCCCACCCATTCATTCGATCAAAGATTGGCAACTTGTTGAGGATAGCCCTCTACGAGCAGCAGCTCCACTTAGGAGTATGAACTCTGTTCCACAAGATCAGCTCCCACAGCACCTGTGCGGACGAGAAGGGTCTCACAATCCACAGTCTGGAAGTGGGGTTACTCAGGCTCCATCCCTCAACTATCAGTCGATACTCATTAGCCACATTAGGCCAGGCCTTAACCATCTCCCTCCAATTCCTAGAGGCATTATTGCTGCTAACAGTGAGGTATCTGCCATATCTATCCCTCACCTAGATGCTCCAACACAAAGGCCCGCATCTGAGCAACCTTCCATCCTATATCAAGTAGCACTCTCCGCAATTTTGTCTGTATGGGTAACATGCAAACCACCATCTTTAAAGATCCTTGTGATGGTAGACCAGGCCACTGCGTGCCCTTTACCCCCCGACGAAGGACCCACATATACTATTGAAGTAATCTAGCACAAATCCTGATAAACAAGCATGCCTGCACCAGAACCTCACCTTGCCCGCGAGCACCGTTATGGCCAAAACAAGTCTGCCGACCATGGATAAAGTCAGGCCACTCCACTTCATCACAGTATCTTTGAGATTATCTTAGCACGCCCGATAATCACCCCCTCTGGCCTTGCCACCACTAAGACGAATTCCCAAGTATTTTGTAGGGAAGCAACCTTCGTCTAGACCAATAGCCTCTTTCAGTCTACCACGTCTAGGGTCACAGGATCTGGAGAGAAAGACTCTAGATTTCAGTGCACTCATGAAAAGACCAGTCAATTTACCAAATGTGGTTATAATCCTCTTGAAGTTCTTGAGGTTCTTGATATTACCCACCAATAAAATAAGAATGTCATCAGCAAAGATTAAATGATCCATCACCTTCACACACCCTTGCTAAAAGGGTCTGATGTCACCTCTCACCTTGGCCTCGTCCATGACCATGGAAAAGGATTCCATGATCAGCCTGAACAACAATGGTGAGAGGGGATCACCCTGCCTCATCACATTGCCTGCCTGAAAGAGACCATACAGACACCCATTCACTAACACTGAGAAAGAGGTTGTTGTGATAAACTCCCTCATGATGTTGATCCATCTATCAGAGAAACCCAAGGCCCATAGGATATCCCACAAAGTATCCCACCGGACATTGTCATAAGCCTTGGCTAGATTAATCTTGATACATGTTTTATGAGCATTGTTCCTCACTTTGAAGTCAAGAAGAAATTCCGCCACAAGGAGGGTACTATCTTAGATTGATCTCCCCTTTATGAAAGCCGATTGCACAGGGGAGACAATTTCAGGTAGAATCCTCTTCAATCTCCTAGCAATTAGTTTGGAGAGGAATTTATAGACAACAGAGCAACAAGAAATCAGTCTCATATCGGCCATGGATTTCACCGTCCTATTTTTGGGTATAAGGCGAATGAACGAATGGTTTACACTTCTCACCATGCGTCCACCCACCAGAAACCATCTGACGGCCCTACACATGTCATCCTTAATCACCTGCCACATCTCTTGAAAAAACATTGCATTGAACCCATCAGGTCCAGGCACCTTAGAAGCCCCAATCGAGAAGAGGGCATCCTTGATCTCGATTTCAACAGTAGGTCCATAGAGCATGCAGTTCATTTCCTCATTAACTCTTGCCTCCGACAAAAGGCACTGAGGTCTGCTACCATCGATTCCTTTGTTGTACAGGGCCTTAAAGTACCCAACCACCACCTCCCCCACCTCAGTAGGAGCATTAGTGGGGCTACCATCAGCCTTATAGAGCGTATGGATGGAATCACACATCACATTCCTTTTGACAACGTTATGGTAGACTCTGGTATTTCTTTCCCCATCAACAATCCATTTGAACCTTCTCCTTTGCCAAAAGCCTAATTCTTCGGCTTTCTCAACCTAAACAAGCTTATTTGCAGCCCTCTCTTCTTCCTCTATAGCCGAAAGTAGGTTCGGGTTACCTCTGAGCTTCGCTGCCGCCTTATTATAGTTGTCTCTAGCCACAACAACCATGTTCCTGATGTTGTATATCCCCTTGGACCATGTTTTCAAGGAATCTTTAGTTCTCTTGAGTTTCTCTGCCACCACGAACAGGGGGTTACCTTTGATATCCTCCTTTCACACTTCCTGAATCAAATCTTTGCAGCCTGGCCACTCGAGCCACCAGTTGAAAAATATAAAGGGCTTGTCCCTCCCTACTTCATTGCTTAACTCAACCAGAAGAATATCATGATTGCTATTTGGATGCACCCCCAGTTTGACGTTGGACCTGGGGAACATTTCTAGCCACTCACTGTTGACTAAAGTACGATCTAAGTGACTGGAAATTCTTCTATTTGCAGCTCTCTTGTTGTGCCAGGTGATGTATCCTCCATTCAGATTAAGTTCCATTAGATTAGCTACCGCTACTTCGTTGTTGAATCTAGCCAAGCACGACACATGTATTGGAAGTCCCCCAACCTTCTCGCTGACCTTCCTTATATGGTTGAAATCACCAATGAACACTTGAGGTAGATCACATTGATTGGCGTTAGCTAAGATCTCCCGCAGTCTCCTCCTGTACATCTCCGAGTTATGCCCATACACGACGGACATAACTATATGTAGGCCTCCTTGATTAATGCAGCTCGCCGTGACCAGCTGGTCCATTTTGAAGATGACCTACACATCCCACACCTAGGGATTCTAGCCAATGGCAATACACCCACCATCGATTTGATCAAGGTTTGACACTGAACCCCACCCAGTAGGAAGCAAACCTTGCACTCTAGCAGCAACCTCACGTCTGATCCTCATTTCCAGACACACAACCAAATTTGTGTGATTCTCGTTGATGATCTTTCTCAGCTTCCTCTACTTCTCCGGACGAGACACGCCTCACACATTCCATGTGAGGATGCACACTATGTGTTCTTGTGATGACCACCCCAGCGTGGGGTAGCCCATCCTCTCCTTGTCCTCCTGGGAGACACCTGCAGTCTATCACCAGCCTCCAAGAATAAACCGACATCATTTTCCATCCCATCCAAAATAGAAAATTGGTTCACAGTTACTTTCTGGCCAGGGTGAGCTATATCCTTCTCCCTTCCAGCAATCGAGGACTTACCCCCTCTTCTGACAGGAACAAACATTGTTGTTGCTCCCGCTTCTCCCTCTCTATGTTCCGCCTCTTCACTTATCTCAGGCGTATCAACAACCTCGTTGGTCACACTTCCCTTCACTGCTCCCAACTCAGGCACTTCATCAACCACCTGGGCTGCGACCTCCTCCACTGCTCCCAAGCTGGTCACAACAGCGTCGTAGCTCCCTGAAAGGCCATTGCCCAACAACACGCCCAGAGGAGCCTCACGCACTTTACTAGGATGTCTAGATTTGCTCTGTCCCTGGTTGCCTGCCCTCCTAGTGGTTGTGCTCCTTCTAGATGTATTCCTTGTCTTACTCTCCTTCCTGGTCATTTCCCTGCCCCTACACACCACGATGTCGGCTAGGGAGACTCTATCACCAGGGCATTGTCCCATAGCATGTCCGAAGACAATGCATTTGTCACACCTGTCTAGGAGGGCGTCATAGATTACCTTAATGGCAAGCTCAGTTCCATTTGACATCTCGATCATCACAACAAGAGGGGGCTCCTTATCAGTAGCTACCTTGATGCACAAATGGGCGGCCCCTTGAAACCGACCCTTTTTGATGAAATCGATTACTTTTGGAGTTCCTATACCATATCCAATAATGGTGATGGCTCGCATCGTCTAGTATTGACCAACATCTGGTAAAGTCACCCATAGTGGAGCCGTCATGAGCGCAACCCTACGTATGTCTGCCTCAGGTGTCCACTTCCGGATTAGCACCAACTTATTTTCGAAGAACCATGGCCCTTTCTCCAGGGTGACATTCATATCCACTTCATTGGCGAATCTCACCAGAAAGAGGCCCCTAACAAGAGTGGACATTTGAACTTCTCCATTCGATCGCCACGTTCTGATCATCCACCCGTACAACTGATCCAGAGTAGCCATCTTGCCCAAATCATGCATGATGACAGAGTGCTTGTGGAAGGAGTCCATAGCCTCAACCACCGGCTCTGTGAACCACATCCACGGTCTATCATCGTCAACTCTGAAAGATGGGCTCCTCGGGTCTTCAGGAAAGGACACAAGCTTGAACCTCTTGTTCACTTCCATTGTCTTCCACAGGGTCCCAATCTAGGAACGCCCCTTGGTAATGTCAGTAGAAGGATCATTCCAAGCTGCTCCACCACTAGCAGACGCTAGAGGATCAAGTGTGGAGGATGGGGCGGTGGAGCCCGTCCCGCCCTGGGTGGCCTCTGCCAAGACTCCCCGGGTGGAGGAGGGGGGTTTATCGGTGTGGTAGGGGGTTGGGATTGCTGGTGGAGGCTACCGCGGAGGAGTCCTCCTGACCTAGGCTAGTCACCATCCGGCATGGCCAACCAGGCTAGAGATGGATCAAAGCATTTCTAGAGAGAGAGAGCGTCACTAAAAAACTTTGTTTTTTTAGTACTATTAATTTCATATAAAAATATTAGGTGATTATGATATTACTAAATGGACCTAGACTTGGTATGGATTTAATGGTGTGTGGGCCTAGTTGTGCCCTAAATTGGTAGAACTTGCTTTGTTATGGCCAAGGATGGTTGGTTGTAGCTTGAATAATTACTTTAATCTTCTGAAAACATGTCATATATTCTAAATTGATTATATACTTGAAAAATTATACAATTTTATCTCTTAGTCTTGTTTGTAGCTTGATCAATGCATTGAAATATGAGAATTAGACTTAAGTAATCAAGTGCAACATGCATCATGTAGTGCCCTGAGACTACAAGATCTATATTAGTGATTGGTATTCAAGATAGAAAAGATGTTTAGTCTTAGGCCGTGTACTATGAGAAGGAACTTAGAGTTTTTGTTTTGTGCGTGACTGAAAGTTGTATTATCCAAAATCAAATATGGTGATATGAATAAGCACAATTGTGGTCATAACTTTACTAATATGTGAAAATTTGGAATGATGACTATAATGTGATATATATAGTCTCAAGGGTATTATACCTTATTCTAGGAGTCAATACCAAAGTAGCCATGCACATCTAATAGTTGTGGACCAACCTATGAGAACTCCAATAGCAATTTAACCTTTAGACACATTACAAAATAGTCCTATAGAGTCCTATGGGATTTCTCATTCACTAGTTTGTGGTTTGACTTGGTACGCCTCAAACCACCCATGTGTTAATCTTAGTTATGTATTGCGTAATATATTTGTGTAGGATTTATGTGGCAAATTCACTTTGTAATGTTGTATAGATCAAATACACCTACAAAGTAGTTAGATATCATTCTTTTTTTGAAATGACTATAATTTGATATCTTTCCAACTTTATTGCTTCCTTTTACTTATTCATTTATCTATTATGTCAAATATTATCGTATAAACAACATATGTTATAATTTATTATAAATAACCACTGGGAAATGGGTCTCACCTCATGGTCATGAAATATTTTAAGGTGACCAACAATGAACCCAATGTTTCTATGTAGAGAGTAGATTTCTTAGAGGGAAACTTAGTTTGGAGGTTGGTGATGGTGTTTTGGTGTTCTACTCAAAGCCATACTTATACTCTCAAGTTTGGGAAGGGAGGTTTCAATCGGATGTAAATATGACTTTTGTTTGACATTGCATGACTTTTATAGATGCATTGTGTTTATATGATCATGATATGCCTTTTGTATATAGGTCATGATAGTGGTCACAATATATTATGATGTCAAGTTATCTTTAATAAATTAATAAACATTGTGGCCTTGTGCAAAAATCTATTGGATTTGAATCGAATTTTTTTTATTTGGGTCTCTCATAATCTATTTATAAATGATGGTTTTAGAATATTCAATGTTTACTTTTCAATAATCTCACTCTTGCTTGATTGGGTGTCACATACACGGTCCATGGCACCATGGTTCTTAGTCATTTAATCTTTGTAGATGATGCTTCACCTTTTTTTGAGGAAAACACAAAAAATATGGATCGACTGAAAAATGGTGTCAGATGACTTTGGAAAGCATGATTAGTTATCAATGCAAACATGAAAACTCTTTTTACTCAAAAATATATTGCGTGTTATAGATAGAGTGTCCAAGGCCATGAATGTACAAATTGAAAGTTTTCCTTCTATATATATGGGTTTTCCACTTTCAAGTGGGAACCTATAAGTCAATGACTGATGTTTGGATTGAAAAACTTGATGTGATGATGGACAAATGGCCTACAAATAAAACCTTTTTGGAAGGTAGAACCATTGTTATCTGATTAACCATTGAAGGTCTTCTTCTATTATAGGCTCAATATGGAGCAGTTTTAGATGATGTGATTGAGAGTATGGAAATGGAGATTGTAAATTCCTTATGGGAAGGATCATATCACCCCTACAAGATCTTATAGAGGCACACTATGGAACATGAAGGAAAATTTACGTGAAACTTTGAAGTGAAACTGCAAGATGGGGCACTACAAGGAGAACATGCATCTTAAAAAAATTAAATAATGTGAGAAAGGTATGAACATACATTATCGTCAAGGACTTGACTTCATACCAACAATGAGAGAAGGTTACTCCAGCTCAACAAATCAGATCATGGGTTTAGAATAGAATGTGAAGCACCATTTCAAAACTTTTGGATGCTAGAAGTGGGAAATGATGAATAAAAAACATACAACATGGGACCTAATAAGAAATAGGGATGGTTCATTGAGTACATGAAAAGTATATGGTTTGACGGGCATATCCCACGGTGGATACCTTTTGCAACAAAATTATCGGGTCCTAACCACAAAAAGTTAAATAAAAAAGTGGAATCATGATGTTAATGCTAGGTTCTACTGATGCATGAATGGAAATGAGGACCGTGAGAATCTCTTTGATTTATGTGATTTCATTATACCTTGACTTGTGTTTGTGTCAATCTAGAAATTAACTTCAAATTTTACATTGAATTCACTGAGTTTCTAGTTGTACTCAATGAGAATTACAAGAATGAAGGGAGGAAGGGATTGCTAGCCTATTCAAGCCTATGTTATCGCATATGGATAGGAAGGAACCAAAGGTTCAAGGAGGAATACACACATTTGAAGGAATCTTTATGAATTCTTTTTTCAAATGAGTCATTTCTAGACTCAAATGTAGGATTCTCCTTGTTTTCTTTCTTTCTTCTTTTTATTTGACGTTATAAGGATGTAGCTTTGGGATACATGTATTTTGAACCATTATATTTCATCGGGGGAGTCAAAATAAATTTTAATCAGTTCTAGTACACACATATATGTTTCTATGTATGTATGTATATACTATGCTACCTAGACACAAGGGTTTCATCTTGAGTGGAATTATAATAGTTTGAGTGAAATTATCAAACTTTAATTTTTTAGTTACTACCAAGTTATACAATTTTTCATAATAATTATTTAACTATCATTTATGGTAAAGTAATTTTAAAGTGTCTTTATAGTTTGTGTCCTATATACAATTTGAGGTTTGTAGTTTGACCACTTCACCTACGGGTGACAAACCCTAGTAGCCCGTACATGCAACACAAGCTTGTTACTTGTGATGGAAACATATATATATACACACACAAAAGAGAACACACACATGCGTGTTCTCACACACACACATATATATAAATGTATATATATGTATGTATATATAGATAGATACACACACACTTGTGGTGATACAATATCAAGTCTAATAATAGAACAACTCCCATATAAGATGTACAAAACACATGAGAGAAAGTATAGTGACAAAAAGCAAGTGCAAGAAGAAACATGTGAGTACATATAAGCAGCCATAATTCATTTACTTACTTTCTTCAAATCTACAAACACATAAGCAAGCATGTAATCATGATAAAATTATTATCATTCTTTGAAGAGATAAATATGATTACTTTATTTTTTATTTTCTTAATTATCTTGACTAGTAATACATGACACTAATGAAATAAACTAGTTATATATACTTCCAATGAGGTGATAAAAACAAAAACCATTTTTACAAAAGAAATAAATAAAAGAATAAATTTATGTTCCTTAATATTTACTTTAATGCCTTCATATATGAGGTAGTTAGTTCTTTATATAATATAGGATAATTATTGGATGTGAAAGGACTCCTTATGTTTATATCCCACTTAGTATCACAAATGACATCTATGGCCATGTTTTGAGTCTCTATATGCTTTCATATACATAATACATCACCATGTTGCCACTATAGACAAACATGT
The DNA here is from genome assembly GCA_963693085.1 of Alisma plantago-aquatica. Lineage (NCBI taxonomy): Eukaryota > Viridiplantae > Streptophyta > Magnoliopsida > Alismatales > Alismataceae > Alisma > Alisma plantago-aquatica. The sequence goes on along the minus strand of OY856411.1, from coordinate 1,259,395,568 downwards.
TTTAATGAGAGGGACCTAGATCTCACTCGTATCATTGATAATTCACATACAAATAAAATAATATTTTATTCCAAGATAAAGTATTGTATAAGGCATGTAGGAAACCTGGTCATCTCAAATTAATCTCCACAAAAGTATACTTCTATTGAGTTGGATCTCATATTTTGTCAATTCATATTAAGTTGTTCTACATGGGCGGTTGAAAATAAGAACCCCAAAAGCAAAAAGAAAAGCAAGAAAAGATGGTATGTGCATATATAAGACAAATATTATGGAACAAATATGAAGGAAACTAAAGTCAAAGCATTAAGATCAATAGAGAAAGAGAAGAGGATAAGAATTATTACCACATAAGTCATTTGAAGAGAAACAACTATATCAACATGAAAAAATGATAATTGAGGCACAAGAAAAATGGGGCATAATACTCAAAAAATATAACAAACGTTTATACAAAGTTTTCAACCAATGCACATAAATATGGACATATCCCTCAAGGTCACACGTAATATCTAACACAATACAAAATGCTATAGTAAGAGGGTATACAACCTAATGCTTGATGGAGAATGGCAAATAATCCACTTAACCCAGGTTTGGGGTACATAACCTCCATCTAAAAAATATATAAACAAACCACAACAATTACATTATGTTGGAACATGACAAATAAATTATGATACTGGAATATAGATGCAAATATCACAAGTAAATTCCATAACATAAATTGTTGAAATAATTCATTTAAATTTGAATAGCGTATCAAAATTAATGCAAGTAGATGGTAATTGGCACAAACGCAAAATAGAGGGTCCAATATGCATCATGTGAAATATAGAGACAATTATGAATTATTAAGGGAAAAAGTGAAGATTGATGAAATGGATAGATAAATAGTAAGTGTAAAGTACCCAACAAAGTTGAAATATTTATGCCAATGCAACATACCTCAAATGATGTGAAACTAGCTTTCACGGACCCAATCACATTCAATCTAAACATAGGATCAATATTTGCAAGATGAAACCATGTGACCTCCCAGTATGCCATGAAGAGAGTACTCAAAACAAAATACTAACTATGTTAATAAACATCATCAAAAAATGGATGATGTAAAAAAAGAAAAAAATCCAAAGCCACTTCGACAAGATTTGCATAAAAGACCCAATTTTCATTCATTCTTGATAAGTATCTTTATAAAATATAGTTTTGTGACTATTGTCATAGCATATATGAAAAAGATATATTGCTAATGTAGTTATAACATGTTCATCTATACAAGCCATGCAAGCTACATGAATATACAATTCATCTATTTTAAATCCACTCTTTTTGGACCTAACAATACATGGACGACTCTAAGACACCAAAAAACATTTGTACCAACCTCCGAACTACTGTTGGCCTCTACATAAAGGATCATCTCTACAAAAGCCATGGATACACTATTGGTCACCTAAAATATTTGGATCATGATGAGGTGAGGTCGACGTCATAGTGATATGATATAAAAATGATAACATATTATGCTTACAACTCTACCATTGACATATTTATACAGATAGAAATAAAGGACATAAATAAATTTGGCATGAAATGAGAGATAAATAAAATTATTAAAATGTAAATTTCCAAGTAACCCCCCCTAAAAATTCTATAGAACTAGAGTATTTCATTATTATTAAGTATGGGAAGTAACCCTCAAACCACTATCTAGAGACTCTGAAGTCCTTTCCAGTTAACCATATAAGATCCTAGGATTATTAGACACCGTAGGTTCTCCTATGCCTCGATTGGTGCAAGTATACAAATATTAGTGTTCTCAAAGTCTATCTACTCATGGAGTGCTCCAAGGGTGGTCCACAAAAACCTAGGTGCATCTTGGGTACTTAGGTCATGACACCTATCACTAGGGTATAAAATCTACATCATTAGGATCCCAGTGAAAACAAATATTGCCATACATATTTACTTTCTCTCATTCCATATGAAACCCTAAATCCAAGTATCAATTAAAATGCAAACATGATCTTCCAAATCTATGCCATTTTCATATTACACAAAGTGATTATGCTTTTAGATCATCTAGAAATTTTGTCTTATCAAAACTCTAGTTCCAAAGCTCCACCAAATGAATATAGCACTTGATGACCATACAAAGGGATAGAACACTCGATTCTACTTTTAAAAGGAAAGAGCCCACAAAATGATTGATGCTTCACCATGTGGTGTTTGTTAGAACCCACCCCTGACACATGATGGGTGCAAGATGAGGGCAAACTAGCCCTTAGCTGGCTAACTTGGATTTAAACCAGTTTTTGGACCACACCTCCTTGTGACCGGTGTGGCTAGATGGGGGGCTGCCACACCACCCAACAACCAAGGTGTTATTCTTTTATTACATTAATTTTTCAAAAATTATAAATTGCTAGGATTATCCAAATACAATATATGTAATATTGATCAACAAAAATAGTCAAATCCAATACAAATGGTTTCTTAATATGAATCTAGTTCTTGATTAAAAGCATCATTTGATACCATCTCTAAAATGAGATTCATATGTTAAATCTTTGGTGACAACAATCCCTCTTGATTTCTTAAGAAAAACACTAATTGCTCAATATTTATAAAGAGATTTGAATTTGAAGACCCCAATTTTTAGTAGTTGAGCCAAAGATGGGATTCAAAGAATGAAAGCCTTTGAGATTAATATCAACTTCAAATCCTCCAATCTTGGAACATAAAACCATTTCTAGACCCTAAACCCCTATCTGAGGTTTTGTATCTCATTTTTGGGAAGATAGAAGGATTTCATATTCAATTCACCCTCCTCTAGCAAGAATATTCAAATTTGGAATAAAATCACTACTTAATAAATATAATGATATTTATTATGCAAATTGAATTGCTTGATATTGCTTGGGAATTTCATACTTATTAATCGGGCATGTGGGGTAACTTGGTTAATTCTTGAATCGTTTGATGTTTTATAAAGCTTTATGAAGTTTTAATTATTTTCTGAAAGTGGAGTAATTATTTCAATACATGAACCTATGTGTATCACATAATCATAGTATTTTAACTGACCCAATGTTAAAAATCTCAGAAGGTTGTTTTAGGGATAAGCAACTTTCATGCTACAAGGAGAACCCCACTCTAACCTTACAAAGACATTTACTAAGTGCTTGTTTGATTTTCTATATTCGATTGTATTGGATTGATGTGCTAAATACTTTAACGTGAACTTTATATTTGGTTTATCAGAGATGCAAAATAAGAACACATTGAATTATTAAAGTATAAAGTGGATATGTGATTAACATTTAATAGTGCCAGGTGCCATGCTATAGAAAATTAGCCTGACCAAATCTATTGATGGTTGTGTCTATCTCTATCCTATGCCACATGCCAGATGGTTCCCACATGTATGATGTCCAATTAAACCAAACATATTGCTCAAAATCAGCATTCAGTGACATGAAGGTTGAATTAATTCACCATTCCTCCTAGTCTTGTAGATTCCATAGTGAAAATGTGCCCTAAGTCCACACTTGAAAACTAATATGTACCAACAAAACCTCTAGGGAAAGAAAATTATGTCATCTTGAAAGAATTGTTGCTTAATCAAATGAGATATCTGACTTGTAGGCTGAAATCATGATTTCAAAATGTGAAGTTCATCACTTGAAAAAAATTAATTTATTTCTTTCTTACTATCACATATATTTTACTTTTATGTGTGTTGTTGTGGTTTGCACCCGCATACACAACATAGAAATATGTTGACATTATTTGTTGATATATTAAAGTAAACTCAAGATACTTAATGGTGACCCTTGTTAGGTCAAGTTGATACACTACTTTGTCGGCTTATAAATTACTAATGACTGACGTAGCAAGTCTTCACAAGGCCCCTAGAATAAGTTATGACATCTATGTTTACCATCCCATTACAAAGTTTTCTTATGTCTTAGTTTTCATGAAGCGTTAATGACAAATGCTAGAAGAGCTCAAAGACACTTTACTGAATATACCACATGCCATATAGTAATAAAGTCCACTATGTATATTCTTTGGGATTGTACATAATCTTTCTTAATCTGGAAAAAGCTAAATATTGAGTTCAACATAGATCACTTATTTTCTTTTCCTTTTAAGATTTGGTTAAAGTCTACCATAGTCACACCTTTTGGGACCTTTTATATATTTATTTTTGGATGTTATAAGCTATGGATTCCAAGAATGACCTCATCTTCAATAAAGTAAATCATAATGTTAATTAGATAACTAACACTATTCTTAGTATGGGTGATACCCTTTTAAGGGTATTCAATGGTATAGACACACATGTCTTGTAACATACTAAAATATGGGTACTAAATCTATTTCAAGCTATGATTCATAATTCTCTCAAAATCTAAGACCATTTGCAAATTAGTTTCATATTATGTATCTCATTTTATTATCTTGATCAATTGTAATATTCTTGGAATTTGCCTCCTTTGGGATTCCTTGTACTAAATAAGTTAATATTTACAAACGTGTCTCTCAATTTATGTGTGATAAACTAGTTGGATATCGAGTATCTCAATTCAAATCAATTGTGCAAAGATATCTTGATTTGACCATGATCATAGAGTATTCTTGAAAATCTATAACTAATGTCTTTGGATCAGATTCAAAATACATTTCAAGCATTGAACATTAATATCTTGTTTTTTTATGGTAGTAATTAAGTTAGACATCATAGAGGTATAATCGAAGGAGTTAGTGTTTTTATAAATTAGCTTAAATAGAAATCAAACTCGTGATTAAAAATTCAATGTATTTCAGATTATATTTTGGAGTTACAAAATTGTGGAATAACTCATATAAAGGTATTGTTAATCATTTATTTATAACTAATACTTGATAAATAGGAGAAAAGCCACCCCTCCTATGTAATGCAATTGTCCAAAGTTACAAAGAAGAAGGGAAATTCTGATACCCCCATCAAAACACCCAACTGTTTGTCACAATGCATTAGCTTTGGTCTAGAACCCTCTCTCTTTCCCTGTGGGGTCTTCATGAGAAATAAAACCTATAGGTAATACACCATTAATTTTCTTCTACTCTTCCGTTTTCCTCATCTCATTGGCAGTTACATACTTAAACGGCAAGACCATTCTCCATAACTAAGCAGCCTTAGGCAACAAAACCCAAACTAGTCCCCTATCCTCCTCCTCATGACAACCTACACACCCTAACACCCTTCTCCATTTCTATATTATCCCCGACCTAGAAGGCACTGTGCCGCAAACATGCAAACATCAAGAACCCCGACAAGTGCATATCCACCTGACAACCTCCTATCCAACCAATTTATCAGTGATAACCATCAATGTTCTAACACATCCATCAAGATCGCCATCTCTTCTCTCAGCCCCAACCCCCTACTAGAACATCTATATAAGATCTCACAATGAACTAAAAAAGAACATACTAAACTGAAGATAAGACCCCCACCACAAAGCCTCCATTCCAACATGCAGTAAAACAATAATAGTATGTGGTAGACCCTTCAACCCTAGAACATTACGATTTGAAACAACATCCTTCTTCACCTACCGATCATCCATGGATCAATGGGAATCTATAGAACCTGACAAGCAAGTCAAAGTGAGGCTTCCAGATGAGTTTGTAAACACCATGTAGTCATACCTACTCCTCGACGATGATCTGCAAGCTTCTGCCACCAAAATGACCCACAACACCTGCAACAACCAGACACTCCTTACAACAACACCATTGGTTACACAGTTTGAACAAACAACCAATGAGGCTACAACTAGTATTCTTCCCTAAGACATGAATGTAACTGATCATCCAAGTTCAGTAAGTATTCTTGCTTTCCTATCTTTTGTTTTCACAAAAGAAAATTCCAATAATTGGCTTAAAATACTAGTGTATTAGGGTAGGACACATCCAAAGGATCCGCTTCAATATTAACCACCTATTAGATGATGATATGAAGAATTGCTTATAAAATACAATCATATCCATACACTTGACTAGTAGATCCACAACATATGTATATGTACCTTGTTAGCTTGTATACTAGTGTATTCATAATACAAGTAGGTAGAGTAGAGCATACATTATTGCAAACTTTGCTTTAAAATATCTCTTGATAAGACCAATGACACTATTGCAATTGTATTCCTCAATTAGTTTGAATAATCATAGGCCTCCTTCATATAACTCCATATATACATAAACATATATATAGTAGAGAACCAATATCAATACACTATAAGCCAATGCTCTTTTCATGAATTCTAGTTAGTGAAGGTTCAGATTATAAGCTAATGATATATTAGATATGGGATTTATAGCAAGAAGAATGTCTTAAATACAAGACTCACACATATTGATTGAACATTTTAATGAATGCATTCCATCAATGAGTTTGTGTACTAAATATAATGGTATCATCTTTATACCTAACAATAACTACATACATCCCATACGAGTAACATTTCAACTGTTACTTAGAGTGAATGGAACTCTAAACATAGTCACATAAGGAATTGATTCTTCTTTTCATTGAAGACCTAGATTATAATCATAAGTACATTAATATATCTAAATAAAGCTATGCAAATTAAAGTAATTAATGATAAGAATAACTCCAAGAAATCACATCATACCATGTTAGGAAATGAAAAAAACCCTAGTAGTGAATATTAAAGGTATCTAGAAAATTCAATAAATTTTATTAGTTCAAATCCAAAATTACATGTCCTTACTAAAATGGAATCTATAAATGAATTCTTACATTAAGAATATTATTCTGGGTGGATTTATATTTTGAGGTGACAATTTAGATGATACTTCATTTAAAATCATATGTAAATCTTCTTATAACTACACTATATTTTCTTGATGTATGAGCTACCTTAAAATTTAAATGTAACTCCAAGGAAGAGAATGTGGAATATTAGGTCAAAGTCTAATATATGGGAGTTGACAATTGAATACATAGATATGAGGATGACATACACACCTAATTTTATACTCTATAAATACATACTAGTATGTATGTGATCATTGATGATTATGAATGGACATAAATATGACAAGGATTATATGCTCACTTAATAACATGACAAACCTTGAGAAAGAATAGAATCAGATGATTGATAATACAATGTGGTGGTTATCTATAGTATAAGGTGAATGAGGTAGTAAGATTAATTATATGTACAACTCAACTAGAAATCCTAGAAAGAAAGATAATGGAAGAACTATAGAATAATAAAAACCCTAGATGGGGAAGAAAACACTTAATAGAAAATATTGAACAAATAATTTATTCCAAGCCATATAGTGACAAGTATTCCTCTAGATTTGTAGATTTGTTTGTTTTGATTAAACTCATAGAGTTGAATACTTGGAACTCATAATTTTGCATACTTTGATTGATAGGTATGAAATTACTATTTCTATTTGGAAAATTATTTCCCTTATTGATTGCATGCATGATTAGATAGGTTGATTGGCTTAATATTGTTTTAGCCCTACTCTTTGAAAGCCACCAAAAATAAAACCTAAAAATATTAGCACATTGTTTAAACATAAAAAAGAGAACGCTAGTGCCCATTAGTTTTAGTGGAATAACACTTGCATGACTCTACACAAAGAGAAGGACATGAGGTCCTCAATATACTGGAAAAATAGTTGGTATGTTGTCACTCTCCATGGAGACAATGTATGACTTCCCTAACAACACATACACTGAATGTGCTCTCTATAAAAAATGAACTACTCATATGAAAAATTGGATATTGAATCTTATTTAATTTGAAAACCCATTGCTACCTTTTGAAACTTACATATATTTCTTATAATTTTGCATTTTCTCATGAAAATCTTTAGTAGTTAAGTTCAAGCTTTTAATTTCCAATAATCAATTTTGTACCAGTAATTCGGAAGACCCATATTTTCCTTCTTGGGGTCCATGTGTGGTTTATCAAAGAAGTCCTAGAAGAGACGCACAGGAGTTATCCTTTATTAAAGAGTAGATATGACTCCTACCTATTCTAAATTTTGTAACCGTATGTATAGAATCATCCATTCCAATGTAAAACATGATTATAAAAGGATTTGTTTATATTTTTTGATATTATTTTGTAAATATTTGATCTAAAGATTGTGTATTTACAACATGGTAGTGGATCCTATAAAGAGTCTACACTCATGCGTATTGCATGGAAATTAGGGTTAAAAGTAGTAGTACACCTAGAATATAGGCAAATAGTTAAAATAAACCATAGTATCATTGGCCTAATTGTTGAGTTATACATATACTATAAGTAGGATACACTGAGAGACTAGGATGTGAGGTATGTACCTAAATTTAGAAATTCACGAAACATACTTAGCTCATCTACTAACTTTTGGATTCTCCTAGGCATATATATACATGGAAATATTATTGATGAAGAAGTGATGAAGATGCATGTATGTAGACTTAGAATTTGTCCCTTGGAACTTTCAAATCACCAATACATGTATACAAATGGTTAGACTACCCTAGAGTTTCTCAACAATTTGGTACAACTATGAGTAATTGTATACAAGTAAATAAAAATCAGAATAAAAAGATATTTTAGAATATACCATATTATGGTAAGTTTCATGTATGTATAATCACATTTGATAAACTTCCATTTGGAATCTTCAAATATATTTGAGAGTGATGTGATATAAATAATTTACTTCAAATATCTTCATATAAGTGGAATGATCTGAGGAATCTCAAGAAGGATATTTAGTGAAGGTTCAGGCATAGTTACTCCCAATCCACTTAGGTGGTTGTGGGGTTTATTCCCTTTACATATTGACTTGGCCAAAACAATTCATTCTACTTGGGAAAACCCTAATCTTGAATTAGTCAATAACTCGACTAAAAAATGTGTGTATATTTAATCACCTTCAATGTAGAAGGAAATAAATGATAATATGTTATGTCTTAGATGAAAAACCTTACTAATATAAAACTTATTATAAAAAAAATTACCTCATGATAACTTTGATATAAATCCCCTCAAAATGTAAGTAATTATGGTATTTGTGAGACTAAAAAAAGAGTTATAAATCCAACATCATACCTTTATTGATGCAAAAAATTGATTTGAAATTGCATCCCAATCCATAATACGATAATAAAATGGTTAAATGTGATCAATCATAGGACACCTAGACTTTTTGAAACTTCCAATTTTTAGAGAAATATAATTAATGTTGAACTAACCTTTATATTTATGTATAACTCTACACATAGAAAATGGAGAAATAGAAATGGAGTATATCTTTTTTTACCCAATAAAATGTCACATAAATGTTAAGTAAGATTTGATAAAGTGTTAAGCTTCATTATGATAACAATTAATTATCTAATAATTTTTTAGAGTAAGATTATTTTTTATATTCATAATTTAGATACTTAAACCTAGAAATGTATACATGACCCTAGAAAAACAATATGGAACATAATCTAAATTCCAAACATTTGTCACGTAGTAGGGACAATGGCATAAACGTGATTAGAATGTAGACATGAGGTGATTGTGACTTAATTCTCACATTTGTTTTATCCATTTTTCAATTTTGCATGAAAATGGTATTGCTTGAGAAATAATTTTCTTTACAATATTATATGTACCAAGAAAAATGATTTAATGAAATTTCATTGATAATTTCTTCAGCTAAGTCATAATCAAAGAGGTATGAGAATACCTAAAGGAGAGGCGCATGAAACCTTACAAGAGAAGCATATAATTTGGTGTAGGGTCGAAGTTAAGAGAAAGTAAATAATGTGTGACATTGGTTTTTCTATGTTTCTTAAGTTAAATTCTTTTATAGGCATGGAAGATGGAACATATTGGATCATTTTTGTACTAATTTCTAGTACGAAATCCCCTTTAAGGGGTGGATAGTTATAACATACTAAAATTTGGGTATTAAATCTGTTTTGAGCTATGATTCGTAATTCCCTCAGAATCTGAAACCATTTGCAAATTAGTCTCTCATTTTAAATATCATTTTATTATCATGTTATTTGATATCAATTTACCTTCTTTTAAATTCCTTGTACTAAATAAGTTCATATTTAGAAACATGCCCCTTAATTTTTGAGCAATAAACCAATTTGATATCGAGTATCTCAATTCAAATCAATTGTGCAAATATATATTGATTTGACCATGATCATAGAGTACTCTTGAAAATTTATAACTAGTGTCTTTGGAATCACACTTGAAAAACATTTTAATCATTGAACACTAATATGTTATTTGTTTATGATAGTAATTAAGTTATACATTTTTGAGGAATAAATGAAGGAGTTAGTGCTTTTATAATAAAATTAAATAGAAAATGGACTCATGGTCACAAATGCAAAGTCTTTAACATTATATTCTAGGAGTTTAAAAATTATTAAATAACTCATATAAAGGGATTGTTAATAATTTATTTAGACTTAATACTTGATAAATAGGGGAAGAAACACCCCTCATCCGTAATGATGATGCCAACTGTTACAAAGAAGAAGGGCATGTATGATATCCCCCATTGGAAATGCCCAACTTTTTGTCACATTGCATTATATTTGATCTAGAACCCTCTCTCTCTCCTGGCGACGTCTTCCCACAAAATGAAACCTAGTGGTAACACACAATAAATCTTCTTCTACTCTTCCATCTTCCTCAGGTCATCCGTAGTTATGTACTGAAACTGCTAGGTTGTTCTCCTTAATTGAGTGACCTCAGGACATAGAACCCAAACCGGTCCCCTATCCTCCTCCTCATGACAACCTACAAACCCTAGAACATCCTTCTCCATTATTATTCTATCCTTGACCTAGAAGACACTTCTCTACAAACCTATAAAGACCAAGAACCCCAACAATTACATATCCACCTCGACAACCTACAACCCAACCAACTTGTCAGTGATAACCAACAATGTTTTGAAAAATCAACAAGGATCACCACCTTTGATCTCGAGACCGATCCCCTACTAGAACATTTATCGTTGATGTTGAGATCTGTAGATCTTTGGAACCTCAAAAGATCTCACAACGACCCCTACAAGAAGAGACTAAACTGAAGAGAAGTACCCCACCGCAAAGACTCCATTCCAACATGGAACAAACAAATACTAGTAGGTGGTCGACCCTCCAACCCTAGAATATCACCATTAGAGACAACATCTTGCACCACCTACTGATTATACATGGAGCGATGGGAATCTGGAAAACTTGATGAGCAAGTCAAAATAAGGCCTCCAAATGAGTTTGCAAACACCATGTAGTCCTGCCTACTACTCGATGATGATTTGCAACCTTCTACCACCACGATGACCTACAACACCTACAACAACCAAGCACTCCTTGCAACGACACCATTGGTTACATAGTCCTAACAAACTACCAAGGAGACACCAACTATTATCCTTCACCAAGACACGACTGTAACTGATCATCCATTTTCAATAAGTATTCTTTCTTTTCTATCTTCTATTTTTAGAAATTTTTTTCGAATTGATGGCTTGAAACACATGTACACTAGTGTATTAGGGCATGACACGTCCAAAGAATCATTTTCAATATTGAGAACCTATTAATTGATGATATGGCTAATTCATTTACAAGACAATCATATCCATATACCTAATTAGGAGATCCACTACAAATGTATATATAACTCATTAGCATGTATAGTAGTGTATCCATAATACAAGTAGGTAGAGTAGAACATACATTCCTGTTAATTTTTCTTTAAAATATCTCTCAATAAGAACAATTATGACACCAATTCAATTGTATTCCTCAAGTAGTTTGAATAATCATAGGCCTCATTCATATAACTCCACATATACATAAACAAAAATATAGTAGAGTACCAATATCAATACATTGTAAGTGAGTGCTCTCTTCATGAATTCAAGTAAATATTCAGATTATAAGCTAATGACATATTAGATGAGATTTATAACAAGAAGAATGTCTTAAATACAAGACTCATTCATATTTGTTGAACATATTAATGAATCCATGCAATCATTGAGTTCATGTATTAAATATAATGGTATCATCTTTATACCTATCAATGACTTCATACATCCAATAAGAGTGACATTTCAAATTATACTTGGAATGAATGGAATTCTAAGCATAGTCATATAAGGAATTGATATTTTTGTTCATTGAAGACTAAGATTATAATCATATTAGTTCATTCATATAACAAAATAAAGGTATGCAAATTGAACTAATTAATAATGAGAATATCTCTAATAAACTACATCATACCATGCTAGGAAATGAAAAATAAACCCTATAAGTGAATAGTAAAGGTATCTAGAATATTCAATAAATATTTATGAGTCAATTAGATCCAAAAGTACATGTCCTTACTAAAATAGAATCTAGAAATGGATTCTTACATTAAGAATATTATTGTGGATGGATTTATAGTTTGAGGTACTGATTTAGATGATATTTCATATAAAATCACATGTAAATCTTCCTATTCTAATAACTACCCCATATTTCCTTGATGAATGAATAAGTTAAAAATTTTAAATGCAAATCCGAGGAAAAGAATTTGGAATGTTAGGTCAAAGTTTAAAATATGAAAGTGAAAATTTGCATACATACCTACCTACGAAGATGAGATACTCACCTAATCTTATAGTCCATAAATAAATATTAATATGTACTTGATTATGGAGACAATGAATGGAGATAATATGATAAGGATCATATTCTCAGTTAATAACTTGACAAACCTTGAGAAAGAATAGAATGAGATGATTGATAAAACAATGTAGTGGTTATCTACAGTTTAAGGTAAATGAACCAGTGAAATTGATTATATGTACAATTCAATTAGAAATCCTAGAAAGAAATATAATGGAAGAACCATATAAAATAATAATCCTAGATGGGGAAGAAACACCAAATAGAAAAGATTGAACAAATAATTAATTCCAAGACATATGGTGATAAATATTCCTCTACATTTGTAGATCTCTCTATTCTGATTAAATTCTTGTGTTGTTGTTCTCCATGGAGAGAACATACGGATTCCCCAACAACATAGATATTGACATGTCATATCTATTAAAAAAAATGAATTACTATTGTGAAAAATTGGATATTGAATCTTATTGAATTTGAAAACCCATTGATACCTTTTGATATTATTCCTTTGCATATTGTCATGAAAATCCTTTTTATATAGGTTCATATTTTTACTTTCCAATTATTAATTTTGTATAAGAATTTGAATGTCATGTATTTCCCTTCTTGGGGTCCATGAGTGGTCTTGTTCCTCTAGAAATTCATGGACATGTGATGAAAGAAGACCTAGAAGAGACGTGCAAGAGTTGTCCCATGCTGAAGAGGAAATAGGACTCTTTCCTATTATAAATTTTTTAACCCTATGTATAGATTCCACAACTTTGATGTAAAGAATGATTGTTAAAAGTTTTCTTTATATTTTAGATATTATTTTTTAAATATTTGATATAAAGATCAGGACTGTCTCTACAATTGTATCCACAATTGCTCCAAGATGGATACCTACTACTCCTGAATGGGTAATATTAATACATAAGATTATTCTCTACCTGGTAGTCCATCTATAGCTTTTATTGCCAGTGATCATGATGGTCTTTTGTGCTCTAGTTCAACAAAAACTTTCTTCACAAACTTTGTGCTAGAAGTTGAAACGAAGCTATCCAGTGGCTCTACAATGAGTGATGATCTTGAAATACAAAAGTTTTCTCATAAAATATGATAGTAGTTCTACAGTTCAAATTATTAAAAATGAGGATTGGAGTAATCCTTGACTTATTACCAGATTATTATCTATTTAGCACATGAAGTGTCTACAAGACCAAATTCTAACGACTAAGGTTAGTAGGGGAAAAAATGAAGAGGTCAACAAGTTAGCCAAATTGCATCATTCAACAAGGGAATCTACTAGCCTGTATCATCTCCCACCTATGATATTTCAACATGTAATTAAGGTGTAATAGCTGTCTTGTAACTCTTTCCATGCTTTATACATGTCTTATCAATGAAATGTATGTTTCTAAAAAAATGCAATGATGAGGGTGATTTACATAAAGAAATGATGGAGACTAAAAGTACCAGGAGGATTTACATAGAATTATTATTTAAGTTCCTAGAGATATAGTCTACTTTTCCTATTTGTAATTCCCACTTATGTATCTCATGTGGAACACAACTTTATTAGGCATCTTAACTTTTTCTTTTTAATGAGTTGTTCATTATTATTAGTTGTTTTTGTGGATCTAATCTCAAAAATATGAAATAACTATCCTTGTCTATACAGACCTCATTTAGGGGTATCTTAGGGGAGGAGGTCATTAGAATTTGTATCAGTGCTCCCAACATCAAATATTGCATGCACTAACTCCAACTCGGCCAAAGAAGAAGAAACAAAAATATGTTTGGCAGAGAAGAAATATTCCATCACTGATCATAGAGAACTCTATATAAGAAGGTATAGTAGAGATAAATAAAAGCAAACAAGAGGAGAACAAATGAAACTTACATGGAATAAATCTAAAAAGTTAACAGTGAAATCCAACCATTGATCTAGAAAATACTTGATGAATCACCAACATATAAGAGATTTTTACTAAGAAACACCTTTTTCTAGTTCCATATTGTCATATCCATCTCCAATACAATTCAATGAGAGGTAAAAGGTTAAGGAGGGTCTATTTATATACTCAAGTTTAAGAAGAATTATAAAATAACAATAAAAAATGCACTTAGACCACCACTTTGACTTCCTACATGGTGGCACTAACCTACAAAAGCCAAAATCAACCTTGTTAATTCCATGATTCGACCACTTCTTCAAATTCTTCAAAATAATATTGGCCCAGTTATATTCAAGACTCGGTAACAACATCTAAAATCCAGCTTCTTAAGCAAATCCAGACAAACTTTGACTGGATCAATATTCTTTGACTGCACCCAGACACGTACCAACCATCCTCTATGGTCAAAGGACTGAGCTAGTCCAATTTGAACCACCTACAGGGGTTAAATTGGCCCATCCTAATCCCACCCCAATCCAAAAGTGAACTCTCATTGCTGCAACTGACACATCTGTAAGGTGGTGTTTTTTAAGTATGAAATTTTAAAGTCCCAATGAGACAACTTTAAACAATAGCTTCTCCACATCATTTAGAAGAAGTGTGTGAATTATCATGCAAAATGAATTTTAATATATAAATTTATACCAAATTATATCCATATAAATACCATAAATCATGTAAATTAGGAAACATATAACTTGAATAAATAAAAGCATCGGCCAAAGTTTCATATTAACTTTTCATAAAGGCTCACGGTTCCATATTTATAATAGGGAGGGTCTCACGATAAGGAGGAATAGGGAAGGGGAGTGAGAAAGAGAAAATAGCGCATTGTGGAGTCTTCAAAACAAAGGGAGTCATGTAAAGATGATAAATGAGGTGCCTAGACTCTGCCCAACTATTTGAGTGTGACCCACACTAGGACATCGAAAAAGAGGACAAAACAAGATATATAGAAACAATATTGAAGGCCAAATTACATCCAATTATTGTGAAATAAAAGTAAAAATATATAAAGTAGATATAAAACCATAGTCATATGTATTTAATGACTTTTCTTAAAACTATCTTATTTTAATTATTAATCTAGTTATGTAAGTGAAAATATATATCCTAGGTATTTAATATATACAAAATGTGCTTATAATTTAGTTTATATTTTTAAGATAATCTTTTAGGTTATATAATATATTATGTTTTTATACTATTATCAAAGTATTATTATTCATATTAATATTTATCTCCTACATTTTGACATTAGACATGATTTGGGATTATATTTTCACTAGACATTCAGGAATAATTATCCTCAAGCATTTGAAATATATAAAAAATTGAGAATTTATATCTATTATTTTTTTCTATAATCAACATAAACTTTAACTTTCTTCAAAACTTATATCAAGTATTCAATTCATGGATTTGTAGTATAATATTCTAGTTCTAATTTTTACTACGTGATTCAAAATACTTAATGTAACATCCCAGGTTTGAGGCCTAGGATAACATGATCTTAAAAGGAATGATTAGACTACTCATATCACCAAGGTGCACCTCCTTCTCCGAGAACCCATCTCTAAAGAACTTCATAGTTAAGCGTGCTCAGCTTGGAGTAATACTAGGATGGGTGACCAGTCGGGAAGTTGATCCTGGCTTGCGCGTGAGTGGACAAAAGCGTGCAGTTAAGGCTAGTGATGGTCTGTGGGGCCAGTCGTCATTCCTGAAACTCTGCTAGAGCCTTGGGCAGTGGGCCGGGGCGTTACAAATGGTATCAGAGCCATAACCCCTCCAGTAGGTGGGGCCCACATGGGCATGTGGCATGCCAGTCTTGAGTCGTGCGGTCCAGGCAAGTTGGAAAGGGCTATCCGTAGAGACGAGATGGATCTGCCCTTGCGCTCGTAGCCGTGGATGGGAGCTAGGTGTCCATGGGCCATTGTGGGTCTGCACTGAAATGGGGTCAGATTATGAGGCCATATAGTTGAGCCTTGACGAGGACGTCAAGATTCTAAGTGGGGGAGATTGTAACATCCCAGGTTTGAGGCCTAGGATAACATGATCTTAAAAGGAATGATTGGACTACCCATATCACCAAGGTGCACCTCCTTTTCCGGGAGCCCATCTCTAAAGAACTCCATAGTTAAGCGTGCTCAGCTTGGAGTAATACTAGGATGGGTGACCAGTCGGGAAGTTGATCCTGGCTTGCGCGTGAGTGGACAAAAGCGTGCAATTAAGGCTAGTGGTGGTCTGTGGGGCCAGTCGTCATTCCTGAAACTCTGCTAGAGCCTTGGGCAGTGGGCCGGGGCATTACACTTAACCCCAATTTTGGTCTAATTTAACATATGATATGCGTATTGTATATTAATGAAGGGCCAGTCACATTCTATATATATGTGAATGTATTGATTATTATATTGAAGTTAGAGTTACACAATGTTTTACTTACATTATTAGGTTCAACACATGTATTATACTTTTTAGATAATTTATATGATTAGTTTAATTATGGTATTTTTTATTGAAACAATACACCGATGAGATAAATTATACATATTTGGAACTAGTGTTTAGTTGTACATATCGTTGTTTACTAACTCATTTATCCTAAATGATCTGCATGACTTGTGTAGCCCTATTTATTTATACGATCATAGTTTCTCACATTAGTTTCTTACATTCATCACTCATAGTTCATGGTAAAGCCTCAATTGCACATTACATGTATGTTTTATGTGATATATATATATATATATATATATATATATATATATATATATATATGGACAATAAATTCAGCTAGTTTTAGTCACTAAGACTATTTTCACTTGATTTATAGAAGTAGGATTTATTAATTTATTATAGTCTATTTTACTATGTTATGCATGTTTGGTGATTTTTTGCATATTGAATCTATATAGACTTTAAAAAATGTTTTCAAGTGATCTAACAGTCAATAGACATGTACACTTTAAACATCGAGAACAAATGCAAGTTCATAAACTTATCATTTGAAATAGAACAAATGATGCAATAATTTTATAATTGTATCTAAGAGATGCTCATCAAACTGGAATATAAGTACTTATTATATTTAATAAAATCATGGAATAGAGATATACATTCATATATTACATTTTGAAGTTTGGGTATCATTGAGAAAAAGAGTCCATTTGTCAACCATTAGCACATTCAATCTTCACGGTGGCACATGAAGGAAGATACTCATTACTTTTTATCCATAGTGCCACTTTCTAAGACAAAAGGATATTGTATGAAACCCAATTCATTGAATAATCTATATATTAACAATAATGTTTAATTGAGTGTAGCTATCCTTCTAAGTACAATGAAATACCATGTTTGAAATAATTTCTTCCGCTCAAAATTTCATTCATTTGAATTGAATACTAAATATTACTCTGTGTGACTCAAAAACATGTTGTATTTAAATGAATCAACAACTAGCTAGACTAAATTATTAAGAATAGAGCATAATTAACGTTTGTAGCATATTTGTCACTGAACTGTTTATTATCCTAAATCCATGATCCTAATGTCAACATAGCCAAAGGTGAGTGGACTTGGGCATCCATCTCTAGAATGGTAGTTTCACACAAGCATATATATGAAAAGGAAATAAGAAAACTAAAGCCATAACAAGATTCTAAACATGGACAAAAGAGTTTGTACCCATTTATGTATCAAGAGCACCCATTTGAGTTTCATTTTGAAGATTAGAGTCTTGAGTGTGTCATATCTTCATTTTCCAACTAAATATTTGATAAACACAATATATTAATGCTAAAGTATTAAGTACACTATGAAAGGGTTATTAAATATAGTTTAAGAGTAATATAAAAGTTTCTTGGCTAGAAACATTATAATAGACAAGAAGTAGAACTAAGGTGACAACACTTAATGAAATTCTTTTAGATAAGGCATGTTTTAGGTTTCTTTATCCATTATATAATCGTAGGCCTTTTGACCACTTCCTAAGGAAGGTGGTCTGTCAGGGACATTTAAGTATGTTCCCTATATCACCAATACTAACGTGTAATGAGTAACTTGATTCATATGGGCCCTCAAGGACACCACCAAGAGCTAACCCAGTCTCAACATTCCTTGAGTCCTTACCCCAAAACTTTAGGCAGGTACACATAGATATATAATGGATTTCTTTAAATTATGTTCAAGGTTTGTCAATCTAGTATAATAAAAAATGAAAATAGTAATCATAGGAACAATAGTTCAATCAAGTAATTATCTAGCCAAGCATTCCTATGAGCATACATACAAACAAGACAATATCATAGTCGGGTCAAGAGAGTAAGCATACCTTGCGAGTAGAATACTAGTCATAAACCATGAGTAAGATTCCTAGAGAAGGCCCTATACAAGGGCACCTAAGATATAAAAGACATAACATGGGGTCTTACATCAGTAGAGTTTTAGTAATATAAACATCAAAAGTCATGGGGAGGTTTCCTTTAGGGCTAGGTTTCAATGAGCTCATTCTTAAATCCAAGGTTCCAAATATGCATGTACTTACTCAATATAATATAGGCATCGACATTAAGCCATAGGTCTAGGTGAAACCATCCACATTAAGAATGCTACATGATAAAGATAAACTCTCATTTAGAAATAGGGGAAGCATGATTACCATCAAGATATAGCCATTGTGAGATCACGAGTAGTCATATTAGATCAATTTCATGCAACATGGTCACATTTTGAAGTCATAGAAGCATTAAGTAGATTGACTTGGGAATTAGGGATACAAGTAGAAGAAGTCTACTGATTTAGGGTCTCAAGATACATGTGTAATATTAAAGCATGTTGTAGCAAGGTTTGAGTCCAACTATCCACATTAGGCATTTAAAACATGTCAGGTGTCATAAGTATTCTACATGTAGTCAAGAAGGCATATGAGTGTGTTACATGAATTTTCATATGAAAAACATATTAATGACTATTTTGAATGTCATCACAGAGGTGTGAACATTTAGGACCATATCTGTATAAAGACCTAAAGATTAAAACATCTATATACTAAAACATCATATGTTAGGGCATAATAAGGTTCAAAAGTGAATCTTAGGTCATAATACTTACATAAACAAAAAATGCATATGATCTTAGTAAATAATGTCACAAAATAATATATAGGTTACAATTGTGTGCTTTCCACATCAACTTCTTATATTATTTCACACACAAATTCAGTTCATTTTGTTTTCATTTAGCCTCTATTCATATTATTCTTGCCACCTTTTGTTATTTTACTTATTGCCGTATGTGTATTGCAGATATGCTTAAAAAGGATCAAATTGGAGATGGCCCAACTCAACTCCGACATCATTTGGGGCTTCTCCATGCTTTACAGACATTCAGAGTTTCATTTCTACTGAAACAAAAACTCACACGGTGTGTCTGAATTAAGACACGACGTGCACGTTTCCAGTCGGCCATACATTCCAGACGAAGAGGAAAAGTACATGGCATGTCCACCAAAGACACATCTTGTACCTGGGAATTTTGAGCCGATTTTTATTTCTGGTTATGTACACGGTATGTTTTAATTTAGATACGTCATGTACCTTACACTTGAAGAAACTGTAAAAGATCGGAACATGGCGTGTCCGAAGAAAGACAGGTCATGTCTCTGTCAGTTTTAGCAAATCTAAAAAATGACATCTCTCATTTTGAAAGGGAAAACCAAAAACGGAAGCAGTTATTACTGGTCATGACTCAAAGGTCTTTCATCCAAGAGCAAGTCTATAGAAAAGGAGGGTGATTTTGAGTGGAAGAAGGTGGTTTCTAGCCAAAGAACCTCCATTCTTCTTCTCTTCTTCTCGATTTTCTTCTCTGAAGGTTCAATAGAGCTTCTTCTCTCCACCAAGCTTCTCGGGAGGGAAATGTATCAGTTTTGGAGCAGCTGTAGGAGTGGAATTTTATCCCCAATCTGGAATTATACTCTTCTTGGGTTACACCATTGGTTCTCTTAGTTTTTCCTTCTCTAAACCATGTTAAAATCTCAAAATTCTGCATCTTTTCTACTGTACATCATCATGGACGAGTAGGCTCTTTTTCTTAGACATGGGAGAGTAACTCCCATGTCATAGCATGTATGGAACATGATAATTTCGTACTGAATGCTAAGTTGCTTGTTTTCTACCTTGTGAGTATCGGTTTCTTGCTTCTTGCATGTATGGTTGGCCACTATGTATGCATGTTTTATGCTTTCTTGCTTGATCTGAGAAGATAGGTAGGATAGTAAGGAGGTACTCTCTTGAAAACTCCTCTTTTACCATGAGAGTGGAAGATAAGGATTTGAGGAGTAGGTTTGTGATCTAGAATGAAATACATACACGAGAATGTTGTATGGAGTTAGGATCGTTGTATTTGCACCGAGAGGTGAAGTATAACATACAATTCTCCTTTACATCAAGTACTTAGTATATTTAAATTTCGTGCTCCATTCTTCATGCTATGATGTGCTAGTAAAATCTTAAGTCCAAGATTGTTTCATATCTGAAATCAAACCCCTTTTAGTAATCCTTTTTACTGTTTAGTTTAGTTTTGAAAATTTAGTTTAATCAACCAAATCATTCTTGAAAAAGATCTATATTGTTGAAACTTAGCACTATTGTGTTTAATTGGTTACCAAGCTCCTTGTGTTCAATCTCAACTACAACTACTCCTGTATACTTGCGTGAATTGGCTAGTTGAGTAAAAGATCATTTATATGATTGAAACTCATTATTGTAACAACCGAACAAGTTTTTGGCACCGTTTCTAGGGAGCTACAATTAATCAAATTAGAGTAAGAAGTTCTAACTAGTATTCGATACTAGATCACCACTTCTATTTTCAAATTTTCATATACCTTTTAGTTGTGTTCTCAATATCTCTTGCTACTTTTCAGGTTGTATGTGTCGCTCGCAAAGGGGTCTTAAACCATCTGCATTTCTAGATCCTAAAATTGTGTGCACTCTTTCAAGTTTAAGAAGGGAAAGAAGAGTAGAGAAACTACTACTAGAGGGTGTTCCATCATCACCATCATCATCTTCTTCATCCTTTGAAGAAGCCACACGAGAAGATCCAACCATGGAGGATGACCGTCCTTTAAAAGACTTTGTCATGCCAGTTGCCACAAACATTTTTGGAGCCATTGATCTACCTGCAATGGAAGTAAACAACTTCTCTATTACTCCTTCAATGATGCAGATGATCCAGCAAATCCATTTTGCAGGTACCATTAATGAAGATCCAAATCTTCATGTAGCTAAGTTCTTAGAGTACATGAACACTTTCAAAATCAATGGTGTATCTACTGATGGAGTAAGGCTACTACTATTCCCTTACACCCTGAGAGATAGAGCCAAGGTGTGGCTTTTATCTCTTCCTAAGAAGATCAACTTTTAAATGCTTTCCTTGCAAAGTATTTCCACCAAGCAAAACAGCCCAACTAAGGAACCAACTCACAAACCTTTCTCAATCAGATGGAGAAACTTTGTATGATACATGGGAGCGGTTCAGAACCTGCAACGCCTTTGCCCTCACCATGGATTGACAAATTGGTTGCTACTTCAAACATTTTATGATGGACTGTTCTACAATACTGATATGACATTGGATGTCGTAGCTAATGGAGCTTTAATGAATAAGTCTTACATGGAGGCTCATGATATTATTGAAGATATAACACTCAACCACTGCCAATGGGGGTCAGATAGAAAAGAAAAATCTTCTTCTACACAGGGTTCTTCAACCGGAAAGCAAGGAGGAAAGCACAGTGTTGATGTAGTTGATTTGATTGCAGCCAAGCTTGATGTCCTTACACAAAAGTTTGAGGAGATGACTACCATGCAGATCCAGGCAGCTGAGGTAATTTGTGAATCTTGCGGATTTGCCGGACATACTTCTTCTACTTTTTTTTCTCCTAATAAGAATCAAGATAACCAAGAGTAAGTAAATGTCATTGGGATATAGGGAAACAAGCAATACAATCCCTATTCCAACACCTACAATCTGGGATGGAGAGATCATCCTAATTTCTCTTACCGGAACACAAGTAATGCTCAGAACTTTTAACAGGGACATCAACAACCGCAGTAGAAACAACACTTCAACCAGAAAAATAATGGGAACCTGCCAGGTTTCAACAACAATAGGGGTTACCAACAACAACATCAACCCCAAAGTTCTTCCTTGGAGGTCATGATGGAGAAATTTATTTCCACTCAAGTGCAGCAAAATGAAGAGTTCAGGGGAAATGACAAGCTTTTAAAGGACGTAATTGCCCAACTCTATGCAAAAGTGGATGGTATTTCCACTTATACAAGGACGTCGGAGAACCAAATTCCCCAGTAAACCTTAACGTAGCAAAAGAACACTCAATATGTTTCTCTTCCAACCCAACTGGAGGTGAATCCAAGACAGCAGGCGAATGTTATTACCTTGAGGAGTGGAGCTAATATCCAAAGACCTTCTCCACGAAAAGAGAAGACTGTTGAGGTCACTGATGAAGATAAGTTTGACACCCCTATTGGTGACAAAGGAAAAGGTACAACTGAGGTACCACCTTCTTACAAAGCAAATGCATCATTCCCACAAAGACTTGCAAATAAGAAGGAGGATTCAAAGTTTAGGAAATTCATGGACATCCTAAACAAACTCCATGTCAACCTCCCGCTGGCCGAGGTTATAGCTGAGATGCCATCAGATGCCAAGTTTCTGAAAGTCATCCTCACCAAAAGGAGAAAGGTGGAATAGGTTGAATGAAAGAATAAGTTCAATCATTCAAAATAGACTTCCTAAGAAGCTAGATGACTTGGGATCTTTCACTCTACCATGCAAGATTAGCAACACCATTTTTGACAAAGGTCTTATAGACCTTGGAGCTAGCATTAGTCTTATCCCATCTACCTTGTGGAAGGAGCTAGATCTTGGAGATCTAAAACCTACAAAGACGGCCATTGAACTAGCCGATAATTCCATCAAATACCCCAACGACAGGTTTGGTTCACGGGAAAGTATTAGAACATGATGGATAGAAGGATAGCATTGACATGTATAGGTGGAGGATGGGTTGTTCAATTTACTGTCCCATGTTTGGATGCAATCAAGGACAGGTTTGGTGACATGTCGTGCTACCGACAGTAGATAATGCCTTGAAGGAGATAACAATAGAGATCATCAATAAGGAAGATGTGGTTGGCAGTCGATTGGAGGCGCTAGAACCTTGGGTGAGGAAAAAAGATGTTGTGCTGCTTTTGTAGTGAGAAAGCAACAACTACATGTCATTGGTCATCTTCATCTCGAGATCCATTATTTTAGTTGTTAGCGCTTTTTTGTATGTAAAGCATCAGCCATGACAGACGCCTTGTCAAGCTTGGTGATGGTGGGATGTATAACAGAGCAGAGAGAACACAAGTATTGGTTCAACTTCTCCTGCCGTTTCCTTTCTCCCATCACGTGCTCTTCTGCCACAAAAGTGCTCAATGAAGACGACGACGAATTCTTCCCCCACTTCTTCAGACTTGGAGTTGCTCTAGTGTGTTCTATCTGGTAATGGTCTTTATCCATGTAGTAAATGCCACTTTCGGTATTCATTCGATCAGCCATCGCGTGGGTTGCGTCATTGGATTTTGGGGGTCAAGGTGCCACCGACCTACATTCGCGTCTCCTCTAGCGATGACCCAACTAACGTCACATTGACCATCTGAAGGGACGATCCTCGGGGATATGCCATTCCGACAGTCTGACTTGAGCTCGAGCACTCCACTGGCAATGGGAACGCAGACGAGGGGACGCAATACCTACTGTCGTTGGCTTCTCTCTTATGCGGTCACGCCCAGGTGAGCACATGTCACGAGCACTGATCATCCACATGAAACGACCTGAATGCAGACGATGCCGTCACTCAAAGGAACAACATCATGGTGGGTTACCATGAAGATGTCCCCGTGGTGGTAGAGCAACAGTTCTGCCATGGAAAGGTAGGAGCAGGGGTCGTGGGTGAGGCAGATGCAAAAGCTTGAAGATAGGGCATCCCTAGGTGGAGGTGTAACAACACAACAACTCACTGTAAACAATCTTCACGGAAGGAGAGCGGAGAAGATTTTATCGGCAATTGGGATAAATCCCAAGCGAATACCTGGGGGGACCCCGGAATTGAAGAATCCTAGATATGCGGGACTCCACTCCCGCTGGTTAACCATCCCGAGATAATTATAACGGAACCAAACATAGGATTTTAATTTTGATGGATATCAAGTCTCATCCTTCTTAGTATCCAGTGAACCAAACATGTCGTAAAGGTATTGTGGAGGATGTGTTAGTGCAAATCGGTAAACTCTACATTCCTTATGATTTTGTTGTGTTAGATATGGTAGAAGCTCCTTCCAATCCCATTCTTTTTGGGAGACCTTTCTTGATAATTGCTGGATACCTAGTTGATGTCTGAGAAGGTGAACTTACACTCCAGGTTGGTGAAGAAGCCATGGAGTTTTCTGTATATGATGCCACGAAGGCACCTTCATGAGTAGAACAACTTTATTTTATAGACTCTATTGATTCTGTTGTGGAGGAAGATCATGATGTTGCTAATTTGATACCAGATTACTATGATGATGATGAAGTTACAAACAACGAATCTAAAAATTCTAGAGTACTTTTTATTGTCAAATCAAATGCTATTAATGAAGACACTCCACTTGTTGATGATAAAATCAAGGAAAATGCAGCAGGGAGAAAGGTAGAACTCAAAGCCCTTCCACCAAGGCTTAGGTATGCATTTCTTGACTCTAATTCTACTTCTCCTGTCATAATCAATGATGAGTTAATTAATGAACAAGAAAATAAACTGCTTGCTGAATTGCGTTTGTATAAAGATGTCATTGGTTACTCTATTGATGATTTAAAGGACATCCATCCTTCTGTTTGCATGTATAGAATAAACATGAAGGATGATGCTAAACATACTATTGAACCACCTAGACATTTAAATGAAAATATGCTTGAAGTGGTTAAAAAGGAAAATTTTAAATTGGTTGATGTTGGTATCATTTATCCTATAAGTGACAACCCTTGGGTTAGTGCCATTCATGAGGTACCTAAGAAGGGGGGTGCAACTGTCATTAAGGGAGATAATGATGAGTTAATGCAAACACGTATAGTCATATGTTGGTGTATGTGTATTGAATACTGGCATTTGAACGAAGCAACTCGCAAAGATCATTTTCCCTTACCGTTTATTGACTTGATGCTTGAACGACTTGCAAAACATTCTTACTTTTGTTACTTGGATGGATATTCTGGGTTTTTCCAGATTCCTATCTACCCTCCCGACCAATAGAAAACCACTTATACATGCACCTATGGAACTATGCTTACCGTCACATGCCTTTCGGTCTTTGTAACGCCCCAACGACGTTTTGGTGATGCATGATGGCTATTTTCTCCGATTTTATTGAAAACATAATGGAAATATTCATGGATGATTTTAGCATTTATAGAGATTCCTTTGATCAATGTTTATACAATTTGTCACTAGTCTTAGCCCATTGCAAAAAGGTTAACCGAGTACTTAACTGGGAGAAGTGCCATTTCATGGTACAATCCAGTGTAGTACTAGGCCATATTGTATCTAATAAGGGTATTGAAGTTGACATGGCTAAGGTGGAAGCTATTGATAAGATGTCTACTGCTTCTTTATTCAAGGACATCCATAGTTTCCTTGGACATACATGGTTCTATAGAAGATTCATTAAAGAGGTCTCCAAGATTGCAAAACCATTATGTTCCTTACTTGCAAAGGATGCTGAATTCATATTCAATGATGACTGTCATACATCTTTCAACAAGATCAAAGAAGCTCTTGTTTCAGCCCCAATCATCCAACCACCAGACTGGAGTGCCCCTTTCAAATTAATGTTGGATGTGAGTGACTATGAAGTAGGGGCAGTTTTTAGACAATAGAAAGATAAGAAGCTTCATACCATATACTATGCAAGCAAGACTTTAGATGAGGCACAACTCAATTATACAACCATAGAGAAGGAGATGCTTGCTATAGTATATGCTTTTGACAAATTCAGACAGTATTGGTATGATCCAAGGTAATCGTATATATAGATCATGCTACCATAAAGTATTTTCTCAACAAGAAAGATGCCAAACCTCATCTCATCCACTGGATATTGCTTCTACAAGAATTTGATCTTGAAATCTGGGCTAAGAAGGGGTCAGAGAACAATGTCGTTGATCATCTTTCTAGGTTGACTACAGATGTTGGAGATTTATTTCCTATTAAAGACCAATTGCCTATTGAGAAACTTTATGCTTTATCGTCCACACAAGCACCTTGGTTTGCAGACATTGCAAATTTTCTTGCTACATGACAGCTGTCCCCTGACTTTACATATCAACAGGAGAAGAAGTTTTTCCATGATGCAAAGTTCTACTATTGGGACGATCCCTTGTTGTTCAAACATGGGAGTGATGGACTCATCCAGAGGTGTGTTGCTGAAGAAGAAATAGCCACAATCATTTCTGAATGTCATGCCTCTCCTTATGGAGGTTACTTTGGAGGAGAGAAGACTGCATCAAAGATTCTCCAGGTCGGTTTCTATTGGCCAACCTTGTTCAAAGATGTAAACTATTTCGTCAAATCTTGTGATAAATGCCAAAGGACTGGAGGAATATCTAGACGTGATGATATGCCTCTTAACTCTATCTTAGAGATTGAGGTATTTGATGTGTGGGGAGTTGATTATATGGGACCCTCCCATCTTCTTGTGGCTATCAATATATCCTAGTTGCTTGCAATTACGTCTCTAAATGGGTTGAGGCCATTCTAACCCAAGCATCGGATGCAAAATCTATGATTAAGCTATTCTAAAAAATCATTTTCCCTCAATTTGGAGTTCCTAGAGTTGTAATTTCCGATGGAGGCACACACTTTGTTGAGAAGTAGTTCAATAATCTTCTATCTAAGTATGGAGTCACTCATAAAGTCTCTACGCCCTACCATCCTCAAACTTCCAGGCAGGTAGAAGTTTCCAACCGGAAGTTGAAGAGCATTCTAGAAAAGATTGTATCTAGCTCAAGGAAGGATTGGGACTTGAAGATAGATGATGCATTATGGGCTTATCGGACAACTTACAAAACTATCATAGGTACAAGTCCATTCAAGCTAATATATGGTAAATCTTGTCCCCTTCCACTAGAGCTAGAACATTGTGCTCTATGGGCTATCAAGTTCCTAAACTTTGAAATGAAGAAGGCTGGTGAGAAACATCTATTGCAGCTGTAAGAGCTAGAAGAACTCTGGCTAGATGCATACAAGAAACCAAATCTCTACATGGAAAGAACAAAGGTTTGGCATGACAAAAGAATCCACAAGAAAGATTTCAAGGAAGGAGACAAAGTGTTATTGTTTAACTCTAGACTCAAGTTATTCCCAGGAAAACTGAAGTCCAAGTGGTCGGGTCCTTTTCTTATAATGAAGATATTTCCCCATGGAGCTGTTGAACTATAAGGTAAAGATGGAGTTTCCAAAATCAATGGGAAACATTGCAAGTTATACACCTTCGGAGATGAAATTGAAAAGGAAGCCTCTTGCTCCCTCCAAGATGCATAATAGACAGATTGAAGAGTCTCACTCTAAACTCTAAATGAAAGACCTCGTGGGAGTTAAACCCATATTAGGATAGATTTCTTTTCAATTATTTGAGTCAAGAACACTCTTTAGTTTCGTAAATAAGCTTGTCATGGATGAATGTAATAACTTAGACAATTCTATTATCATATCTATCATTATTTTTGTGCTGACGAGAAGTTGTTTTCTATAGAAACTACAGAAGACACAACATGTCTTTATTTGACACGACGTATCACTACTCCCAGAAACATAGCAGACGAGCCATATCTCCAGGCATACGACATGTCAAGAAAGAACATGCCGAGTCCCTGTCCAGTAGATTTAAGGTATTACTCTATCTGGAAAACAACACACTGTGTTCTCATTTAGACACGACGTGTACTTCAGCAGCAATGGGAAGCATAAGTCATCTGAAAGATAACACGATGTGTTTTTATTTGAACATGTAGTGTAGTTATCAGTGAAAATGGCACAATTTGAATTTTTGGATTGGGACACGTCGTGTACTTCTTGGGAGATGACGTGTCTTTTAACGCACAAAGAAATTTATGTCAAGAAACACGATGTGTCTTTTAAAAGACACATCATGTATTTTGATGAGAATAAAAGTTTTTAACCTAAACTTGAGCCGCGTCTCTCACTCACGCCTTCATTAAAGCTGTGTAAGACCTCTGCAGTCGTTGTGTACCCTAGCACTTTTGCCCCTTGCTCCCTAACCGCCGTGTGCCTTAGCACACCTTGCAACGACCACCGTGTTCTCCGAAGGTATCTTCTTTGAGCAGCTAGTCACCATCCTCCTTGTATCCATCGTCCTCTTCTCCAAGCTCAAGTGCAAGGATGCGCTGCTCTAGCCACCACTATTCTCCACCATTCAAGACACCACAAAGTCGTCTTCTTCAAGCCGTAGTTGCATCTTCATCATCTACACCGAGCCACACCACTGTCATTTTGCCAACCACCATCTCCATCTTCTCCTTGTAGCCTCCGTCCACATTTTTAGACTGCATAACTTCTCTAGGCACACACCGTGTCCCTATCCGCACACGTCGTGTGTTTCACTGATTCATTCAGAGTTCTACATCCATACACACCATGTCCCTATCCACACACACCATTTCTCAGGCCATCATCAACAATGACACCCGTCAAGCAAACCTCCAATCCCAAGCATGGTGCCAACTCCTCCTCTGCACCGGCATACATCTCCATGACTCAATTTTGGGTCACTCTTGAGGAAGACCCGATGTACTGGTTTCTCATTGCAAGGAGGGTGCTTCCTACACATTTTTCCTGTGAGCAAACTCTCACCCCCTCGACTTCAAGGATGAAGTCTTCATGTGCCTACAAGATTTGGGGCTAACCTACATTTGTTGCACGGTATCAAATACTTATCCCTGTTTGGTTTATGAATTTTTGACGACACTTATTATAGAGCAAGACCCACTTAAGAAGATGGAACCCTATGGAATTATCCGTTTCTGCCTTCTGGGTCGTAGTTTTAAGCTTACCTTTAGGTGTTTCTATGAGATTTTAGATTGCCACTATGACGGGATAATTTATTATCCTCCTACTATTCACAGTGACGAATTTTGGTTTGAGATATCATATGAGGAACACCATGAAGCTAAGCAAACTAGGGTGTCCGCTATCCACAACCCTATTTTTCGATACATGCATCACCTTCTTAGTACTAGAGTGTTTGCTAAGAAAGAAACACAAGGGGTTGTTGGAAAGTAGGATCTTTTATTTTTGTGGGGAATGATGTATGACTATGAGATCAATGCTACTTATTATATCCTTGCGTGTTTCCTAGACATTAAGAAAGTGAAGAAGAGGGACGTTGGTGACATAATGTGTGGTTGTCTGATCACTTTGATAGCATAGAAGTTAGATGTTGATCTGACAGGTCTAGAGGATGCACTAGGTAGAAAGCCGATAGACATTCAATACCTTCTTTCTATAGGGTTGATCTCAAGGGTTGCCAATAGTGATACCAAATTTTGGAAATTCTTTGATGATGATCAATACATTGACATTCTAGATCTTGAACATATCACTTTGGACAATAAAGATAATTGGAATGTTGTGTTGAACACTGATGAAGAAGTTGATGTAGCTAGAGCTGCTGATGATACTGAGGCACCCCCTATTGCTCCACCAGCACAAAGACAGATTATACTTGGGCGATGCCTGATGTCAGGCATCTTTATGGCTATGTGAAGCAACATTTTGATCACATTGACGGCCGCCTGGATCAGTTGGGTACGCAGTACACTACAATGCACGCCAAGGTCCATCGTATGGATTTGTGGCACATTTCATAGGGCCAATACTCCATTCCATAGCCGTATCAGCCACCGCCAACTCATCAACCCAAGTTCACATCGCAGCCCACACCAATGGATGCCCTTGATGATGAGTTTGTCAGTCAGTTCTTTCCACCAAACCATGGGGGCGCTGACCCCTCTTTTTGATTTCATACATGATAGGTACCCAGTTGTTTCCTCCATAAGTTTTATTGATGCAGTGAGGACACTGTAGATTTCAAGTTTGGGGGGGCACAACCGGACCGTAATGTAGTTTTTGATTTCATTTGCTTTTGTTAGTCATGTCAATCTTTATTTCATATTTTGTATTTCTTTTCATGGAAAGTTTAATATGAAATGAGGCTATTGTGATGAAGTGAACTCTTTTACCTTGTACGCTTGAATCATTTCGTCCCTTGTACTTCATTTATCCAAATGAAAGAATTAGTAAAGAGCATGCATGCATCAAATGAAAAATAAAATTCCCCATGTACATAATCTTGGTTTATAATTGTAGCTTGAACTTTCAATTTTCACATCTTTGATTACTCAATTAATATAACGGTCTCAAATTTCAATGAATAAATTAACTCTACAACACTATTTAGAATACGAGATAATATTTCGAAACCCATAGTGCATATACAATCGATTTTTTAACAATTTTTTTTTTGCAAAACAATGAATGGAATCTTTTTAACTTAACATTCTAGTTGATTCTCTGGTGTTGGGCAAACCCAATAAAAGATGGCTTTTAGCCCACATATCATGCTAGCCTAGTGTGAGTCTGATCCAACAACAATGGTTAGGTGGTATGAAATCAAAAGAGGGTAAAAAAATAACACCCCAACCGGTACTTCACGTGCGCGTAAGCCTAAATTAGCAGCCGAATGTCAGAATCCCAAAAATCCATTGTCATATCTTTTTGAGAAGAGAGAACAACTGTGGTTGTTAAAGTTAGCTAAGATTCCATCATTTGTATCCATAATAGCTGAAATTTTTGTGTTGTACATCCACTAGTTGTTTGGCTTGACTATCCAAATTCTGTTGAGTATTGTTTAGTTGATTGATTTTACTTAGTTTGTGACCAATCATGTTGAATTAAAACCTTTCTCTCTTGGATGTTTAGATTGAAGTGATGGCTATGAATATAAAAATAATGTACATGGTTGGTTGAGTTTATTGCACATCTTCATTTCATTTAATCCATGCATGAGCTTGAATATTCCTTCATTTGTGTGGTTGTGCTCTTTTTGCTTGAGGACAAGCAATGGTTCAAGCTTAGGGGGATTTGTTGTGTGCTTTCTACATCAACTTCTTATATGATTTCACACACAAATTTGGTTCATTTTATTTTCATTTAACCTCTATTCATATTATTCTTGTCACCTTTTTGTTATTTTGCTTATTGCCTGATGTGTATTGCAGATATGCTTAAAAAGGATCAAATTGGAGATGGCCCAACTCAACTCTGTCATTGTTGGGGATTCTTCACGCTTTGCAGAAATTTAGAGTTTCATTTCTGCTGAAATAGTAACTCACACGATGTGTCTAAATTAAGACACAACGTGCACATTTCCAGTCGGCCATACATTCCAAATGAAGAGGAAAAGTACACAGCGTGTACTTGGGAATTCAGAGTCAATTTTGTATTTCTGGTAATGTACAAGGTGTGTTTTAATTCAGACATGTCGTGTATCTTACAATTGGAGAAACTATAAAATACCAGAACATGACGTGTCTGAAGGAAGACACATCGTGTCTCTGTTAGTTTCAGCAAATTTGAAAAATGACATCTCTCACTTTGAAAGAGAACCAACGAAGGGAGCAGTTATCACTGGTCATAACTTGAAGGTCTTTCGTCCAAGAGCAGGTCTAGATAAAAGGAGGGCGATTTTGGATGGAAGAAGGTGGTTTCTTGCCAAAGAACCTCCATTCTTCTTCTCTTCTTCTCCATTTTCTTCTCCGAATGTGCAACACAGCTTCGTCTCTCCACCAAGCTTCTCAGGAGGGAAGTTTTTTTTTGTCAGCAAAAATCCTGTTACTATTGTGATATACCAAAACTTTAGGTACAAGAAACCGCACCCCCTAATCCTCTGAGAGGATTACCAAACATAGCAAAATAAAACTACCGGTCTTGCGTAGAAGACCCATTATGATAGAGGAGGACTCCGCTAAAGAACAAACATCAAAAGCGTTCATACAAGCATAAGCAAATATATCTAAAACCTACTCTGATGAGGAGCTCCACTAACAATACGCCCACCCACAAAGAGTGCAGACTCATCATCATAGACTGGAGAGTATCAGCCAAAGCAAGTACTCGATCCTTTAATGGAGTTCAGAGGCAAAGACTCATCTAACTTCATCATCTACCTCAACTTAACCGTTGGTAGTCCCTTCCTGTGATCCTGGCAGTTCAACAAGAGAGCTTTGATATCTGAATCAGCTGTGTCGATAGCCAAGAGAAGAATCTAGGATCTCCCTTCACACATGCATTATCCACACTAACAAAAATAGTGGAAGAGAAATCCAGAAAATAGCTCCTAGCCATCGGACAGCAGAAAGAGAGAACTCGGCATCAATTGTCACTCAGACCAGGTACCAGGAAACAAGAAGAAAGGATGGAAGACAACCTTCTTTCCTCCTCGCAGAATCTTTTGTTTGCACAGAAGCAAACAGTCGAGCACCTGAGGGGTGTCCCTAGTTCCCAACCATCGGACAGCAGAAGAAGAACCACATGCCACTCAAAACCAGGAACCAGGGGAACAACGGCATAACAACAAACACCTGAAGAGGTGTTTCCATCACAGCAGTGGCAGAGGGCCAAGGAGAAGGCTTTGAAACCGAACTACACCCCTTAACCCTGACTGCCCATATGCGTGCTAGAACACTTCACAGAAGCATTACGTCAAAACCAAGTAAGCTCCAAAGAAGTCCAAGCTCCTCCGAAGAAGCCTCAGCACGATCCAAAGCAGACAAAGCCCGGAGAAGCCGAACCCTTGAGGGTGCACACCCTCGCCTCTGCAACCAGCCATGCCAGCCGCCAAGCCTGAGCACGCCCGACGCGGACGACAGCAACAGGAGGGCGTGGACCACCATCTGACACCACCAGCCAGGTCCGTGATGGAGAATCACGTCGCCCAATGAGGAATCCAGCCACGCCGTGACCGCCGACGTGGGAACCATACAAAGTCGTGGGAGGTCATCAACCTGAGCAAGCCAGGTTTCCCCGGGGAAGGGATGAGGGATTGCTCGAGAGGTAAAGGTAAGACGCTCCTACCATCCTCAGCTTGATGATGCAGCGTGCAAGCCCGTAGGACTGGGATAGGTCGTCCGCTCACCCTCCATCACACTTGAACGGAGAGGCGTCGACAAAGTCGAGATCACCGAGACTCAACCCAGACCCGATCACGCTCACGACGCCTATCATCGCCCAACCACCCTAGAACTGCCGGAGAGACGCCACCGATTTCGATCCAGCTCCAGATGATCACCGCATCCTTCACACAGAGCCACCCCAACCGTTGGAGGCCATGGGGAGGGACACGCAGAGGCGGCGTGCCCTCCCCCCAGCGGCAGCCACCGGGCGAGGGTAGAGAGAAGACGGAGCGGATAACCTAGAGCGAGAAAGCTAGTTGAATGACTCTTCGGAGGGAAGTTTTTCCGGTTTGGAGTAGTTGTAAGAGTGAAATATTTTCCCCAAACTAGAATTCTACTCTTCTTGGGTTACACCTTTGGTTCTCTTAGCTTTTCCTTCTCTAAACCATATTAAACTTTGAAAATTTTGCATCTTTTCTACTATACATCATCATGGACGAGTAGGCTCTTTTTCTTGGACATGGCAGAGTAACTCACATGTCATATCATGTATGAAACATGATAATTTTGTACTAAATGCTAAGTTTCTTGTTTTTCTACCATGTGAGTATCAGTTTCTTGCTTCTTGCATGTATGGATGGCCACTATGTATGCATGTTATATACTTTCTTGCTTGATCTGAGAAGATAGGTAGGAGAGTAAGGATGTACTCTCTCGGCAACTCCTCTTTTACCACAAGAGTGGAAGATATGGAGTTGAGTAGTTTTGTGATCTAGAATGAAATACATACACGAGAATGTTTTATGGAGTTAGGATCATTGTATTTGCACCAGGAGATGAAGTATAACATACAACTCTCCTTTAAATGAAGTGCTTAGTATTTTTAAATTTTGTGCTCCATTCTTCATGCTATGATGTGCTAGTAAAATCCTAAGTCCAAGATTGTTTCATATCTAAAATCAAACCCCTTTAGTAATCCTTTTACTATTTAGTTTAATTCTGGAAATTTATTTTAATCAACCAAATCATTCTTGAAAAAGATCTAGATTGTTGAAACTTAGTGCTATTGCATTTAATTGGTTACCAAGATCCTTGTGTTAGATCTCGACTACAACTACTCCCGTATACTTGCGGGAATTGTCTAGCTGAGTAAAATATCATGTATATGATTGAAACTCGTTAGTGTAACAACCGAACAGTTACTGATTTCACAATATGATAATCATTTCATGAAAAAAGGAACTAAGTTCGAAGATTAGACAAGTGGCATCATGTGCATGCATAAAAGGGCACTTTTAGGTCAAAAGAGTGAACCTATGTGCATCAAGGTCATAGTTAGATAAGAGTTGGATAAAAGTTACTAGTATAATGTTAAATAAATGATATTTGAAACAAAAAGACTATTTTGAAGCAAGATGCATCATCAAAAATTCAAGAAGTGCATAAAAGATATGCTTTTTTTAGGATATCAAAAGAATAGAAAGTAGATTTAGCTTCTAGAACTACTTTTATCAGAGGGATATCATTTTATTAATTAACAAAATCACATATCACACACCTTATTTTGATGAAGCATTCCATTTCTACAAATTTTATAAGATCTTGTGATAGTTTTTAGAATCATTGGGCGAGAGAGAGGAGGGAAATACCAAATCTTGGAAAAACTAGGCTCTTTGGATGGGAGACTAGCACGGTTCTCCTGCGGATCCATAGTCCTTGGTTATTAATTCTTTGACTGTAGCCCACCTTATACGTCGTTAGGTCTATGAGCTGGCCTAATTTGTGGCTTACCCTGCCTGGCCTGTCAATTCGAGTCGTGTCTTCTTCACAACACCTCACATATACATGACACACTTTCTGCCAGGGATAAGTTGGTTACCGACACTAGCCCAACATGGAGCAACATGCTTCACACAAATTCTCCATAGGGACGATCGAGTGTAGCTTGGCCCAGTGAGTTTAGTGACAACATGAAGTATGTTCAAGGATGTGTGAGGGAGAAAGCCCTAATCTGATTTACTCCAACACCACCATGGGAGGAGTGGTTTAAGGAGGAAGGGGAAAGGTTCTAGGGTTTGCTGGAGGCCAGGAAAAAGAGGGTAAAAGAAAGAAGGAGGAGAAATGAGGCATCAATTGGAAATAAATGAGGCGGTATAGGATGGAGTTGGTGGGGTTCGATAGCAAGTCCACCCTCCATATATAGAGGAAGAAGAAAAGAGCATGGCCATTAGATGGGGGATAAATATGTAGTAGTGTGATCTAATAGATACAAACCACTCATCATGGATCCTGGCCTCCTGATCAATTTTTCTAAGAGGGTGCGGATAGCCAAAGGCAAATAAAGGAGAATGGGCCACACACCCCAAAAATTAAGCCCAATAATGATCGAAAGTTGATAAATGGCTAAAAACAAAGTTAAAACTAGGCAAGATTCCAAATGATCATATATCAATCATATTAGATCATATATCCCTAATACTAGCTCAATATTGAGAAAAATTAGGTGCATTGGAAATGTGAGAAAACCCTCTACACTTCCAAAATATTTTTAGAGTAATAAGAGACCCATACATGATATCAAAAGGAAAAGAAAGAGAAATATATATAATCTTGGTACAACCTTCATTTCACCTCAAATTTAGTGTCACCACTCACCATATGGACACAAAGGTAAGCTCAAAAAGCATCAAAACAATTCAAATCATAGAATTGAGGGGTAGAGCGAAAAGTTATTGTGACAATGTTGTACATATCGTATACATGAGGAAAGATAAAAGTTGAGGTTATCACATACTCCTCACCTTAAAAGGAAATTTGTCTCAAAAATTAAATTAACCCATCAATCAAGACTCAAATTTCATTTTCAATATCATAATCAACTTAGTATTCCTTCAATCATCAACACTATTTCAAAATCAACAAATCACATATCTATGCCAAAGCATAGTCACACAAATCACCGAGTAGGAAAGAGCCTGCCATGAATCACAAATATGAAGAGATTATCATGTGGATCCCAAATTTGGAAAAACCACAAACTAGGTCAAATGAATAGAGAAATCCTAATAAAGAATAAGGTATAACATTCATTCCCAATATTAGGGTTTTGGCTTCTATATTGGCCTAGCTGGGGTTATACATCCATGATTGAGATGTCATATTTCAAAAATTTGACAAACATCATATTTCAAGATCATGGTTTCATGCTCAAAATCAATGGAAGGTGCCACTATAGTCCACATTAGAGCTCATCCCTAAGTCATAATTTGAGTGAATCAATGTAATCTTCATATGAAATTGTTTGAGATTTGGGAACATGAAAGTCATCAATTGTAACGACCCCGTCTCCCGGTAACCCCCACTTAAGGGGGACCAAGAGATCAGAGCCATTATTCCAATAAACTGGATCAAAGGTTTGACAAATAATCAATAATAATTATGAAATTCTACTAACTAAACTGGAATTGGGTATAAAATTAAAACTATACTTACATGTGAAAAAACTTTGGAAATCTATCTATCCAGAGCTTGAATTAATCTATCTAATCCTCCTTGCACTTTATTTCTTAATTTCACAATGTGTCACTTTACTATTTGTTCATTTCAGGGTTGTACCTGAAATGCCGACAAATAAAATGTCGATCAGTATACAGGAATATACTGGTATGTGGGGACATCCAAAATTTCACAGATATGGCTAACAATTTAATAATCACAATCAAATTATTTAACAAGACAATTTACATTTTCAATGTGTCATTCTCCACCGCTTTTTCCCTAACCCTAGCATACCCCTCTAGGGTTTCTCTTTTGCCATTGACTTAAGGTCACCTTCTCAATCCCGAGCTTGGTGCCTGGGAGTCACCTCTCATGGTGCTCCATATTCATGCATCATAGACCACCTTCTCATTCCCGAGCTTGGTGTCTGGGGTCACCTCTCATGGTGCCCATGGGTCTACCCTCATGGGCCTGACCTTTATGGCATCTTCCATCAGGGTGGCATGTAGGTGTGAGAATTCACATGTATATATAACTATGATAGCCATAGTGACTTTATAATTGCAGTATGAATCATCCAAACTATTTAGATTGCATTCAATGTGATTAACCATTTAGGAAATCTTCATAAAAACTAATGTGATTAATCGTAATTAACCACATACCTATTAAGCATACTTGAATGCAGAAATAACTCAACCAATCAAGAAATCAAGCAAGTACACACAGGTTGATCCTGAAAAGACATCCAATTTTTCTCTATCATTAATCATGTCATCATGATCTATTAATCCTAGTTGTTTCCTAGAGTTATTTGTCCTTTTTAGGGTTTTAACCATAATTAGGGTTTCACTTCCTTTTTACCACTATTACTTTATTTTTATCAAAATATCCATCAAACCCTAATTATCTCAGTTTATTTTCCATTAAGATCTTAAGATTAGATTTGGATCACAAAAACCCTAATTTTCGGATTATTATATCCTTTTTTCCCTTTTTCCCTCACTTAGGGTTTCTAAGGGTTTTAATCAACATATTAGGTTTAAAACCCTAATCCTTGCAATTCCATCATCAAAATAGGTTACAATCTATCTTAATCATTAAACCAGTTAATAATGCTCGATGTTACATACTTGCAAGATTAAATCTATTTTCGATCATCAATTAGGGTTAATACCCACAAATAAATACCCTTTTCTATCCAAAATATGCACTTTTGCAAAAATATACAGATTTAGGTGTCCAAACCATTTTTAATGTATCCCTCCTATTTTTTTGATCATTTTTCATGTATTATCTTTCCTCATCCGAGTTTCCTAGCTCAAGATATGATTTTTATAGGAAAAACCCTTTTTATTGGTTTACTTGCTATTTTTAGAAAAACCAGGATCGCCCGATCCATGGTCTGCGGGTCCACTGAGGATCCAACGGCTGTGGATGTGTGCGCCCTTTACTTGCAATCAAAAGAAACATATGACTTTTCTAACCTTGACACTACTGGAGGTGAGGGGAAAATTGGTCAATCTACGGTCCTCTTCTATTTCTACCTCTCGCCCTCATTGCTACAACGATGGTCAACCACGAGGTTGACTTTGGGCTCTCGTCCTCCTTTACTCATGACGATTGGACAGGGAGCTCCTCCTCCCTTTGTCGAAGTCGACGACGTCTCCATTTCCTCACCAAGAACGCGCCAAGGCCGTCCTCTACTCGCCAGACTCTCGCGTGGTTTGTTGAGACGTCGAGGGTCCAGGTCAGGGTGAACTAGCCAACTAAAAGCACGAAGTCGATCCTTGCACTCTGCCACAGAGATTGGACTAACAAAAAGAGGTGTTGGTGCCCTCGTTCACCCTCCCCTATATATACGGTTGAGGCAGGCCCACAGAAATTGGGTACTTTCCAAAACGGCGACTAAATCTAGTCGAACCAGGGATGAGTCCCCGTGGTTTCCTCTCCTGAGTCCAAAAGGACCATTGACAGGCTGACATATCCACTGGATTGTGAGAAATCAAGATGGGAAATCCTCCCTGTAACAGTAGAGTCCCAATCCGCTTGGGACTTAGATGATGAGCGTCCAATATTGGATCAAGATCCAACGGACCTCATTGCTCACAATCAAACACAAAGGAAAGTATTTTCCTAATTCAGAATAAATTCCAATTTTGGCAAAATCTTGAGAAATTCTTATCTCCCAAACCCTTGATCCTTTCTAACTCAAATTTTAAGGGAAGGTGTATCTTATCATTATCTAGATTT
The DNA here is from genome assembly GCA_963693085.1 of Alisma plantago-aquatica. Taxonomy (NCBI): domain Eukaryota; kingdom Viridiplantae; phylum Streptophyta; class Magnoliopsida; order Alismatales; family Alismataceae; genus Alisma; species Alisma plantago-aquatica. The sequence continues at coordinate 1,259,355,836 of OY856411.1, read as the reverse complement.
TTGTGAAATTTGGGAAACACATTGTAATGGATGAGAAGGTTTCCTTCTCTCCCAAGTTATCTTATCCAATTAATCAAAATTAATTAGTATTCCTATTCCTTTTTCCATTATCTTGTTATTTTGGGTCCCTTGGACCTCAAGAAATCCCAAAGGCACAAATTCCCATCTTGGGAAAAATATATTTTCCTTTAACCTCTTTTATTTCCCATATTTCTCTTTTATCAATCAAATCCTTTTCCTTTTTATTCCTCTTTTCTTTTCAATTGGGCCCAATGGCCAATGAAGCCCATTATCAATCAATCAAGGCCATTTCACAGGAAAATTCATCACAAATCAAAGAAATAAATTTCTTTTATTCTTGAAAAGAGAATTACATCATTTTACTACATTTTGAAGAAATTGAGGTTAGAACATCCTCCCCTCCTTATATGAATTTTGCCCTCAAAATTCAAGCAATCAAACAAACAATTCTGGGTATGCTTTCTCCATGTCTGCCTTTAGCTCCCATGTGACCTCATCCTCTCCATGGTGCTTCCAAAGAACCTTTACCATCTCTATATTATTGCATCTGAGTTCTTTCACCTTGGTATCTAGAATCCGCTAAGGTGACTCAGGATAAGTCAGCTTCCGTTAAAGCTCAATAGGTTCAATGTTCAACACATGACTTGGATCTTGCACATATCACTTTAGGTTAGACATGTGAAACACGTCATGCATTATGCTATACTGAGGGGGTAATGCCAAACGGTATGCAGCTTCACCAATCCGTTCTAGCACCTTAAACGTGCCCACATATCGGGGACTTAGCTTTCCTCTATTCTTAGCTATAGTTCGGAGTGGTTGGATTTTCAAAAATACATGCTCTCCCACGGTGAAATGCACATCAGTCCTCTTTGGATCAGCATATGACTTCTGTCGATCCTGGGCTCTCTTTAGCATTTGCTTGATCAAAGCAACTTTGTCAGCATACACTTGGATCTCATCTGACCTCAACAGGGTCCTCTCACCCACATCATCCCAGTGAAGTGGGGACCGACACGATCTTCCGTACAAAGCTTCATATGGAGGCATCCCGATACTGGCTTGGTAGGTGTTGTTATAGGCAAACTCTGCTAATGGTAAGTATTGCTCCCATGAGCCACCCCAATCGAGCACACAAGCTCTCAAAAGATCTTCTAACGTCTGGATTGTCCTTTCTGACTGACCATCTATTTGGGGATGATACGCGGTACTAAACTTTAACCTCGTACCAAGTTCCTCTTGAACTTGCTTGCACAACTTGAAAGTGAACTTTGGGTCTCTATCTGAAATGATCGATCCTGGTACACCATGCAACCACACTCTCTCTCTAATATACAAATCAGCTAAGTCTGACACCTTAGAAGTGGTCTTTAAGGCAAGGAAGTGTGCTGACTTGGTAAGACGATCTACCACGACCCATATCACAACATGACCCTTCTTGGTCCAGGGTAGACCCACCAAAAAATCCAAGGTGATCTATTCCCATTTCTACTCTGGAATCTCTATTGAATGTAAAAGTCCACCGGGTCGTTGGTGTTCAGCCTTCACCATCTGGCATGCAAGATAGATGGCCACCCATGTAACGATATCTTTCTTCATTCCTGGGCACCAGAAAAACCATTGTAGGTCCTTGAACATCTTAGTAGTTCATGGGTGCACTGTGTATTTGGACCCATGAGCCTCTTACAGGATACATTTCTTTACTGATGAATCCACTGGAACCCATATACGATTCTCAAATCTGATTCCTCTGTCTACTCCCACAGATAAACAAGTCTGTGGCTTCATCATCAAACCTTTCATCTTGTCTAGCTCTTCACTGGTCAATTGTGCTGCTATGATCTCACTCAACAACTCAGATTGAATCCGGATATTAGCCAACTGAACTCGATCCTCTAACGGTTGTGGAGTCCATTCCACAAGCTCATCCAAACTCTTCCACTGACTAGATAGAACAGTTGCACACTTAAGCTATTTTCGACTCAAAGAATCATCCATGACATTTGCCTTACCAGGATAGTAGGCGATGGTGAAGTCGTAATCCTTCATGTACTCCATCCATCGTCATTGTCGTAGGTTCAAGTCTCTCTGTGTCAGCATGTATTTTAAACTCTTATGGTTGGTGAAGATTTCAAAAGTAGAACCGTATAGGTAATGCCGCCATATCTTCAAAGTATGGTCGATAGCAGCTAACTCCAAGTCGTGCATCGGGTAATTCACCTCATTTGGTTTAAGCTGTCTGGAAGCATATGCAACCACATGTCGATTATGTTCCAACACACAGCCAAGTCCCATCTTGGACGCATCGGTGAATATCATGAAACCCTCATTGCCAGAAGGTAGAGTCAACACAAGGGCGTTGGTCAGCTTCTCCTTCAATTCTTGGAATCGAGCTTCACATACGTCAGACCACACGAACTTCACATCCTTCTGGGTTAACATGGTCAGCGGCAAAGCAGTCTTGGAGAAATCCTTGATGAAGCGACGGTAGTATCTGGCCAACCCCAAGAAGCTGCGAATCTCAGAGGGGTTCTTTGGTGCTGGCCAATCTCGAACTGCTGATACTTTGGCTGGATCTACAGTGATTGTTCCTCCTGAGATGATGTGTCCAAGAAACATGACTCGGTCTAACCAAAACTCACATTTTGAGAACTTTTTGAAAAACTTATGCTTTCTCAGGATATCAAGGACTCTACCCATGTGTTCACGGTGTTGGGCTAGGTCATCTGAATACACTAAGATGTCATCTATGAACACTATCACAAAAGAGTCAAGGAAAGCTGGAACACACTATTCATGAGGTTCATAAAGACACTCGGTGCATTGGATAATCCAAACAGCATGACCACAAACTCATAGTGGCCATAGAGGGGTCTGAAAGTCGTTTTAGGTATATCCTCACTCCTTACTTTCACCTGGTGGTATCCTGACCTCAAATCGATCTTGGAAAAGACTCGAGCTGATTTGAGTTGGTCAAACAAGTCATCTATTCTAGGCAAAGGATACTTATTCTTAACGGTTGCTTGGTTAATCATCTGATAGTCAATACACATCCGAAGCGACCCATCCTTATTTTTCATAAAGAGGACTGGCACTCCCCAAGGTGATGTACTGGGCCAGATGAAGCCTATATCCAATAACTCTTGCAACTGGGTTTTTAGCTTAAGCAACTCTATAGGGGCCATTCTATAAGGTGCCTTGGATATAGGGTTAGTCCCAAGTTCTATCTCAATAGAGAAATCTACCTCCCTCTCAGGGGAAATTCCTGGTAGATCATCTGGAAATATATCTGCATACTCCCGGACCACCTCTATCTCATCTAAGGACCACCCCTTAACCTCAGGTACTGTAACTATGGCTAGGTAGGGTCGACAACCCTTGGATATCATCCGTTCAACTTTCAAAGCAGACACATAAAGGTTGGTTGTCACATCCTTCTTTCCTCGAATGGTGAAGTGTGTATAGCCAGTTTTCCTAATGATAATGTTATTCTCTCTACAGTCAATCTGGGCCCTATAGGTGGAAAGCCAATCCATACTGATGATTACATCAAAATCATTCATATCGAGAAGGATGAAGTCAGTGGGAAGCTCATGGTTCAGATACTTAACTGGAAAAACTGGGGTTTTCAAAAGAGAGGTATAAATACGACCACTTGGGGTTGTGACATCCAAAACATAAGCCAAATCCTTGATATCCAAACCAAGCACAGTTTCCAGATTTCTCAAAATAAAAGTATTAGTAGAACCAGAATCAAAGAGTGCTTTTACATTTTGTCCCATGACTTGCAACAATCCTACATAGTTTGTACCATATCAGAAAGCTATTACATGATCTAATAAACTAAAAGGAAAACTCTATGGGTTATTACCCTCAATCAGCCTATTAGCATTCGCCTGAGCTTCCTCATTGTCGATGGCGAACACTATAGATTGCCTTCTCTCTCCAGCTGGAGGTGCTCCGGCTGGTGCTCCTACTGGAGGTGCTACAACTACTGGTTGTGCTGCCACCGGCTGTGACCCCAAATGTCCTCTTGGGTAAGGCTATGGGTAGTTGGTGATGAAGTGTCCTTCTTGATGAAATCCAAAGCACACCTTCTTCTCAAAGCGGCACTTCCCAGGATGTGTCCGTCCACAGGTGCGACACTGCTGGAGGTGACCATGGGGCTTACCTTTGTGCCCTTTCTTGTTCTTGTTGTGGTTGCATCCTTGTCCCTTCTTGTGTTCATTCCTCTTCCCTTGAGCTCCTTCAGTGAACCCCAAGTACCCTTTGGATTGATTATGTGCAGGCATCACCGTCCTTTCCATGTTTAAGGCAGTATTGTAGGATTCAGAGAAGGTATTTGGCTTACTATCCATCACATGTGGCTTGATGGCAGCGTGCAGACGCTCGATGAAGTGGTCCACCCTTCTTTCTTCATCCATCATGTGCCCAAAACGTTCCAAGATGTGGAACCTACGACCAAAGTCCGCAAATGACGAGCTTCCTTGTGTCATGTTGGTGAACTCTCACTCTTTCTCCTTCTTGGATGAGATAGGGATGAATCTGGCGGTGAAGATGGTCTTGAAATCGGTCCATGCCATCAGTTCCTCGCTTAGGTCTCTTCCCGTGATATGATTTTCCCACCATATCTTTGTTGCACCTTCTAAAAGATGAGTAGCAAACATAACCTTCTTATTTGGCTGCACCTCGAGCATACGAAAACCATTCTCGACTGCAAGAAGCCAAGCTTCAACCTTATTGACCACTTCATACTTGTCTTCTCCCCAAAACTTCTCGACATTCAGCTTGATGAAGTCCAGGATGGTGGCTCCTAGTCGAGGTCGAATAGGAAGTGGCTCACCATACTCATTCCTAGCCATATCCCTAAGAGCCAGGTCACGGATAGCCTCAGTCAGTTGTTTCTGTTGTTCCATCCAAACTGCATCTATTGTGTGAACCACCATGGCTGGTTCTTGACCAATGGGTTGATCTTCTTCCATCTGGGCTTCCTCTTCATACCCATGGTGTTCCTCATATCCTAGTCCTTTCTTCTGCTCTAGGTTACTTCTGGGCATTGGTTCAGGGTTGGAGGCCTCAAGAACAACTTCCTTAGGTCTCTTTCTCTTCTTGGAGGTCTCACCACCATGATTCTACTTCCACTTCTCAGAAGACCCATTCTCTTTACGGGGTGGTCCACCTCTGTTGGTAGAGAAAGGGATTGACACAACCTTTGTACGAGCCATCTACATAAGTACACAAACATATCTTTAGTCTATAATTAACCACTTATACTTATGTCAATGACATCTTAATTATGTATCTTTTAATTAATTTGGTGGAGGATCCCATACCTCAAGAGGGTGAGGAAGAGAGAGAAAACCCTAACCCTGAGAAATCCTTAACAGAAATTTAAGTTGAGAAGGGATGAATAAGAGGAGAGAGTCTTATAGGTATCTTATTTCGAGTCATATCCTAAGACATCGGTCAGACAGTCACACAATCTGGGAGTTCTCGTATTCTGACTAGCGGTGCAGAGGAAAATATTGCCAGCCCCCGGACGTGATCCTTTTCTAGACACCTCAATCTTTCGGACACTCCTCTAATAACTCCCTCGGTTCTATGGAATTTGTAAAATCTAATAATTATTAATGATTAGATGAGGAACCTAGGCTCTGATACCAATTGTAATGACCTCGTCTCACAGTAACCCCCAATTAAGGGAGACCAAGAGATCAGAGCCATTATCCCAATAAACCGGCTCAAAGGTTTGACAAATAATCAATAATAATTATGAAATTCTAGAAACTAAACTGGAATTGGGTATAAAATTAAAACTTTACTTACCTTTGAAAAACTTTGGAAATCTATCTATTCAGAGCTTGAATTAATCTATCTAATCCTCCTTGTACTTTATTTCTTAATTTCACAATGTGCCACTTTACTGTTTGTTCATTTTAGGGTTGTACCTAAAATGCCGACAAACAAAACATTGATCAGTATACGGGAATATACTGGTATGTGGGGACATCCAAAATTTCACAGATATGTCTAACAATTTAATAATCACAATCAAATTATTTAATAAGACAATTTACATTTTCAATGTGTCATTCTCCATCGCTTTTTCCCTAACCCTGGCTTACCCCTCTAGGGTTTCTCTTTTGCCATTGACTTAAGGCCACCTTGTCAATCTTGAGCTTGGTGCCTGGGAGTCACCTCTCATGGTGCTCCATAGTCATGCATCATAGACCACCTTCTCATTCCTGAGCTTGGTGTCTGGGGTCACCTCTCATGGTGCCCATGGGTCTACCCTCGTGAGCCTGACCTTTATGGCATCTTCCATCAGGGTGGCATGTAGGTGCGAGAATTCACATGTATATATAACTGTGATAGCCATAGTGACTTTATAATTGCAGTATGAATCATCCAAACTATTTAGATTGCATTCAATGTCATTAACCATCCGGGAAACCTTCGGAAAAACTAATGCGATTAATCGTAATTAACCACATACCTGTTAAGCAGACTTGAATGCAGAAATAACTCAACCAATCAAGAAATCAAGCAAGTACACACAGGTTGATCCTGAAAAGACATCCAATTTTTTTCTATCATTAATCATGTCATCATTGTCTATTAATCCTGGTTGTTTCCTAGAGTTATTTGTCCTTTTTAGGGTTTTAACCATAATTAGGGTTTCACTTCCTTTTTACCACTATTACTTTATTTTTATCAAAATATCCATCAAACCCTGATTATCTCAGTTTATTTTCCATTAAGATCTTAAGATTAGATTTGGATCACAAAAACCCTAATTTTCAGATTATTATATCCTTTCTTCCCTTTTTCCCTCACTTAGGGTTTCTAAGGGTTTTAATCAACATATTAGGTTTAAAACCCTAATCCTTGCAATTCCATCATCAAAATAGGTTACAATCTATCTTAATCATTAAACCAGTTAATAATGCTCGAGTTTACACACTTACAAGATTAAATCTATTTTCGATCATCAATTAGGGTTAATACCCACAAATTAATACCTTTTCTATCCATAATATGTACTTTTGCAAAAATATATAGATTTAGGTATCCAAACTATTTTTAATGTATCCCTCATATTTTTCTGATCATTTTTCATGTATTAACTTTCCTCATCTGATTTTCCTAGCTCAAGATATGATTTTTATAGGAAAAACCTTTTTTTATTGGTTTACTTGCTATTTTTAGAAAAACCAAGATTGCTCGATCCATGGTCTGCGGGTCCACTGAGGATCCAACGTCCGTGGATACATGCACCCTTTACTTGAAATCAAAAGAGACAAATGACTTTTCTAACCTTGACGCTACTGAAGGAGGCGAGGGGCAAATTGGTCAATTTGTGGTCCTCTTCTTCTTCTACCTCTCACCCTCTTTGTTGTAGCAGCGATGGCCAACCGCGAGGTTGACTTTGGGCTCTCATCCTCCTTTTCTCATGAAGATTGGCCAGGGAGCTTCGCCTCCCTTCGTCAAAGTCGACGACGTCTCCAATTCCTTGCCAAGAATGCGCTAAGGCCGTCCTCTACTCACCGAACTCCAGCATGGTTTGTTGAGACATCGAGGGTCCAGGTCAGGGTGAACTAGCCAACTGAAAGCACGAAGTCGATCCTTACACTCCGCCATAGAGATTGGACTAACAAAAAGAGGTGTTGGTGCCCTCGTTCACCCTCCCCTATATATAGGGTTGAGGCAGGCTCACGGAAATTGGGTACTTTCCAAAACGGCGACCAAATCTAGTCGAACCAGGGATGAGTCCCCGTGGTTTCCTCTCCTGAGTCCAAAAGGACCATCGGCAGGCTGACATATCCACTGGATTGCGAGATATCAAGATGGGAAATCCTCCCTATAACAGTAGAGTCTTAATCCGCTTGGGACTTAGACGATGAGCATCCAACGTTGGATCAAGATCCAACGGACCTCATTGCTCGCAATCAAACACAAAGGAAAGTATTTTCCTAATTCAGAATAAATTCCAATTTTGGCAAAATCTTGAGAAATTCGTATCTCCCAAACCCTTGCTCATTTTTAACTCAAATTTTAAGGGAAGGTTTGTCTTATCATCATCTAGCTTTGTAGGAAATTTTGGAAACAAATTTTAATGGATGCAAAGGTTTCCTTCTCTCCCAAGTTATCTTATCCAATTAATCAAAATTAATTAGTATTCCTATTCCTTTTGCCATTATCTTGTTATTTTGGGTCCCTTGGACCTCAAGAAATCCCAAAGGCACTAATTCCCATCTTGGGAAAAATCTATTTGCCTTTAACCTCTTTTATTTCCCATATTTCTCTTTTACCAATCAAATCCTTTTCCTTTTTATTCCTCTTTTATTTTCAATTGGGCCCAATGGACAACAAAGCCCATTATCAATCAATCAAGGCCATTTCACACGAAATTCATCATAAATCAAAGAAAAAAATTTCTTTTATTCTTGAAAAGAGAATTACATCATTTTACTACATTTGGAAGAAATTGAGGTTATAACATCAATCATATATCGAGGGTGATCTCAAGATCCATAAATGATGATCATATGAGCCGATATCAAAATCAAATCAAGATTTCATTAATAAAAAATTGAGGGTCAAAATTTGGATACAAAATCATAGACCCAAACATTTTAAGTCTAGGGTTTAGATTTGTATTTAGACGTACCTTAGAGATGATCATTCATCCATATACAACAATCATGAAATAATCGAACAACATTTTAAGATATAGTCAACATCATCTTATTTCAAGATCATCATCAAATTTAAATTTCAAGATTGAGTATCAATATGATCATAGATCTGACCTATTGGAGACTTAGGTAAATATATAAAAATTTGTCTGGAAGGGGTTACTTTTCCAAAACTTTAAATGATCAATAGAGGTGAAAATTTAGAGGCAATAATAATAGGGATGTGTCCTAGGTTATGGAAATAATAAGTCAACTTCCACCGTAATCTAGTAGATTAGTCTACATTAGCCATTAGCCATCAAGAATATCCAAATAGGGAGAGTATCAATTATAAATTTTTACTTCATAACCTAATGAGATCAAGAACAAGATCATAATAGGGCAACCACATTTCCACGATTTTTCAAATTTGGGGTCATAATATTGTGTCCTTCTTTTATAGATCAAGGAAAGGCATGTCAAGTTTGAGAATCAATAAGTCTAGTTGGGAGCTCAAGAGTTTGAGAATAATAGGGAAATAGTTATATCCATGTATTCTTGTTTATTAAAATTGATCTTAAAAAGAGGCACACATATCAATAGGGACATGCCTCTTAAATCAAAGTATTTCATCACGATCTGGGGATCCAAACACATAGTCATACCAAGTATGGGCATGGTACATATCAATAGTGAGAGATTTTTTTATCTATGTTTGAGGTTTGACAAAACTAGAAAACATAGGTTTAATCAATAGGGTCTTCATCAAGCATGAGGTGTAACATATGTGGTCCACCTCATCTCTCCATATCAAGCATTTACCTCAAACATAGAAAGCACACGTGCTAGATTTGGCAACGTTTCATTTGCAAAATTTGATGTACCACATACGAGTGCATCACTTTCAAGAATACCTTCATTATGCAAAATAGGGTTTCCATTTAAAGATCAGATCATGCCATTATCTCTTAATCAACTTTCATGATTTCTAATGAGTTACAATTTTTTTGTGCATAAGCAACTGAAAATCAATAAATCTTGTGATCAATAGTCATGAGAGAAAACTCACATGAATAGACAAGAAAGCTAAATAGTCATCATCTACTTGGGTGGCTTAGAAGGTCCTTAAAGAAGACATGAGATTCTAGAAGACTCTCTAATATTGGAAGGAAGAAACCTAATCCGATATTGGATCCACATTTGGTATGTAGGTGTGCATAGAAACCTCAACCACAACACTAGTCATATAGGAGATGGTTACTACGTAGAACCTCCACATTTAGCACCATACCCATTGCCTTAGTTTCACCATTATCTATTTTGGTTATCCCTATGTTCTTAAGATATGCTATGCCATAAATATACATACATACATACATATATATATATATATATATATATATATATATATATATATATATATAGGTATATGTGTATGGCTCTGATACCATTTGTCATGAAACTATTTATTACCCTAAGTCCATACTCATAATGCTACATAGCCAAAGGCATGTGGACTTGGGCGTTCGTCCCTAGAATGGTAGTTTCACACAAGTAATATATATATGAAAAGGCAATAGAAAAACTAAAGGTAGAAAAAGATACTAAACATGGAGAGAAGAGATTTGTACCCATTTCTATATCAAGAAGACCCATTTGTGTTTCATTTCAGAGCTTAGAGTCTTGACTGTAGTGGAGCTTCATTTGGAAACTATAAATTTGATAAACATAATATATTAATGCTAAAAGCATTATGTACACTGTGAAAGGACAAGTAAACACAGTTTAACAGTAGTATAAAAGTTTCTTGGCTAGAAACATCATAATAAACAAGAAGTAGAAACAAGGATAGAACACAGAAGAACATTCTTTTATGCAAAACATGTTTTAGGTTTTTTTATCAATTATATCAACAGTAGGCCTTTTGACCACTTCCTAAGGAAGGTAGTCTGTGAGGGACATTAAGTATGTTCCCTATCTCATCGTGACTAACATGTCATGAGTAACTCGATTCATGTGGGACCTCAAGTACGCCGCCAAGATCTAAGCCATTTTCAACATAACTTGTCTCCTTACCCCAAAACTTTAGGAAAGTACTCAAGGATATATAATGGATTTCTCTAAATTATGTTTAAGGTTTGTCAATATAGTACAATCAAACATGAAAGTAGTAATCATAGGAACAATATCTCAATCAATTAATTATATAGCCAAGAATTCATAAGGACAATATCATAGTAGATAAAAAAAATTCTTAGAACTCGGATTTCTAGGACGTTCTGCTCTGGTAGTTCGATCGTGAAATTCCTTTGTTTCTCTTGATCTCCCCCACATTTGTATTTCTATTTATTTGTATGAGTATTTCATATTTATAATGAAATTTATAGATTTTTTGGGGAACGTATCGAGTTTGCTTTGGTTAGACAATGTGTGGTTGATAAACAAGGATCCATTTTTTGATAAGACCTTTTCAATTGTAGCCAATATATTATTACGAATAATTCCGACAACTTCAGGAGAAAAAGAGGCTAATAAGATCAGCTAAGCCCTATTTGGCCGGGAACAGGAAAAAAGGATTCTAAAAAATTGAAAAAATTATTTTTATCAGATTAAATATATATGAGGATTTTGTATATTATTCGTAATGTATAGTTATAGTATGATTTCTTCATTGATCACCCAATCTACATAGTGATACTGTCTTATTAGAAAATAGTGCAATACTAGAATTTATTAGTTAATCGATGTATTAGTATTTTCAATGTTGTTTTGTAAGATTAGTCAATATGTAACCATTATAGAATTAAAACCTTGGTATCGATACACTTGATGCTTTTTAGGACTATACAAAATTAAAATATTGAAGAATGAATATTATTTTTTAAACAGTTATTCAAGTATTAATATTAAACTGTAACATACACGAATAACACTTTTATCTATCTAATCGTTGGAAGATAGAACGATATAGAAGAAACTACAGAATAATTTCAAGTCCACAACTGTTATAACCCCATTTTCTAAAGCATGTAAGGAGATTTGTAAATCTCTTTTTAAAAGAGAAATGAAATCAATGGTTGATTTTGATGAGTTAATTTGAATGAATTTCATGTAGGATAGCCGTGTGTGTTTTCTTAATGGGCCTTATTCGCCATTGAGCCCAATTGAAAGAAAAAGAAAAAGAAATGAAAAAGGAATTCAATTGGATAAAGGAATACATAAGAAAATAAATAAAAGAAGAATAAACGGCTAAGGAATATTTTCCAAAATATAATTTTGAAATATGAAGGTTCCTTGGGGTTCAAGGAACTCAAGATAGTAATCATATCATGTAAGTAGAGTACAAGTCATAAACTACGAGTAAGATTCTAAGAGATAGACCAAGCAAAGGATACCTAAGATATAAAAGACATAACATTATGTAGTATATCAATATAGTTTTAGTACTACAAACATCATATAAATCATGTGGAGGTTTCCTTTAGGCCTAAGTTTCAATTTGCTCATTCTCAAATCCAAGGTTCCAAATATGGATGTAAATACTCAATGTAATCCAAGCATCAACATTAAGTGATAGGTCTAGGTGAACCGTACACATTAAGAGTACTACATGATAAAGATAAACTCTAATTTATAAATAGGGGAAGTGTGATTTCCATTAATATTTGACCATTGTAAGATCATGACTAGTCATATTAGATCAATTTCATGCACCATGGTCACATTTCCAAGTCATAAAACAATTAAGTAGATTGATTTAGGAAGCAAGGATACAAGTAGAATTAATATGCTAATATAGGATCTTAAGATACATGTGTAATAATAAAGCATGTTTTAGTAGGTTTGGAGTCCAACTATCAACATTATGCATTTCAAACATATTAGGTATCATATATATTCTACATGTAGTTTATGTGTATCACATGGAAACTAGTATGACAAGACATATTAAATGACTGATTTGGGTGTCATCATAGAGGTGTAAACATTTATGATCATATTGTTATTAAGATTTAAATTTTCAAACCCTAAGTACTCAAACATCATACTATAGGGAATAACAAGGTTCCAAAGTGAATCTTAGGTGATAATGGTTACATCAAGGTAAAAGTAATAGGATTTTACTAAATAATGTCAAAAAATATATATAGGCTATTTATTTTGAAATATGATAATTATTTGACGATTATAAGAATCAAAGTTCTAAGATTAGACAAGTGGCATCATGTACATGTATAAAAGGACACTTTTAGGAAGAAAGAGTGTAGATAAGTGCATCAAGGTTATACATTAAACAAGAGATGAATAAAACTTACTGGTTTAATGTTTAATAATGATATTTGATGCAAAATTATTACTTTGGAGCAAGATGTCTCATCAAACATTGAAAAAGTGCATAAAAATATGATTTTTTAGGATATCAGAAGAACATAAAGTATATTTAGGTTCTAGAATTATTTTTATTAGAAGGATCTCATTTTTTATGAAAAATTATACATCATACTTCTTATTTGGTTGAAGCATGCAGTTTCTACACATATTATAAGATCTTGATAATATTTAGAATTATTCAGTGAGAGAGAAGAGCAAAATACCAAATCTTAGAAAAACAAGGTGTGTTGGATGGGAGATTAGCATGCTTCGTCCATGGATCCATGGTCCTTGATTATTTCTTCTTTAATTGTGTCCCATCTGGCAAGCAAATAGGGCTCTGAGCCAACCTAATATGTGGCTCACCCAGCCTGACCCATTTATTTGATTTGTGTCTTCTTTGTGACGTCTAGCGTGTGTGTGCATCAACCAACCTGGGATGAGAAGGTCATTGACGCTAGCCCAACATTGTGCAACATTCTTCAGCCAAATTTGCCATAGTCTGATCACATCTGGATTGGTGCGACGAGTTCACTAATGCATGAATTAGGTTTGAGGATGTGTGAGGGTGAAAGCCCTAATTTGATTTGCTCACGCCCCGCCATGGGAGGGGTGGTTGAAGTAGGAAGGGAAAAGGAGATAGGGTTTGCTGGAGGCCAAGAAAAAGAGGGAAAACAAAAGAAGGAGAAATGAGGTGAAATAAAGCATCAATTGGAAAGAAAAGGAGCAAGACATGCTGGAGTTGGTGGGGTTTGGCGGAAAGTCCACCGGCCATGTACATAGGAATAAGAAAAGAGCATGGTCGTTAGATGGGGGCTAAATATGTAGAAGTGAGATCTAATGGATAAATAAATTTATCATGGATGCAAGCCTCCTGATTGGTTGATCTAAGTGGGTGCAAATATCCAAAGACAAATAAAGGAGAAAGTGCCACACGTCCAGCAAACTGGGCCCTATAAGGCTTGAAAATTGATAAATGGCTAAAACAAAGTTAAAACTAGGCATGATTCATAATAATCATATCTCCCTCATACTAGTTCAAAATTGAGCAAAATTAGGTGCATTTGATACATGAGAAAACCCTCTATACATCCAAAATAATTTGAGAGTAATAAGAGATCCATACATGATATCATATGGGAAAGAGAGAGAAAGATGTATAGTCTATGTGCAACCTTTCATTTAACCTCAAAATGAGTGTCACCACTCACCATATGGACACAAGGTAAGCTCAAAAGCATCAAAACAATTCAAATAATAGAATTGAGGGATAGAATGAAACATTATTGCAATGATGAAGTGCATCATATACATGAAGAAAGAGAAAAGTTGACGTTATCATATCATCCCCACCTTAAAAGGAATTTTGTACCCAAAATTAAATGAACCCATCAATTAGGACTGGGATTTGATTTTCCATATCATAATCAACTTGATATTCCTTCAATTATCAATACTATTTCAAAACAAGTATCTATGCCAAAGCATAGTCACACTAATCATCCAGTAGGAAAGAACATCACATGAGTCACAAATTTAAATAGATTATCCTATGGATCCCAAATTTGGAGAGATCACAATTTATGTCAAATGAATAGGGATTTTCTAATCAATAATTGTGACTTTCATTCCTAATATTAGGGTTTTAGCTTGTAAATGATTCTATGTGGGGTTATACATCCTTGATTGAGATTTAATATTTCAACAATTGAAGAGAAACATCATATTTTGAAATCATAGTTCCGTGCTCAAAATCAATGGAATTCAGCAATCCACATCAGAGCTCATCACTAAGTCATGAATCGAGTGAATCAATGTAATAATCATATTAAGTGTTTTGATATTTGGGAACATGAAAGTCATCAATCATATATTGAGGGTGATCTTAAGATCCAAAATGGATGATCATAGGAGTCGATATCAAGATCAATAATCATGAGACAAGATTTCATAAATAAATAAAAAATTGAGGGTGTAAATTTGGATATCAAAGTCATTGGTCCTAACATTTTGATGCTAGGGTTTATATTTGTATTTATACCTTAAGGGTGATCACTCATCCATTTACAATAATTGTGAAGTAATTGAGCACCATTTTAAGATGTCCATATCAATTTCATCGTCATGGTATTCAAGGTTGATGAATGATATATACCTAGGTCTTTCTAGGAACTTAACAAAAATCTACGGTCAACATCATCTTATTTCAAGATCAACATGAACTTGAAATTTCAAGATTGAGCATCAATATCATCATAGATCTGACCTATTTCAGACTTAGGTCAACAAATCTAAATTCACATGGAAGGAGTTACCTTTCCTAGAATCTAAATGATCAAGCAAGGTGAAAATTAGAGGCAATCATAATAGGGATGTGGACTAGGTTAGGGAAATAATAAGTCAACTTACACCATAATCAACACATTAGTCTACATTATTCATAAGCTACCATGCATATCTAAATAGGGAGAATATCAATTATAAAATTGTTGTCATGAGATCAAGAACAAGATCATAATAGGGCTACCATATGTCCAAGATTGTGTGAAATTAGGGTCATAATATTTCTCCCTTCCTTTCATATATCAAGGAAAGAGGTGTCCTTTGGAAATTGAGAAGTCTAATTGGGAGCTCAAGAGTTTGAGAATAATAGGGAACAAGTAATATCCATGTAGATCCTATTTATTCAAAATTTAACTTAAAAAGAGGCACAAAAATCAATAGAAACAAGCCTCTTGTATCAAAGTATTTTATTATGATCTGGGGATCCAAACACATAGTCATATCAAGTATGGGCGTGGTACATATCAATAGGGAGAGATTTGCTTAGTTATGTTTGAGGTTTGATAAAAATAGGGGAAACATATGTTTAACCAATATGGACCTCACCAAGCATGAGGTTTAACACATGGGTTGCACCTTATCTCTCCATGTCAGGTATTTACCTCAAACATAGAAAGCACACATGCTAGATTTGGCAATACTGAGTCTGCAAAATCTGCCGTACCACATATGAGTGCATCTTTTTCAAGAGTACTTTCATTAAGCAAAATAGGGCTTCCATTTTAAGATCATATCATGGAATTATCATCTTAATATTTTTTATGATTTCAAATTGGTTCAATTTTTCCGTTCATAAGCTACCCAAAATCGATAAATCATTTGATCAATAATCATGAGATAAGAATCACATGAAGAGACAAGAAAGCTAACTAGTCATCATCTACTTGGGTGGATTAGGTGGTCCTTAAAGAATACATGAGATGCTAGAAGGCTCTCTAAGATTGAAGGGAAGACACCTAATCCAATCTTAGATCCACTTTGGGTAGGTAGGTGTGTAGAGGAACCTCAGCCACCTCACTAGTTAGATAGAAGGTTCTTACTAGGAATAACCTCCACATTCAGCACCATACTCATCATCTAATTTTTACCATTATGGATTTTGGCTATCCCTAGGTTCTTAATAAGTGTTATTCCTTAAACTTATATAGAGGCCTATGTGTATGGCTTTGATACCATTTGTCATAGAACAATTTAATAGCCTAAGTCCATGATCCTAATGGTTGCATACCCAAAGGAGAGTGGACTTGGGTGTCTGTCCCTAGAATGGTAGTTTCACACAAGCAATATATATGAAAACACAATAACAAAAATAAAGGTATAACAAGATACTAAACATGGAAAGAAGAGATTTGTACCCATTTCTATATTAAGAACACCCATTTGTGTTTCATTAAAGAGCTTAGAGTCTTGACTATAGAAGATCCTCATTTGGCAACTAAAAATTTTATAAACACAATATATTAATGCTAAAAGCATTAAGTACACTATGAAAAAGCAAGTAAACACATATTAAGAGTAATTTAATGGTTTCTTAGCTAGAAAAATCATGATAAAGAAGTAGAAACAAGGCAAGAACACATAACAACATTCTTTTCTACAAAGCATATTTTAGGTTTTTTTATCCGTTATAACAACCTTAGGTCTTTTGAGCACTTCCTAAAGGAGAAGGCATGTGAGGACATTTAAATATGTTCCTTATATCATCAAGACTAACATGTCCTGAGTAACTCGATTCATATGTGGCCTCAAGACCAGTGCCAAGATCTAACCCATTTACAACATGCCTTATCTCCTTCCCCCAAAACTTTAGGCAGGTATTTAAGGATATATAATGGATTTATCTAACTTACATTCAAGATTTTTCAATATAGTACAATCAAACATGGAAATAGTAATCATAGGAACAATATCTCAGTCAAGTAATTATCCAGCCAAGCATTCGTACAAGCATACATACTAACAAGACAATATCATTGTAAAGTAAAAAAAGTAAGCATACCTTGTGAGTTGAGTACAAGCCATAAACCATGAGTACGATTCCCATAGATGACCCAAGAATAGGGGACATAAGATATAAAAGACATAAAGTGGGGTATTATATCAGTAGAGTTTTAGTAATATAAACAACATATAAGTCATGTGGAGGTTTCCCTTAGGCCTAAGTTTCAATTAGCTCATTCTTACATCCAAGGTTCCAAATATGCATGTAATTACTCAATATAATCCAACCATCACATTTTTATGAAATAGGTCTAGGTGAACCATACACATTAAGAGTACTACTACATAAAGATAAACTCTAAATTAGAAATAGTGGAAGCATGATTTCCATATGTATTTAACCATTGTAAGATCATGAATAGTCATATTAGATCAATGTCATTCACCATGGTCACATTTCCAGGTCATAGAAGCATAAAGTAGATTGATTTGGAAATTAGGGATATAAGTAGACTAAATCTACTGATTTAGGGTCTTAAGATACATGTGTAATATTAGAGCATGTTGTATCAAGGTTGGATTCCAACTATCAACATTATATATTTAAAACATGTTAGGTATCATAAGTATTCTACTTGTAGTTAAGGAGGTATATGAGTGTATTATATGTCATTTAGTATGACAAGAAATATTAATTACTAAGTTGTATGTCATCACAAAGGTGTAAACATGTAGGATCATATTTGTATAAAGATTTAAATATTCAAACATTTGATTACTCAAACATCATACTTTAGGGCATAAAAGGGTTCAAAGGTGAATCTTAGCTTATAATGGTTAATCAAGAAAAAAGGCATAAGATCATAGTAAATAATGTCACAAAACAATATATAGGTTATTGATTTCAAAATATGATAATCATTTGATGACTAAAGGAATAAAAGATCCAAGATTAGACAAGTGGCATCATGTAGATGCATAAAAGGTCACTTTTAGGATAAAAGACTGAACATAAGTGCATCAAGGTGATACATAAAACAAGAGATGGATAAAAGTTACTAGTTTAAAGTTTAAGAATGGTATTTGAAGCAAAAATATTGGAGCAAGATGCATCAACAAACATTCAAAAAGTGCATAGAATATATGCTTGTTAGGATATCAGAAGAATAGAAAGTATATTTAGGTTCTAGAACTTTTTTATCAAAAAGATCTCACTTTTCTAAAAAAAATCATATACCATACACCCTATTTGGACGAAGCATTCAATTAATACACATTTTATACGATCTTGATAACTTTTAGAACTATTGGGTGATAGAGAGGAGGAAAACACCAAATCTTGTAAAAACCATGCTTCATCAGATGGAAGACTAGTATGGTCCGCATGCGGATCCACAATCCTCACTTATTGCTTCTTTGACTATATCCCACCCAACGCACCAATACGACTCTGAGCCAACGTAATTTTTGGCTTCCCTAGCCTGACCTGTCGGTTCAAGTTGTGTCTTCTTCGTGATGCCTCACATCCGCGTAATACACTACCAACCAGGTACAAGTGGGCCGTCAGCGCTTGCGAGATATGGAGCATCATGCTTCACCTTGATTCGGCATAGGGCCAATTGCATCTGGCTTGGCCTGGCTAGTTTACTGACAACATGAATTAGGTCTGAGGATGTGTGAGGGAGGAAGCCCTAATCTGATTTGTTCCTACACTGCCATGGGAGGGGTGGTTGAAGGGGGAAGGGTAAAAGGAAGGTAAAACCATGCATCAATTGGAGATAAATGGGGCAAGATAGGCTAGAGTTGTGGGGTTCAACGGTAAGTCTGTCGACCATGTACAGAGGAAGAAGACAAGAGGATGGCCATCACAAAGGGGTAAATATGTAGAAGTGGTACCTAAAGGCTATGAATCGTTCATCATGGATTTGGGCCTCCTAGTCGCTTGTTCTAAGATGGTACAATAAACCAAGAAAAATAAAGGAGAATTGGGTGCGCAGACTGCGCACCCAACAAATTTAGCCCAATAAGTCTAAAAAATTGATAAGTGTCTAAAAACAAAGTTAGAACTAGGCAAGATTTCAAATGATCATTTCTCCGTCATACTAGTTTGGAATTGAGAAAAATTAGGTGCATTGGAAACCTTACAAAAACCCAATACACATCCAAAATATTTTAAGGGTACTAAGAGACCCATACATGATATCAAAATGAAAAGATAGAGGTAGATGTATACTCTATGTGCAACCTTTGTTTCACACCAAATTGAATATCATCACTTGCCATATGGACATAAGGTTTGCTCAAAAAGAATCAAATCAATTCGAAACACAAAATTGAGGGCTAGAGTAAAAAATTATTGCAAAGATGAAATACATAGCATATACATGAGGAAAGATACAAGTTGATGTTACCACAATATCACTAGGTAACAAAAACCAAACCATACATAATCAATTCCATTGAACCAAAAACTATTCAAGATTGTCTTGAGGTTCTAAATTGAGATTATTTAGTAAGATTTCTCTTCATCCAAACCAATAGAAATGATGTTATATCAAATGACCTTTAAAAGGTATATTCTTAGATGGGTTATTTAGGACTTCCTTTGACTTTCAAATTAAAAATCCGTTCTAAATTTGTTTACAAAAAGTTAATATTGTACTTGATGTTTTTTATGTAACCTTCTCAATCAGGGGTATTTGGTAGGTATTTATCTTTTAGAATATATAGAACTCATGGAGGTTTACTATTTGAATGACACAATCATGTTCCAAAGGCACGATTACCACAAGGAAACAAAGTTGGTATCAAGATATGTTAGTTTACTTGGTTCCATCTATTTGCGTACTATACTTGGGAATCCATGGTTTGGGCCATTTAACAGCTGTGGTGACATTAATGATATGAAAAAATGGATTAGACTAATCATACCATTTGTTTAAGATCTACATAACACTAAAAATATCTAGTCAAATATCAAGAAACTAACCAAATTGTTCAAATAAGTAATAATAAAAATGTTAACAAACTAAAATAAAAATGGAAAAATATAATAAACCATATATTAATAATATATAATTCATTTACCTTATCTCCTATAATATTTAAGATCTAATTTTCTTCAATATAGTACCAAGATGTACTTGAGGGAAAGGATACATAATAAATTTAAATAGTGATGTTGCAATGGCACGTATGATACATTTCCAAAAATCAAATTCTACATATGTAGAACTATAAATTATTTATTTGTTGCGTACTCACCATTGTGTGTAATAATTCTTCAATCAATTCCATTAGATCAATATGATGATGATTCTATTGGAAACTTCATACACAATCATTCCTCGTAAAATATTACATGTATGCAAAATATTATGAAACAAAGTTTAGAAAATTGCAAAAAGGTTGACATGTGTATCCATATTTACATGTAGAATCAGACTAGAGAATAGAATGTATAAATAATATGCAATTTAGGGCTTAAATACCTAACCCATTATTGAATGCATCGTGAAATTATGTATATTAGAGAATTTTTTTCCTTTTCACTGATTCATAAGGTGCAACAAGATTTTTGCAATGATATAATGATGTATACCAATGGTGAAATGTAATTTCGTTTGGTGATTAATAAGATATATGATAGTATCACTCTCATGACAACAATTTTAATTGTAAAAGCAAATTGATACAAGTAGAATAGGATAATTTCATCAAGGATGTCGCCATAATTTAATGATTATCTTGAAATATGAAAGTCATCAAGTAACAATAATGAAACTAACAATCATTTTAATTAGGATTCAAAATCAAGAGTTCGCATTTTATTGTCTTTATTGTTCATTATATAAATGTACAAATTTCAAAATACTTAAATACCTATAGTTAACTAAAAGATGAAGAGCAAGATAAATAACTTCATAGATGAGGTGACTAGCTATTTTATTTTCTGGAATTATCCATATCAATGTTCTCTCTTTATGTGGATACCACTCACCATTAAATGTAATGATTGTCACTAAGATTTTATATATTATTAACATGACCATGTACCTCATGACACCCTAACCCAACAACCCAACTTTAACATGATATTTGAGGTCATACCAGGACTAGTGCAAAAATACATTTTGTTTACTTAAACAAGTATGTGATATGCATTTCTATAAATGAAAGTATAACATATGAAACCTTTGATAAAATGAAGGTTTTATTTTTTATATGCATGCTCTACAATTCACACATAAAAACTTGAGAATCAGATCAAATATATATATATATATATATATATATATATATTAGTTAGGAAGTAAATAAAATAAATAAATTAACATTTATCAGAAATAGAACATTGTCTCTCTCACGCTCCACTAACCCAAAGTAACTAAGGGACTCTTTAAAACAATTACTACTATTCCATTGTATTGTCTATGCAAAATATATAATGATGACAATGTCTTGAATTATCTTCCATCTCCTTATCACATGGTAAAATTTTAATGACTAGAGCCATACCTACTAGATTAAGAAGCATAATATTCCACTCTACTAAAAATAAAGTGAGGTATATTAATAGTTTATTAGATTATATACTTCATAAGAAGTTATTGCACCAGAATTATCCTTTTTTGTAAAAGATTTAAAACAACTATCGCGTTATATAATTTGCAACAAATTTTCTAAAAAAGACACTACCTAATGTTCGGGTGTATTTACTTAATTGAACATCACTATAAGAAAAGTTTCTAACCATATAGCTAGTGCAATATGTAACCCTAAAAACCCACATAGATAGTCTTTTCTTTCCTTTCCCTCCATTGTAATACCATTTCTCCCAGATAGAATCTATCTACAATAATGAAGGTAATCCCTAGCGCCACCCACCCTCCCTCTAGTCACTGCCCCTTGGGCTACTACCAATTTCATCGATTTCCATTCCTCCCCCCCCCAAAAAAAACGAGCCTCAACTTTTTCACTAGTAGTGCAACCATCATTGCTTCATACTAGGAGAATCAATAATCAATTACATCAACAATACCCTCCTATATTATTGCACTAGAAGTACCAACTTGAGTAGTAGGCACAAACCTCCAAAGTCCAAAACCCCCAAGTCATAACTCTCGCTTCCTCAACTCCCTCCTCTACTTCCTCGTATCCTCCTCCACAACAACAGAATAAGAAGGTTTTAAGCCACGTTCTTGTGACCATAATCACAAATACTTCCAAGAAAGTCATTTCCATCACCATGCCTTTGCACCAATATCCTTGTCATAGTCCCCCATCTTCACTAATATCTCCTTTCACCATGTTCCATCGAATATGGTTGAGCTCTAATAGTTTTCCCTCATAATAGAAACATGACAAAGGGTATGGGTAATAGAACATTTTTAGATTTGACGTGGACATATAAAGTATTATATCTAGAGAAGTATGAACAACCATCACATCCAACCAAAGAATCAGGCCACCTCCTAGTTTTTAACATGTAACAACCAGTTTTAGGAACCAATTAAATTATGTCCTTTACACATTTTCTTGGTAATAATATTATAATGTATTCATCGTAGATAATGACATCCATCATATATGGCTATACTTTTATTAATTTCAATATTTTTGATAATTAGGTTGAAGAATTTAATACCAAAAAATAATATCATCATATGTAAGAAACCCTAGGTTGATATTTTAGGCAATAAAATTCACTGTTTGTGAGAAGCCCTAGTTTGAGTTGTTAAAGTCCCAACTAAATCAATTTGATTTATATCGATATTTTTTGAAATAACATTATAAAATCTTTTCATATATTTATTTTGAATATAATTAGTCCTAATAAGACAAAAATTTATAAAATTATCAATATTATAAACAAGACCATACTCATCTCACTATTCTCAAAATTGGTTTCTATGAAAAAAAATCAAAGCAAAAACGAGTGAGAGATCCTAGACTTGGTCTGTATTTCATTTGGAAATTACCAACCATGTTCTACTATCAAATGTCGATAATGTGAGGTTGGTATTGGTTTTTCTCAAACAAAAATGTATGTCTTTCTTATACCCAGTTATTTCATGACATCCTTAAGACATTTTGGCTTCATTGAACTACCAATGGCATTTTATCATCCACAACATGATACCAAATCATTAGTGCATGCTTAATGTAGTATGGTTTGAGTGGTTGAGAATGAATTAGAGAAATATGTGCATGTGTGCATTTAATTTTGGCCTCATACTTATTTTATTCCCATTTATTATAACTATGGACAAAGATCTCCTTATTGTAACTAAAACTATGCACATCTCAGTTTTTATGACATAGACATTCTATTTTTTATGAATCTATATTAAAACATAATTTGGTGAAAAATCCATGTTGGGGCTACCCCTGGAGCTTAGAAATGTGTGCATAAAATTTTCAATTCATATTTATGTACTTAGAATTTACTCTAGCTAAAACAATTTAATAGAATGAATACCTGGAGTCTCATTTATTATAACCAGTACCGGGCAAATCTTAATTTTATGTCTGAAAAATTATGTTTAGATGTACCTACATTGAAACACAACTTGGCGAAATAACATTTTCTTGTGCTACCTTTATAGCTTGGAAAGTTGTGTATACTTTAGTTTTATACTTTCATTCTTCTCTTCTATTAAAATAAGACTCAAATATTATAATTATCTCTAGAAATCTCATTTACTATAACTAAGACCACACACACTCATTTATATGGTAAAATGTTTTATTTTTATGAGCATATATCAAAGCACAACTTGGTGAAAGTCCTTATCTTGGGTTAACTTTGAGTCTTGGAAAAGTTGCATTTGATTTTGGGTTTATACTACTACACTTTAAATTTATAATGACTAAGACCATTTAGAGAAACTATCACCTAAAACTTCATTTATTATAATTAAGACCATACACATCTCCTTTTCATGGAAGAACTGTTTTATCTTTTGTGAAACTATATAAAGTTCTTGATGGAAAATCCTTATCTTGGATGGCCTTTTGGATATTGGAAATATGATCACTTTTTGGCATCCATACTTTAATTCTTGTCATTTATTATAACTAAGACTGTATATATTATGAATATGAGGTAAAATCTCATTTATTATAACAAAGACCATGCACATCTCATTTTCAGGGATGAAGAGTTTGTTTTTAATGAGCCTAATTAAATCACAACTTGGTGAAAAATCCTTAGCTTGGGCTACCTTAGAGCTTAGAAAGGTGTTCCTTTATTAGATTCATACTTTCATTCTTATCATTTATTATAACTAAGGCCAATTAAAATAACTATGACCTAAAATCTCATTTGTGATAAAAAGATCACACAAATTTCATTTGTATAGATAAAACATTCTTTTTTGATAAACATATATCAAATCATAAATTGGTAAACAAACCCTAGTTTGCCTTACCTTTGAAGATTGGTAAGGTGTGCATTTGATTTTATATTCATACTTATCTTGGAAAGGTGTTTATTCAAGCTTAGATTCATACTTCTATTCTTCTCATTTGATCTGACTAAGGACATTATTATAACTATGACTTAAAATACCATTTAATATAACTAAGCCCATATAATACACATCTCATTTTTATAATAGAATTATTCTATTTCTGATGAACCCATATCAATACAAAACTTGGTCAAAAATCCTTTAGTTGGGCTACCTTTGTAGCTTGAAAATGTGAGCATTTAATTTTGGATTCATTATTTCACTCTTCTCTCTTATCGTAAGTAATAACATTTTTTATAACTATGACCATCATATGTTTGTTTTTTGTTTTTGCTACATTTGACTAATAACTCGTACAATGGTAGAAAGAAATGGGTGATCAGGAACAATGGGTGGATCACTACCAATCATGTTACCAAACACACGACAGCCCACCACTCACAATCTAAATTATTTTTTCTCTCTCCACAAAGAGTGACAAACTCTACTAATCACTCTTTTCTCATCCTGAGAAATTCTTGTAATGATTCATCATCAATAGGTCATCAGGAATGAATACAATGATTTCTTGTAGATTGTATCACTAACATTATGATATGTTTGAGTTTGTTTTTATCATCCAAGTGTGTTTCCTTTTATGAGTTATAGAGAAGATTCTATAAAATACTATAAAAAATAGGAAGAGAAGTGGTGTAGAATAGTGTATTGCTTTTTGTTCTATTTAAAAGTGGTGATCTCTTGCATAGATTTACTACTTTTTCGAACCTCCTACAAATGAATCAGGTCTGAGAAAAAATTAGTTCCTTGAGATATCTAATGACATCATAGACATGTCAATACCTGTAGGAAATCATTATGCAATTATAATGCATGGAGTTGTTGTTTGTTCATTCACTAGTTATGTTATATGGTGGTTCATTTTAGTTTGCATATCCATTCCAGATTGTACCATTTTAGATTTGATAATATTGTTTGGTTCATTAGTCATTCAATAAGTAGCATAGCTCCTATCCACTTATTTATCACTGTGCATCTAAATTTGATGATTATGTAGTCCACATAGAGTTGCTTCTATTTTTAGTTTTCTTCCTAGTGCTCACGCTTTAATTTTAATATGATTATTAATTACTCAATTTATTGATGACCACAGGTGTAAGGAGAAATTTATAAATGATGGAGGAATATTTGTGTTGAAGGGACTACTTCTAGTGACACCATCTTGTACTTATATATACATACATACACACACACACACACACACACACACACACACACATATATATATATATATATATATATATATATATATATATATATATATATATATATATATATATGTATGGGATTAAGAGAGAAAGATTCCCCCCTCTCCCATGCCCGTGGCAGAGGCCGAATGCCTGGGAGGGTGGAAAATCAAGGCGGAAACTGAGATTCGAACCCGGGTCCCTTCATGAGGAGACACCGTGCTTGACCACTTGAGCCACTCCTTGTCGGCTATATGTATTTTTGGATGACCCAAGGAGTTGGTAATTACAATGTGCTCAGGGGGATTTGAACCCGGGTTCCCCAGGGAGGACAAGCCGGACCGAACCACTTGAGCCACACTGGATGGGTTGTCAGCTATATGTATGTATGTATATATGAATCCCCGCCCAAAAAAAAACTAGTGGAGGTCATATAAGAGAGAAAGATTTCTCCTCCTCCCACAACCTACAGTTGAGGTCATACACCCAACATAATATATATATATATATTATATAATATATATATATAATGTGTTTATGTTTTTGTGTGTTTCTATGTGATGCTCATTTATTTGTATAATGGCTGTTTGAAATGATGCCAATTATTTCAAGTGGAAATGATCAACTTTAAGTGATTTGACATGTTATGAAAAATGATTTTAATTGTGTGTTGCACATGATGGTTGTTTGAAGTGGATTTCATTATTTGTGGGTTCATTGGAGTTTGTTTGGTTGTTTGAAGTGTGAAATTTCTCACAACTTAAAGGTAGAGTGCTTGAAGTGGTTTGGGAGTGTTGAAGTGGCTTGGGTTTTTGAAATGATTTCAGATAGATTATGTCATTTGTATGTTTAATATTTTTTTGGTATATGTTCATTGGTGATGCACTCATTCTATAGAATTTCACTCTAGAACTACAGCTTTGAAAACATATCCTTTATATTGTTTGTGATAGTTAAAAACAAAAAGTTTCTCTAAAGGCGTTAACTGATACTTAAATTAGTAGGTCCAAGAGACATGTTCAACAAAGAAGAGTTTGTTAAAAGACTATAAATTTCTACATGTTGTGCCCATATTAGGTCTAGAAATTGTCACAACTAAGCACAATATACAACAATTATATACTGGGTACGGCACATCAAATCTTAATGTCATGTTTACTTAATATGTGATTTTTCCTCCAATTGTTGTGGTACCCACTTATGTGTCTATATGTAACCGATGCAACAAGTCAAAAATTGATGATCACCTAACCCTATATGTGTATTTGGTTACTAGAACAATGAAAAAATAACCAAGAGAGTTGTTGAAACTAGGAGATTGAAATGTAGTAGATACATAGGTAAGAAAAGAATATAATTAGTATATGACCAAATTCTCTTAATACAATCCTATGTTGTATATTTAGTAACTAACTAAATAATTGAAAATTCTCATTTCATTTTTGTTCCTAATCTCACTTATATTTGACCATGCAAGTGAAGGTCACTCATTCTACCTTGTGACTAAATTAACTTGCCACCTCAGTATGTAATGAGACTAGCCACACCTCATAGAGGAAACTTAGCAATATCCAACTATGGCTCCTTGATTTGGGTTCTCAGAAGTGATGCCTCTCTCTAAAAAGCCTACCAACATGGTAAATTGGTTCCCAAATGGATAAGTAACTCCAGACAGTCAGATGAGAAAGATGATCATCTTCTCATTAATAGCTAGTTGAGGTACAACTATCCTATATGGTAAAGTTTCACATCCAAATCTCGACTACTTCCTCCTAATTCTAGTAGGTTGTACATTCATTTCCTCTTTCGTAGAAGAGCCATTAGGGAGAGGTCTACACTATTCAGGGTATTGTAAAATATGTAATTAATAAATGCTCTATGGATATGAATTGGACTAAATATGACAAATTCACTTACCTTGGCTGATTCTAAGAAATACCAAGACAATATCCATATCAAGATTATAATAATATCTAGATGTACAAACTCTTCTACTCTCAATCACATCCTATTAAGTACGAAACTAGTGTTTTATTTAAATAAAAAAATTAACACTTCCAAATTTTACTAATAAAATAGTGATACTAATTTAAAACAACCATCTAATCATGAATCAAACTCTAGTCCTTTATAACTAATTTGTATTGAGTTTGTAAAATTGAAATGAATTAGTAGAAATAAGAAAGAACAACCAAGTTTTTTGGAATGGTGCAAATCTACTAAAATCGGTCTCAAGGTAGTCACAACCAAACACTTTCTAGTTGGATACTTATATTAATAAAAATACGCCATATATGTCCTTTTGCATACATATTCAATTAGTTAATTCTCTAATCAACTGATACATTTTTTACTTGATCAAATGTCATTCGTACTTAATCAAATGCACTTGTATGTACTTGATGATTATCTAGTTGGATTTCCCTATCCAATCATGACACTAATGGCCATTTACCAACATTATTTCTAAGTGACTAATCGATTGTGTGAGTCCAACATATTATATGCATCTATGAATGGCAAGAAAAGTAACTTTGGAAGGGAATACATAGTGTCTCTTCAATCATCTTCGTATGTATAAAGGGACACATATACCTGTTAGACAAAAAAATATGTTATGTTGTACACATATGATCGTGGACCTATGTTATTTGTGAGTTATTGAAAAATATTCCTTTCTTTCATGTTGGTCTTTATTATGCATCATCGATCACCACTAAAATAGTCTCGTACGTCCTTTCATATGTCCTCCATTGATATGCAATTAGCAATTTCTATCATTGTATTTATCTAACTTTGTAAGAAGGACCAATGGATGGCTCAATCCTAATCTCGTATCAAGACTAGGAGAGATGGCTTGAGTTACTTGGATGTGGTTGAAATTGGGAGTGAAATCCAACAAAGCTTGTTTACAGAAGTGGAGAAAATTTTAGTGATCGATTTTGATGTGGTTTCACCCATGCTCAACTCTCTAAATTCACTTTATTATTTTACTTCTTGAGGTAGAATTTATATTAGGCTAGTATATAAAAATACAATTTATTGAATTTTCTAGTTAAATTTTTATAGTTGTATGCTAGTATTTTGGAACACAGTTTACTAAAAGTAGTAACTAAAGTGTTATGTTCCTGACAAACATCAAATTCAAGTATCTTCAAAAAGCATAAATGCAAGCCTTAAATCACATAGTACGTTTGTAATAGACCAAACACTCTCAAACGGTGGATACTTTCACATATCAATCATGTCAAACTCAACAACATCATCTATGAGTTAGAATACAACACCTCAAATAAAATTATACGGAGATGGGGTGCGAAACATACACCCAAAGAGGCATACTCCTTCCTTTTATATAGAGGTATCTCCCTACCAATTTCAAACGTCTGGAAACATAGATGGCAACAAAAACTCAAAATCT
This sequence comes from Alisma plantago-aquatica, assembly GCA_963693085.1. Classification (NCBI taxonomy): domain Eukaryota; kingdom Viridiplantae; phylum Streptophyta; class Magnoliopsida; order Alismatales; family Alismataceae; genus Alisma; species Alisma plantago-aquatica. Next base: position 1,259,326,342 of record OY856411.1, on the reverse strand, counting down.
TTCTTTGGCTCCTACTAAATAACAAACTCCTCACAAACTAAAATTTAAATAAAAGAGGCTTCATTGGACCATCTAGGTGCATTCTTTGTATGAGAGAAGCAGAGACAGTGGAGCACATCTTCAACCACTGTAATTTATCGATTAACATTATAAAACATTTCTTAAGAATCGAACATCACGATCACAAATTCATAAAATTCCAACAGCCCTCATGCCACTTAGAAACAATTGCCAACTTCTTGTTGATGATTTTCTAGTCACCATCTTTTGGAATTTATGGAAAAAAGGAACAACAGAAGATTCAACAATACTAGAAAACCCAAGAATATCATCATAAATTTAATAGAATCATATCTAAATGTTATCCATCACTGTGGGTCAACAGGCAACAGCGGAAATAGTGGAAACTAATGCAGGTCAATTGGATGCGGAATACCTATGCTAGCTCAAGGAGATGCTAGATGAAGAAACTGGAACTGGACTACTTATGTCGATCATGCTGCATTTTATTTTCTAGCTACATCAGTAGTGTAAAACCAGACATTACAGGTGATAGCTTGTATTTGTCAGCAAACTTTCTTTGGTAGTAATGAATATGACCTTTATCAAAAAAAATCTTCAAGATGATAATATCCTATATGGACTTTCTTGCCACATATATGAAAATAATTAATTAGATTTTTAGCACACAATTAACAAGGTAGCAATAATAATATAGGATTCGAGGAATATAAGCGATCAATTTAGAGGTACAAACTCTAGAATCTAAATTGAAGGTTTATACTGTCTTCAAATTAGATTATGCCGCTCTTAATATGAACTATTCAACTACCAAAGAAAGAAACATCATTGTCGGTGCATGGTCATAAGTGACTAAGAAGAAGAAAGCAGCGAAGGAGGAAGAGAGGAAGCTAGAGAACAATTTCATTTTAGGACAAAAAACCCAAATAGCACAGTTTCTTAAAAAAAATTATCCAAATAGCACTCTCCCCAACTTATTTCCCAAACTAGCACACTTTCACCTAAAAGCGCCACATTAATTGACGTTTTTCTGGTACTTTCACCTAAAAATGCCACATTAATTGGCATTTTTCTAGTGCAGGGACTGAAAGCACCACTTTGCCTGGCATTTTCATGAAAGACGCCACTTTGGCTGGCGTTTCTTTGGAACACGCCAAAGCCTTTTTTACTTTTAATCAAATCCCACACAAGCTTCTTGATGGCCACAACAGGGCATCCGTCGCCGGCGGCCGCACCGTCTTCAGACTTTGACGGAAATTGGCACCGTCTTTCGGAAGCCCAATGGGACACTGGACACGAGATGCCACTAGCTTTTGCGAGTGATTCTTGTAGGCATTTGATGTTAGATAAATGATTACTGTAGCAGCTCGTTACTGTAGCTCCGTTACTGTAGTAATCACTTATTTAGCATGGGTTAAGCCCAATGTAGTGCAACAAGTAAATGTGAGAATGTAGTGTTATCCCTAGTGCAAATGATAAAGACGTTTTATCCCATATTGGTCACTCCTAGAACTTTTGTGGTCCTCATATGTAGGATCACATGGGGCACTAGTGTCCAAAGGAGTCCTAGGAGGGAGGTATACTTACCTCCTTGGTGGGTGGGATTACCACATCACAACGCACGCACGCATGCACGCGCACGCCACGCCACGCCTCGCCTCGCCTCGCTGGGCCAGGCTCGGGCTCGGGCTTGTGGATTGTGGATTGTGGATTGTGGAGAATGTCTTCCGTCTTTTTTTTACACTAGGATACAACTAAGTAATTAATTACTTGTGTAATTAATTATTTCTTTCCTATTCGGATTTCTTAATCCTAACTGGAAAGTGTTTCTCTTTGCGGTTTTTATTCCGTAATGTGTATAAGAGTGACCGAGTGTTTGCGTCTTACTGGGAATAGGATTAGGGACGCGCATGACTATATATATTCCTCCGGTCATTAGGGTTAAACACACCGAAAATAATTTTCTACCGCCGTGTGTTTTGAGAGCCCTAATCTAGAGAGCGAGAGCTTTTCATCCACGGAGTCCCTTCGCGGAGTTGTCCTCCTGTGCGAAGTGGGACTCCTCCTTCCCGTCACCGAGACGCGGCTGTCAGGCGGTGGTTCCTGTGGACGCTGTGTTGCACCGGTAGAAGTGCAACGATCCCGTTTCGTGTCGGATCGAGACTGGGAGAACGATGCCTATCTGTGAGGATTGCTGAACACTGATTTCTTTAAGTATCACGTTCGTTTCTCAATGAACGATCTGGTTTGCGAATCTAAATTATGTTATTTTTGTTCCTCTGCTTTGTTTGATCTTCGTTTCTTATTTTGGATCTACCTGAAACTGTCAATTACATTGCACCTGTCGCTGTTGCATGAACAACGTTAATAAATATTAACAACAGTCTTAAATAAATCAGTTTCTGTCGTTAATTAACAATGGCCGGTCAGGGTGGTTCGGGATGTAAAATTGATACCACTAATATGCCTGAAAAATTTACTGGTACCAACTTTGCCCGTTGGCAGGGTCGGATGGAAATTTGGCTGAATATTGCGGGTTATGATCAGTATTTAGTTGAAACTGAGCCTATATCTGATGAAACAATTCCTGATAATGCAAATATTATTGCTAATTGGAAAAAAGGTGATAAAATGTGCTGCGGTTTGATTCTGTTTGGTTTAAATAACAAACTGTATGATTCTTACTCAAAGCCTCCAGTCACTACGTCCAAGGTTTTGTGGGAATTGTTGATTAAGAATTTTAGCACTGAAAATCAAGGTGTTGAAAAATATTGTGTGTCTAAATTTCTTAAGTTTCAGAAGATTGAGGGTAAGTCAGTTTCTGATCAAACACATGATCTAGGACTCCTAGTTCATGAACTCTCATATGCCAAGAAGGTATTGCCTGAGAAGTTCGTTGTTATGTCTATCATAGAAAAGTTCCCTAAGTCTTGGGAATCATTTGGTATGTCTCTGAAGCATCGCAAAGGGACACACACCATGGATGAACTAATGATGGATATTAATATACAAGAAGAACACTTAAAGGAGAAAGGGGTCAAGGTGCCTACTGATGCAAATCCAACAGTTAATTTTAGTTCTGTGAAAAACACCAAAGATAAGAAATCTAAAAATTCACATAAACCTAAGGTAAAGATTAAAAAAAACTGAAGAACAAACCTTGTTGGACTTGTGGACAGGTTGGCCACTGGAACAAGGATTGTCCTACTAAGAAGACAAAGAAAGCTACCGCATCTGCAACTGAGGAGGCTGTGGTCAGCATGATGACTACATCCTTGAACCTCAATGATGGGTACGTGTCTATTAAACCTGAAATCATTTCTATTTTTGAACCACTTTATTGGATAATTGACACTGGGGCTAATGTACACGTATGTACTGATAAATCCATGTTTGTGTCTTATCAGGCCTCTCGAGGTCAGTCTGTGACTTTGGGCAATTCCAGCTCTACAGAATTCAAAGGCGAAGGACGGGTGGAGTTGAAGTTCCCTTCGAAGTAGGTTTTGACTCTTAACGGGGTCAGACATGTTCCAACCATTCGATGCAATATCCTTAGTGGTGTAATATTAGTTAGGGAAGGTTATAGAGTAGAGTGTAAATGTAATAAGGCTATTATTACACGCCTTTGTGATTCTTTGTTTTTTGGCAAGGGGTACTTATGTGATGTGGAGAACTTATTTAAGATTCATGTTGAACATGTTTTAAATTCTATTTTAAATTTGAATGATTATAGTTCTGTTTGCATGAATCTTATTTCATCTGATGTATGACATTCACGTTTGGGACATGTTAATGTTGCCTCAATGAAGCGTATGATGAATCTAAATTTGATATCTAAATCTGAAATAAGCAACAATAAATGTGACATTTGTGTACAAGCTAAATTGCCTAGGAAGCCCTTTCATTCTGTGAATAGGAATTCAGAAATTTTGGATTTAGTTCATACATATATCTGTGAATTTAATGGTGTTGCTACGAGGGATCAAAAGCATTATTTTATAACTTTTATTGACGATGCAAGTAGATACTGTTATGTCTTTTTACTTAGAATAAAGATGAGGCATTGGATAAATTTCAAATTTATAAGAAAGAAGCTGAAACTCAAATCGGTAAAATACTTAAGCGATTAAGGTCTGATAGGGGAGGAGAGTATACCTCGAACTTGTTTTTGGAATTTTGCTAATTACATGGTATAGTTCATGAGGTTACTGCTCCTTATTCACCTCAATCAAATTGGATAGTTGAACGTAAAAACCGAACCTTAATAGATATGGTAAATACCTTACTCCAAACATCTGGATTACCCAACTTTATGTGGGGGGAAGCTTTGAATACAGATTGCCATATTCTGAATAGAGTTCCCCATAAACATTTAGATAGTAGTCCGTTTGAGTTATGGAGAGGAAGGAAACTGAGTCTTAAATATCTTCGAGTGTGGGGGTGCCTTGCAAAGGTACTTGTCCCTGAACACAAAAGGAAGAAATTGGGACCGAAAATGGTTGATGCCATATTTTTGGGTTATGTAGAGACATGCTATTCTTACATATTCCTGATTGTAAAATCATATATCTCTGGCATTGAGGTCAATACAATTGTGGAATTACGTGATGCAACATTCTTTGAGGATGTGTTTCCTATGAAAATTGGTGTGCCCAATGAAGTATCTCAAGAAGATTCATTCACCACAGGTTCCATTCCCGAGTACATGGAAAGCATGACAAATGTGGGGGGTGACCCAGAACAAGCTGTTTCTGAATCTGATGATTTTGAAGAAATAGTTGAACCAAGGAGAAGTAAACGGCCTAGGACATCCAAAGATTTTGGAAGCCAGTTTCTCACTTACAATGTTGAGGATGATCCTGTTACTTTCAAACAAGCTATGGAATCTCCAGAAGCTAAGTTTTGGAAAGAAGTCGTTAATGATGAAATCCAATCAATTCTCTCAAATGGAACTTGGGAATTAGTGGATTTTCCATCTGGTTGTTCTGCAGTTGGTTGCAAATGGATTTTTAAGAAGAAACTTAATGTAGACGGGACAATCAATAAGTATAAGGCGATGTTAGTTTCTAAGGGTTACACACAAAGGGAAGGAATAGATTATTTTGATACCTATTCACCTGTTTCCCGTATGACCACAATCTGAGTGCTTATAGCATTGGCTTCCATTTATAATCTCTATATCCATCAGATGGATGTGAAGACTGCATTCTTACATGGTGATCTTCAAGAAGAGATATATATGGAACAACCTGAGGGATTTGTGGGTCGTGGGAATGAGTCTAAAGTGTGTAAACTTATTAAGTCATTATATGGCTTAAAACAAACCCCTAAGCAATGGCATGAGAAGTTTGATTCTGTGATATCATCGTTTGGCTTTATTTCTAATGAATTTGATAAGTGTCTCTACTGAAAGATTGTCAATAATGGATTCATTTTGTTATGCTTATACGTCGATGATATCCTGCTTTTTGGTTCCGATATGAAAGTAGTAAATGAGACAAAGTCATTCTTGTATAGTAAGTTTGAGATGAAGGATATGGGAGTCGTTGATGTGATTTTAGGGCTTAAAATCATAAGGTCTACTAATGGTATAACTCTCTCTTAGTCTCACTATGTTGAGAAGATATTGGAGAGGTTTGAGTACACATCACGTAAACCTGTTAAGACTCCATATGATTCATCCAAGTCTTTGTTCAAGAATGAGACTGGGGTTCCAGTGTCTCAATTACGATACTCTTAGATTTTCGGAAGTTTGATGTATCTTATGAACTGTACACATCCAGACATTGCGTTTGCCGTGAACAAGTTAAGTAGATACACCAGTTGTCCCGACAAGACCCATTGGGAAGCTCTTGATAAAGTTCTGAGGTATATCAAGGGAACACGTTCCCTTGGGCTGCATTATGGTAAAAATCCTTCTGTAGTCGAAGGATATAGTGATGCAAGCTGGATTGCCATGAATTCTGGGAGAAATGGTGTCTCAGGATATGTATTCCTGTTGGGAGGAGGAGATGTTTCCTGGAGGTCTAAGAAACAGACCATATTGTCTTGGTCTACTTTTGAAGCAAAGTTGTGTGCTTTAGATGAAACTGGATTGGAAGCTGAATGGCTACATGGACTTATGTCTAGTTTACCTATGGTAATGAAGCCGCTTCCTGCAATTTTAGTTCACTGTGACAGCACTACAACTATTGCTAAGATAAAGAGTTCCAAGTACAATAAAAAACAACATAGACACATCCAAGTCAGATTGAAATATGTAAGGGAGTTAGTGTCTAATAGGGTCGTGGTTGTGGACTACGTCTGTACCAAAGATAATACAACTGATCCTTTCACTAAAGGTCTTACCTTGGCTCTAGTAGAAAAATCTAGGTTAGGGATGGGACTAAAACCCCTATAGATTTGCAGGCAGTAGCAACCCAACCCAAAAGAGTAGAGATCCCACAAATTGGGTTCAATGTGGTAATAACAAGTTGTCGGGTAAATCAGATAAAACTATGTATTCTTGTTTGATGCTTCCTGCATCTGTGTGTCTATTCCTTAGAAACCTGTTAGTGTCATGACTGCAAGTTAGTAAGAGATTAGTCTCTTAATGGTGTCAAGTCTTAGGACATGATGTTGGCAGTACATCCTTGGAGACTCCAGCTAAGTGATTGATGTTGTGTAGGCCACAACAGGAGAATTGGGTTGTTCTCTGTTATCAATCATGATATAAAATTTTGTATCCATGACATTAATGCATTGTTTTCTTTATTACCATGTCTTTATTGTATTGTTACCAACCTATACTCTTGTACCTAAGGTTCAGGTTCAAGACTTTTGTTCACCTAGTTCCTACGGGGGTCATAGTTGGATAACTCAGGTAGATGCAAACCGAAAGGTATCTGCTGAAAGCACAGAATGAAGGACTGAATGGTAGAACACACTACACATTGGACTTTGTGGGGGATTGTTAGATAAATGATTACTGTAGCTAGTTACTGTAGAAGCTCATTACTGTAGCTCCGTTACTGTAGTAATCACTTATTTAGCATGGGTTAAGCCCAATGTAGTACAGCAAGTACATGTGAAAATGTAGTGTTGTCCCTAGTGCAAATGGCAAAGAAGTTTTATCCCATATTGCTCACTCCTAGAACTTTTGTAGTCCTCATATGTAGGATCACATGGGGCACTAGTGTCCAAAGGAGTCATAGGAGGGAGGTATGCTTACCTCCTTGGTGGGTGGGATTGCCACATCAAAACGCACACGCACGCGCCACGCCACGCCTCGCCTTGCTTGGCCTGGCCGGGCCGGGCTCAGGCTTGGGCTTGTGGCTTGTGGATTGTGGATTGTGGATTGTGGAGAATGTCTTCCGTCTTCCGTTTTCTTTTTGCACTAGGATACAACTAAGTAATTAATTACTCGTGTAATTAATTGTTTCTTTCCTATTCAGATTTCTTAATCCTAGCTGGAAAGTGTTTCTCTTTGCGATTTTTTATTCCGTAATGTGTACAAGAGCAATCGAGTATTTGCGTCTTACTGGGAATAGGATTAGGGACGCGCATGGCTATATATATGCCTTCGGTCATTCAGGTTAAACACACCGAAAATAATTTTCTGCCACCGTGTGTTTTGAGAGCCCTAATCCAGAGAGCGAGAGCTTTTCGTCCCCGGAGTCGCTTCGCGGAGTTGTCCTCCTGTGCGAAGCGCGACTCCTCCTTCCCGTCACCGAGACACGACTGTCAGGCGGTGGTTCATGCGGACGTTGTGCTGCACTGGTAGAAGTGCAACGATCCATGTTCGTGCTGGATCGAGACTGAGAACGATGCCTATCCGCGATTATTGTTTGGTACTGATTTCTTTAAGTATCACGTTCGTTTCTCAATGAACGATCTGGTTTGCGAATGTAACTTTTGTTATTTTTGTTCTCCTGCTTTGTTTGATCTTCATTTCTTATTTTGGATCTGCCTGAAACTGTTAATTACATTGCACCTGTCGCTGTTGCATGAACGACGTTAATAAATATTAACAACATTTGATACGTGCATCTAGTGATAAACAGCCGCCTACGTTTTACATCGATCTACAGACGCCACACCAGCAGAGGGCGATACCGTGCAGCTCAGGGTAGTTGAGGTGGAATCCGAGGATCAGTTCTTGTTAGCTAAACTCACTGCCGATAGTTTCAAGCAGGCTTCTGTGTTCCAGGGGCTGGTCACTGGTGGCACCGCTGGAGTCTGCAACAGCTGTTCACCTGCCCGAGCAGGCCCAGCCGGTTCTGGCCTTCCAGCTATCGGTGTTCCCATCCCAAGGCTTCTCCCCGGGGATCTCCATGCTCCACGTCACCCTGGATGGATCTACCGTGTCCCACTTCGTGCGGATCCGGTCCATAATCTGCAGGTGCGGTGAGACTACTGGAGTTATAGACGAGCCCTCCTTCGAACGGTCCGTCATAGAGGACGCAAGTCGATCGATTGCTCGCAAGCTCATGGAGCTGGCAACGACGAATGTCCTGTTGTGGCCATCAAGAAAATGTTGTGATAGGGATTTGTGTGGGATTCTATTAAAAGTAAAAAAATACCATCTTGTTTGGCGTGTTCCAAAGAAACTCCAGCCAAAGTGGCGTCTTTTATGTGAAAAACGCCAGTCAACATGGCGCTTTCAGTCCCTGCACCAGAAAATGTCAATTAATGTGGCGTTTTTAGGTGAAAGTACCAGATGACGTTTTTAGGTGAAAGTGTGCTAGTTCGGGAAATAAGTTGGGAAGAGTGTTATTTGGGTAAATTTTTTTAAGAAAGTGTCATATTTGGGTTTTTTTTCCTTCTTTTTATATATATTTTCAAAGGAGGAAGACCTTTCCTTAGAGAAAGATCGCGTGGGAGTGTCCCGCGGTAACATCCCACCTGGACGTTGCGACGTGCAACGTTTAGTCTTCTTAAAAGACCATGCACATATTTAATATTAAATTGATTGGAGTCTTTAAAACATGGTTAAGAATTAGCTTAACTAGACAAAACGGAATACCAAAAACTATTCAGAAATATTAAATAAATAAAATGAAAATGTCCAACAAAGGATACATCACATGCGCAAATTGAGCCTAACCAGACTGGGTGTGACATGAGGAGGCGAGCGTGTGTGTGTTTTGAGTTCTATGAGGCTCAAAACACAAGCAAGCCCATTAAGTTGTGAATTTCTTATCACTGAGAGGTCACATATGCTTGGGAGATTCTCTCATTTGTAAGGACACTCATCGCTTTAGAAGTGAACACTATAAGAATAAAATTGATGGACAAAAGCTAAAAAACTGAATTTTGAATAAGAAAAAACAACATTTTCTTATAATAAATATCCATATACCTAACCGTTTGAACCTTTTTTTTATTATAAATTAACCATTTGAACATACTATCCACCATGTTCTGTTTGGACTTTGCTTCTAGAGGAAGGTCCCTAGTGATGGTTTCATGGTAGGAGACTCATATTATTTGTGCTACAATCATATATTTGAATTATGAACATTGTTTGTATGGCAACTTTCTATCCAAGTAGCAATTTGTGTAGCAAAATTTAGATATTTTTGCTTTTATTCATCCCAACCTTCTGGTGTAGCCGAAGCGCGTATGTGTCGGAATAAACTTCATTCCTCTCGTCGGTAGGTACTTAAGTTCGATGTCTATGGGGAAGACGAAGATGTATATAACTATAGAAAAATCAGCAATCCTCTGACATCCTCTGTATGAATGCGTGTTCAATTATGTTACATCAGCCCTCCACGAGTTGCGTGCTGGGCATTCCAAGAATTGCTCCCTCCTCCGTGGGCGGTCATTACCGATTCTTAGACGTTGATTGCCAGACATGCATTGCAATGTCCGGGTGGTCCATGTCTTCGTTCAGTCGAAGGGGTGGGTGCCTGCTTGAATGTTGCTTCCGATGGCGGCGGCAGACTTCCGCCACTGCAAATTTAGCATAAATGCACCGATTAATGTATCCCACATGACCAAACCACGACATCCTCTGCTCACAGTTTCGTCGAAGACCCCGGTTAACGGAAACACTTGTTGTGGCCCTTGTTTTCTCTTGTTATTCCTGTTAAATATCTTGTTTTCTATTTGTCATTAGAATGTTAGCATGTCCCGTACCAGGAAGGGAAAAGGATCGCGTTCTGCGTCGTTTTCAAGGGTTTATGGCAAGTAAAACTGAACTTACATTTACCATTCTTATGAGTGGACGTTAGGTCCATTAATTGGAGCTTGGCTGTACTTTAATACATCAACAAATACCTTACATTTTGGTTGCAAGCGTTGTAAAATATTTTTGTTACAATCTTGGGATTTTTCGGACATAGTGTATACTAATTTTGATTTCCAGTTACAAGGAAAACGGCGTTACGCAAAATACAGTTCTCGGTTTTTGTCAGGAAAGCAATAGATCTAAATGATTTCAAGTTGTTGGTCGCATGTTGCGGATGCTCATATCCAGTTGGAGCACTTCGAGGGGGAAGTTTGGAGATTATGCCATATTTAAGATCGAGATTGGCAAAACATTGATTATTGTTATCCTATGCATGTTGGTTGGTATTCCAACAATTGATTATCACCTACGAGTGAGGCCAAAATTGTTGATCTTCACCTATAAAATTGGTAAAATGATGATCCATATTATCCTATCAACGTTAGTACAGACTCCCTTCGATCAGGTTACGTTGAACTATGATGTTGACTTATCGAATACAATACTGGGACACAGTCGTGCAATAATAAATTATATTTGAATATTGGTTATCTGTTTATCTATATGTTGATTAAAAACATCCTACTTGATTTTGACTTATGAATAACATTAATGGTTAACAAAACCCTATTAAGTTTCACCTAGACGATTCCTGCAATCTATCAACCAATCGTGAGTATTGGTTTATAAACCGTGCTCCAATCAAGTTAAGTAGAACAATCTTCTTAACCTATCTCAAATACAATACTAGAACTTGGCCGTTTCAATACGGTATTTTGAAATTACAACATCTAAACTCTCTCTCTCTCTCTCTCTCTCTCTCTCTCTCTCTCTCTCTCTCTCTCTCACGGTTGTTTTGATAGAACTAGACCTCTTTTCTCATCCTGACAGCAAAATATTAATAATTTATTTTCTCTATATAATTTCGTCTATTTCATATAAAAAAAACCCAACACTTATAAAACTCAACAAAGTTCCTTAAATCCGATGATGAGTTAATTGTGGTGGAGTAATTCAACCGCTGGCTGAATGCTGTTACGGAGTTACTCCTGAGACAAAGATCGACAGTACGTATCTTAACTTTAATATCTACGTCAACTAGTAGTATCCCACCAAAACCATCACCTTCCACGCAACAGCATAGCATGTATCTGGCACACAAATCAAGAGATATACCACCAGCAACCCTAGATCTAAGTATGTGCTAAACCCGTTCTCCGTACTCCACCATCGGCCTGGCGCATGTTGTGGCGAGCGCCTCGACCACAAGAGCAAAGAATGGACTGGGTGCGTCCACATAAGAGTAGCCGGCCTGGTCTGACCTAGCCGACGATGATGCGATCGCTAACACCACCCCCACCCCACGAGACGATAGTCCTTTCTGGACTAGCTGTCGCCTTCTAATGATCGGGATCCATCCATCCAAACCCCCCAGCCGGCAACGCCTTATCCTGTTACCAGTGCTTTCGTTTTCTTGCGCAGAGCGCGCGGCCGGGGTTTTGAATACTACGTCTCTGGTCCAGCTCTGTGGCCTCTGCCGAGCTGACTGGCATATGTATGCATAATTCTCTCGTTAACCGGCCGTACACACTAGTGTCATGGGGCGTAGGGTAATGGCGCTCTTTTAATTAGATCGAGTGTGCCGACGAGGAGGCAAGAGGCGAGCAAGAGGATGATGGTGGGGGAGGTTAAGGTAAGGAGTTTGGAGTTGGGAGGTGAACAAGAAGAAGAAAGCAGATGGAGAGAAGATTCTGATCGATTGCTGCTGCTGCACTTGTTAGATTGTGCAAAAGAGGATGATGGGGAGCAAGAAAGTAGAGGAACATACTGACCCATTGCGGCTTGTCTTCTGAGATGGTCCTTCATGAATGCAAAACACGTTCACGAAAGCATGTCAATCTGACAATCACTGATTGAATGTAGTGAAGAAGTTTCAAAATTGTCAAGCGAGGGAAGCAAGGGGTGAAGAAGGGTTATCGCGCACATCTTTACCGCAGATACTCTTGTATTTATAAGATTCAAATTTACTATGTTAGTGTCGATAATGGACACTTCTGTGGGCCAAGGCCAATTACAACATAGACAATAAGCCGTATCATGTCATAGCTTAAAACGGAGAAAATGCAACAAGGGTAACTATATTCTAATACATCTAATACCCTCCCTAAAGCTGGTGTAAACGCAAACCCAGCTTGAAGATTATAAATCTGAATATGTCTTTAGTAACGGCCATTGCGAACAGATCAACCAACTGATCCTTAGAGCAAACACACTTGGTGGCAATATGTCCCAGAACGACTTTCTCCCTAACATAATGATAGCCAAGTTCTACGTGATTTGTTATAGCTCGTAGAACTAGATTGACTATGAGATATTAAGCACTCATGTTGTCACAAAATAAAGTGGTTGATGGTTCCTGATGTATGTCAAGATCTCAGAGAAGATGACAGAATTATGTAAGTTTAGTTGTTGTGAAAGACAAAGATCTTTACTCAGCTTCCATACTAAATTTCATACATTAAATTTGAATGCACATTGTAAGAGTTCGTTTGACATATCTTAGAATCCTTTTTACAAGAGACAAAATCAACTGTAGTCGGGCAGTGTAAGAACATGCACCCTAAATTCACACCTTACTTAATGTCAGGTCGTACTGAAGAGAGCGTACTATGCACTTGTACATGCTTGGATCATCTGGAAAGTCACATTTCCACTTGATGTAGTCCTGAACAAAAGATGGACTATATGGTGTACAAATAGGTTTACAGTCCTTCATACCTTCTTTATGAATATGATCTCGAGCATATTTAATCTAATGTAGAAGAATACCAGATGTATTAGGGACTTCTTGAATTACCGTGAAACATAATTCAACAAAGTAGTGACTTATGTGGTTATACCATGATCGTTGTGTATGTTTTAGGTCATATATCGTGTTATATAGCTTGCACATATGGTTTTGTAACCCTATGGCTATGAATCCTAGAGGTCAAGTTTTTTTCGAGGAAAGCAATACAAGCATCCAACTATTTTACTTGGCATTTTCTAGACACAACAATGGATAAGACTATTTTGCTGGTAGGATACTTCATTACTTGACTAAAAATATCTAAGCAATTGTTTCCTTCTTCCAGATGGTATCCTTTTTCTACTATTCTTGCTTTCAATCGGTTAAGAGAAATATTAGGTTTCAAATTTAGTCTAAAGACCCATTTACAACCCACTTCATTCATGTGTGGTTGGTTCTTCACTAAAACCCATGTTTTGTTTCTTGGTAAAGCATCAAGTTCATTAATCATAGCTTGCTTCCATTCATTGTTTTGCTAAGTTGCTTGTATATTCTTAGATTTAGTTGGGATGGTGACAGCAGATGGAGCATACTTAGGGTTATGTTTTGTTATCCCATGCTTACTTTGTATTGTCATTCTGTGATTATTTCTTATGAACTCTTTAAAGGATTGCCCTTTGACTAATGTTGTTGTCTGGATTATTTGAGAAATCTAGATGACTAACATTATCAAAAAATAAGAAGTTAAAACATTGTTGTAAGGATTACGACTAAGGCTCATTCCAATCATAGTTCCAGCCCCGGTGTTGAGGTTCTTGATCATATTTATGCATTGATTAATTTCATAATCAGAGTTAGAGTGGATTTTTTTTATTTATTTATGTTGTTAATGTTGACAGTATAACCCAGCCTGTGTAGCGTGGATGATTGAGCATGGTAGGTCCTACCAGGGGGACCCGGGTCCAAACCTCCTGTTACACACAGTATTTACCACCCTTGTAGTCATCCGGGCTCTGGCATGCTCTTTGAGGGAGGGGGGAGACTAATGTCTCTTCTAACTAAAAAAAATGTTCACATTGTGAACCAATTTCAAATTTAGAGGTTTGGTGGAGTGTGGATTATTAGGAGACACACTAAATGCAAGTGAGATTTTAATAGTAGGGGAGATATTATGTCATTTGTCTTGAGTAATGTGATTGATGTTGTGACTTTGAGCAATGATTGTGTCTCTTATTTCTACAAGAATCAAATTGTTAGTGAGATCTAACTATAGTTGTACACTCCATTTGAAAAAGTAGTTGCCTTCATCAAACAACACATTTTTGGATATATACACTCTCTTTTTAGAGCAGTGAAGACATTTGTATCCATTATTTTAGGAGTTGTAACCAACGAATACAAGGTAAAGATCCAGGGTCAAGTTTGTCCTTAGCCTATTTATGTGACACCTTGTCACACTAAACGAGATTACTCTAAACACAAAACACGATCAACTGCTAATTAATCACATAGTAAAAATGTGAAACAATTAAAACCAATTCCAACAATGTAAGTAAACTCTAGAACATTTATAAAAGGTTCATCATTCCATTCTCATATACTTTAACAAGCATTTGCATATGGGTCCAAAGATCTTAGTCACATCCTGCATACAAAATATATTTCACATGTACGTGCCATATATTTACAAACATTGGCATAATACCAAAATCTAGTGTCAATACAATTATATCATCTAGAAAACACATCCCATACCAGGACCTGAGAGTACAGGGACGACACTAGGACTCTACCACTAACCTCTATGACTAACATCTACAACTAACCAACCTTCTGAATCTATGGATCACCAGGTTGGTTCTCTTCCACAACACGACCTCGACCTCGTTGCCCGCGACCACCTAAAAAAAATGTGGTGACCCACGGGTGAGACCCAGTCCCAGTGAGAGATATAACTCTCTCCAACATATATTGATTATAACATTAATTAATAGTAAATACATTGAGCAGTTAGGATATTGATTAAACAATATGAACAGATTGAACAATTTAAGCATACTAAGCAGTTAAGAAAATAAGTTGTAACATCAAGTAGAATTGTACAATTTTCATAAGTCTGCATCATGTAAGAGCTATGTAGTATAAAGACAAGACAAGGGTTAATCAACCAATGTGATACGTATTAAACCCTAGAAATTATACTACACGGCTGGTATTATATCTTTTATTATTATGCCCTGGGGAGTTTGAGTTGTACCACTCAAAGTCCAACTGACCACTGCGAAGTGCTATTCAGTTCCGTATAAGATCTAGGAGTGCCGGTATCCTAAGATCTCTTCCCCTCGGTCAGTACGAGTAAACTGCAGTGACATACCAGTCAAACTGCCAATAGTGACATATAGTCAACTAATAACAACTAGTCCGTACTTGGTACAAGTTACGACACTAGAAAATAGGGTATACAAAACCCTCTAATCCGAGGTACAACTGCAGCTGTCCTCAATCACATCAAATATCTGAGGCATGACCATAGCCATCCTCCATAACCTACAATTGTGGATGATAAGTATATATCCTCAACTTGCCACCCCCGCATACTCAACAGTATGCGCTCCGAGTTTCCCTTGGGAATATATACTCGTTTCACCATCCAGTAAATTCTGACACTGAAGATGGCTCTACGGCACAAGGCTCTACATGATTAAGGTTACACTTGATTAATTACTATCAATTGAATGCATTAAGGCTTTATCATACAAGTGGACATTCAAACCCTAATTATTTTCTAACAAGAGTATATGTATAACAACTTCAAAAGATATAAAATATTTGAGATATAAATCTTAATCACATTACCACATCTATCATTCATTGCAAATTAACAGACCACACTTATCATCATACTATTGCAAGATATCAATATCTTATCACAAGTTCCAGGGTTTTAACCCTTATTGGAACATGAAGAGGATTTCACCTCAATCATGGATTCAAACATTCCCAAAGGTCTTTAAGACCATCACATTATTCATAGTAAGGTTATCATCATCATTCCATGCTTTAAACAAGGCTCAAAAGATCAATAGCACATGTATGTCCATAGATTTTAACATGGCAAGGCACTATGATATTCAAATAATACTACATTGTGGTTTCAACATAAGAAGAGTGTAATTCATTATCACATTAATCATTCAAGAGGTCTGATTATAACCAATCAACATCATATAATTACATTAAGGTTAAGTATAACAAGCTAGACCACATGGGAGTTACGCATCCACTCATTACATTGATTTATCAAATATAACTATATAATGGCAAAGGTAAGACTACCGATTAATGGTATTGAACCATTGAGTTATCTTCACTAGGACCCACATATAATAACATGTGATTTATTCTAATCCATTGGATGTTAAAGCATCCAATATTATTCATTGGATCAGGTTCATTGTTCAAGGTTACCAATTGAAGTATAGGTCTAACCATTAGATCAATTGAACCAAGGAACCATTGGTTCAAAGTATAGTCAAATCTACAATTACATTCCTAATTAATCATATATGGTGATGACCTGATACACCATTACTTGTGATCATTAGGTAACCATTGGTTGCTAGATCAGTAATACATTCAATTAACATCATCAAATAATAAGCCAATATCATCATCAATTGATAACATCATTAGAATACTTAGTGGATGATAATTAAATGTCTAATTGAATCAAAACCTAAACTAAGGTGGTGACCATAGGTTGTCACCATAAATTGGACACTCTTGATCACGAACATCAGTTTCCAGGATAGCAACATTATTGGTGGTTGAATGGTATGACAATCGCTTATGTGATAGGGAAGGAAGTAGCTTGAAAACCCTAATTTGAACCATCATTTGTTTTGTACATAGCACCATAGGTTGTTGCTATCAACCTGTTACAGATCATGTTACACATTATAAAGGATGTAAACATATTTACAGGTTCATATAGAACTGGAATAAAACAAGAAACACCATAAAATTCGTAATTCTAAACAAGCATGATTTCTCTATGCTTAGATCATCACATTCAAGCATAATCATGAACCAACAAGCTTCTAATAAGAAATATAAGTGAAGAATGTTATATAACTCACCTCTATAGAGTAGGTCAGATATACAACAGAAAAAATCTTGAGAAAATAGGGCAAGGAAACCTTAGATTCAGATATGAACTTGGCCAACTATGCAATTCTCTTCACAAACAAGCAAAACCCTAGAAAAGAAACAAGAAGGAAGGAGTTTTGAGTTCTAGGGGAACTTTCACCATGGAAAACCATGGTTCCGACCTGGAGAGATGTAGGAGGAAGAGGAACAAAGAATTAAACGGAGGAAATAAGGAAAAACTTACACTTTTAGGTCAATATCACTAGGGGGAAGCTTCATACACCCAAAAAGAGAATCAATTTCAACCCTAGAATTTGTTTCCAAGAGGATCCCCACCTTCTTCTTCCTTGGGCAGAAACAATCACAGCTCAACAAAGGGAGTACGAAGCTGGGAGAAGGAGAGAGATAATGGAGAGGAAATGGCTCGTTTGGGGGCTTCTGGATAAGTATATGACACTTTAATATTAAGAAAAAGAAAAAGTTGCAATTCTAGTATATATCCATGTGCCCATGGCTTTAAATTATAAAAAAATACATAAGCACACACACAAGAAGATCTCCCACCATCCCTCTAGACCTGCTTGGCTTTCCTTTGGCGAAATTCCCAGCCAATCATATAATTCCTTAGTTGATAGCTACTAAAGGTAGCTCATCCATGAAGGGAAAAACCCTAAAATACCCTTGATAAAAACACCTTCAAACCATGGCTCAACTAGGAGCCCCATGGCTCAAAAATCTCAAGAATGATAATATAACAACTAAGGAACATAATTTATGTGACAAATTGTAAAGAAAACCCCTTAATTGGGTAAATTGCATAAAAGTCCAAAATGTACAGAAAATTGCATAACTTGCTCAAACAGTGTCCAAATTGGACCAAATTTGAAACTTAAGTTTGTATTATGATTTCAAAACATATCAAAAGGTTATATTAGGGTTCTAAGCATTCAATTATGGTAATTAAGCTCATTCAACTCATTAAGTAAGTTCAAGGGCCTTACAATTTACATATATAAGGATAGAAAATAGACATAAATACTCTTAAATAATCATAGGCATGTTTTTCCTTGAAGGGTAACTCATAGTGTCTATAAGTCCAAAATAAGAGATGACAAATCATTGTTTAGATAGGTTGCAATACAAAATGTATCAACCCAGTGTTTTGGTAGATCATCCTCAATCATCATTGATAGTTCCAATTCAAGTATATGCAAGTGCTTTTCTTTAACCGCTCCATTATGAAAGTCCTCATAAGTATCCCTTTTTCACTAAGAAACTATTGCAGATTGCTATTGGAAAATTCACCTCTGTCAACACTTTGTAATATTTGAACACATGTGTTCAACTTCATATTAACCATAACATATAATGCAATGAATAGGATAAAAAAGTTATTTGTATTCTTTAGAGGAAAGATAGAGCTATATCAGGTAGAATAATCTATAACAAGAATGTAATAGAAGAAACTATTGAGTAAAGGAACATGACCCTTACCCCATACATCACAATGGACTTTATGAAATGCCCTTGTGAACTTTATGTGTTTATGAATTAGTGATTGTTATATACTTTTATTTAACTCCCAACTACTACATATATCACTATAGGGATATAGACTTGTAACCAATCCCTCATTATTCAATAGAGATATAACATATTTATTTTTATGACTGAGTCTTTTGTTCCATAATTCCCCTATAGTCTTGACAAATATATTTTAGAAAAGAGCTTGTTTGTTCTGGGCATAATTCAATTCAATAGTAGGAAGGGAGTACATTCCATTCTTACACATCCCCTGGGGTAGGATTTTCTGAGTCATAAGTCCTTTACATAAACCATATCGTTAGTGAAGACAACATAACATGGAAATGTTGTAGTTAGTTTAGACACATATAATAATCTTCTTCTTACTTTAGAAACTAAAAGAATATCCATCAAAAGAATAGGAGTATTACTATTTAATTTTCCATAACCCATGTGTGTGACTGGAATAAACACTCCATATTTGCCATAATAGAATCATTACCTCTGTAGTTATATAGATAATGAAGATTACCTGAGTTTTAGACTACATGATATCTAGACCCTGAGTCAACATGCAACTCATCAAGATCATCCTCATTATTTACAACAGTTGTAAGGTCTAGTTGTACCAAGGTGACACATGCTTAACACTAGAACATAAAAAATGTTGAACAAACTACAAAACTCTGACAACAACTCTGACCTTTAGGCAATTTCTTAACTTGATTTGTGATATGATAAGGCACCCTAATCCTAGGATCAAGATTACCCTCTTTCCATATAAACACCATTCTAAGTATGGACTTTGGATAAATGAGTTCTTCAACTTGGAGTTCTAATGGCCTAATACAATTATCAACATATGACTTTTATCTACACTATGTTTCCTTCAACTGCTACTTGATAATATTTATCATTTAAATCATCTACCCAAAAATCATGAACCAAGAGCTGATATTCACCTATTCATACCAATAGAGAGGGGATATGCAACACCTACTTTACTAAGACTTGTATGGTTTCATGTCTATACTTCTCTGGTAACATTTTTTTGTAGGAGAATTCTATCAAACCCAGATGGATATCCCAGCAACCCAAAAGTTTAACCACTCAAGGCATCTATATCATTATCTTTGAATTCCCATATTTATAAGGGTGGAAGGATGTGGTAAACTTTAAATGTGTCCCCAAAGACTCATGCAAATGATCCTAATCCTATTCATGAACTGAGGTACTCTGTCTGACATTGTAGTTGATGGTACGCCATGATTATGAACTATCTAATCGACATTGATATGTGCCAACTTATCAATACTAAAAGTAGTGTTGACCAATATAAAATGATATGATGTAGTTGTTGGATTTTAGGGGAGACAGAGAAGGCAGCGAAAACAAAAAAAATTCTTCTCCTGAACCCAGTATAAAGGAATCACGTCACCGTCTATACAGTAGGAAGGATGGTTTGTAGAGACATACCTTGTCCTGAGGCTTGCTCAGCCATGTTACCTCACGGCTTGCGCGGTCTTCACCTCCAGTCTTGGATGGTGTCTGTGCAGCTCCTGGTCTCATCGGGACTGTTGGGATTCACAACTGTCCTCTGAGTGGAAGAAATCTCCCGCCTCTAAAGTAGTCCACACGGACCACCTAGAACTCTGATCGCCTTCTCGCACAAGGCATCGGAAGGAGTCGTACCCTCCTGTCGGCGTACTAGTCACCAAAACACTCTCCTACAACCATTTGTCTTTCTGTAGTTGTCTTTCCCTTGTTGTACCTCCCTTATCAGGTAGCACTTGCTCGGGATCTCTCGGTTACCACAACTAGAGAGAATGAAAACTTTGCAGAGCAAATGGTGTTCTGATTTGTTGTACCTGAGAAGCCCCCAATATCCCTATATATAGGAGGGTCATGGGACATGGTTCTCTACCCTGGGCAATGCGGGATTAATGCAAGAGTAGAAGGATTTGATATTTTCCACAAAATAACCAACTGTGCCAGCTGAATCGATCGTTTTAAGAATGAACCGATCGGTTGGGGACCTGAGCCAATCGGTTCACACATGAACCGGTCGGCTGGGACACTTAAGCCGATCAGTTCAAGCATGAGCTGATTGGTTTGTGGTCCTGGTCCAACTCGAATTGACTTTCATGTTTGTTTCCAACTAATCAAATATTAGTCCTTGTCCAAATCAAATTTGTACAAGTGAAACAAATATGTATTTGCAAAAATAATCTTCTAACTTTCCAAACAATCTCAGTTGGTCACACGAATCAATTGGTTCAACAATTGAGTCGATCATTTCATTAACACATGAGCCGATTGACTCACCACTTGAGTCGATCAGTTCATCAACCTGAGCCGATCAGTTAAACCCTGTGAGCCGATTGGTTGGGGCAGTAGACTGTGCAAATCAGTTAATTGCAGTTCCAATGAATCTGATACTCTTAATCATCTGGTCCAACACCTTGAACACTATGATTTTTGAGCTATAAATCAAATGAGTGTTTAATTAAACAACTAAACTCCTTTAGTAATCAATCTAAACATTGTTTGTGGATAAACTCCTGTTCCAGGTTAAATCCTATGTGTGTGACCCTGCAGGTCCATTTCACATTGGCAGTGCAAGTAAATAACACTTATGACTTCACAAGAAAAGAGAGGTGCCTAGTCACACATCAGTGCTACCCAAGTGAAAAGGAAAGTTGGATAACAACTTTCAATCCTACAATCCATGAATGGTGTTACAACGAATGTATAATTCCTTTGTCTCTGATATCCCGAATGATCTCAAGGCATGGAACATTCATCTTGTCAACGTTCATTCACTTTCTTGATCTCAGAGTAGATTGGAAGAGATATGTATGACATCAATATCACATACTGATTCACACATGCGTGCGCATGACATCAATATCTCAATCCTACTCATCAAGTGGTCATGGATATCAAACTCCCTCAGGAGGGACAAATCCCATATCTATCATGTAACATCCCTGACCTGGGTTATGCTTTAACCCTAGGTGTTTTGTTTAAGAAAGATAATTAGATGCTTGCTTGTATCTTTCAAAAAGTTGGAAGACGTTGTAGATCTCCTTTATGTTGGTATGAAGCAGGGGAATACCAACTTTTGGGTCCTGAGCTAGTACAACAAACAACTGAGAAAATTAAAGTAATACAACAACAGTTGAAATCAGCCCAGGATTGACAAAAATCTTATCCTGACAAACGTCATAAACCCTTAGAATTCCAAGTTGGAGACAGAGTATTCCTCAAGGTCTCACCTTGGAAAGGTATCCTAAGATTTGGAAAGAAGGGGAAGTTAGCTCCTAGGTTTATGGGGCCTTATCCGACCATTGAAAGGATGGGAAAGGTAGACTATAAGCTAGAGTTACCACCTGAATTGCATAGATTGCACCCAATGTTTCATATCTCTATGCTGAGGAAGTGTCATCTTGACACAGAGTTAGTTCTGCAACCTGTGGAGGTAGAACTAAATGATAATATATCTTATGTTGAAAAACCTGTGTTGGTTCTTTACAGAAGAATTAAAAAGCTGAAAAAGAAAGACATTTTTCTTGTAAAAGTTCTCTGGCATCACCGTGGCATTGACGAAGCTACGTGGGAGCTAGAGGAAGAGATGAGGAAGAAATATCCTACTCTTTTCTCTTAATGTTTTTATTGATGATTTCGGGGACGAAATCCTTGTAAGGGGTGGATAATTTGTAACATCCCTGACCTGGGTTATGCTTTAACCCTAGGTGTTTTGTTTAAGAAAGATAATTAGATGCTTGCTCTTATCTTTCGAAAAGTAATTAAGGGTCAAGAGGAACTTATATTTCAATTTTAGTCCGTTTTGAATAATGTTGAAAGTAATGTTTTACTTGTTTGGACTAAAGTGCAAATTACCCAAGGTGAGCAGTTAAATTGCAAATTGTGCATGATAATGTGTTCCTCATGTTTCGAAGCATCATGAGAGTGAAGATGATGTAGAAGTATGGCTAGTGAAAGCCTGAGTACCAAGAAAGAGGTGATACAACAATGCTTGTGCATTAAAACCTAGTTTTGGTGTAATGTGCAATTTACCCAAAACCCAGGGTTCAATATGCAATTTACCACATCAATAAGGTCCTTAATATTTCTCAGCATCTTTGAGAGGCAAGAAAATGAGAGGGACATCTCATTTGAGCTACTTTTAAGGAGAGAGAATCTTGATATTAAAATAATCAAGATTTAAGCATAATTGAAATAATGCAAAAATAATTATATTAAATGGATTGCCCTTCAACCAAAATTGTGTTGGTTGAAATCCACATATATGGACGTCCATGTTCCTTTCAAAGGAAAAGGAAAGATCTACGTGAGTGGAGAACCCACTCACATTAAGAAACTAAAAAGAATTATCCACTAACTTATGGATAATGATATTATAAAGGTTAAGGTGCCTAATTTCTTTTCCCTTAATTCATGGATAATGGAAGGGAGTTCGGTGGTGATAAAGATGCCTTTGCATGAAAGGAACCAAGGGTGAAGAGGTGGAAAAATTTTTGGAACTTAAAGGATTTGCATGAGGCATTTTCTCTCTCTTTGTTTTTCTTATAAAAACACCCTTTACAACTCAAACCAAGGACTTTTTCGAATCCACTTCTTCTCTTTGCTTGAAAAAATGATCAAGGGAGCTAGGGAAAGCAGGAAGACGACCCCCAACCTTTTGGTAAGCTTCTTGACCTTCGTTCATCTTGATTTCATGGTGGAAATCACAAATCAATGCATGATTTCTTCTTATCTCGATCCCATCTTCAATTCTAACCATTCCTTTTCACTCAAAAGCTTGAGGGAACGAACCTTGTGGTGTGAAAAATCTCCTTCCACCATAGTTTACGTGAAGCTCCAAGATTTGAAGCTCAATTGGAGGCGTTTTATATAACTTGAACCCCTATTCATTGTTATTGAATTAAATTTCTTAATCAATTATGTTCAATTGCTCTTCTTGCAATTCTTTTGATTAGTTGATGCAACTACCATGATAATGGAAGTAATTTTTGATGGACTAAGGCTTGATGATGATAACATAATCTTAGGCACATATTCCAACAATTTTGCATTGCAAACAATTTCAATAGATTTGGTCCAAGCAGTTTCACCAAACCGTTTGGAGACCAAACGCTTTGCAAACTGTTTGGAGGTTTGGATTCCAAACCGTTTAGAAGAGTTGACCGTTTGGATGGGTTGACCGTTTGAGGTCAGGACTGTATTACATGTTGAATGATTATCTAATTGATCTAATTGGTTAATTCAATATATGGACCATCCTCCAATTAGAAACCCTAATCGGGTTAAGTGCTGAAATTGCAATTGGTTGACTTAATGTTTTGGGTTGATTAACCCAAACGGTCTCAAGACCGTTTGGAGGTCACCCCAAATGGTCTCAAGACCATTTGGAGGTCAAAGAAGACCGTTTGTAGTTCTAGGGTTGAGTATGGTTGAGTAATTGAAGAGTTAGAGATATCAAATCGAAGTGCAACCAATAGTTAAATTGATGATAAATCCAATGATGCAAACCCTAATTGGATTTCACAAATTTTAATGAATGATGAGGAAAATGGTCTCAAGACCGTTTAGAGGTCATCTAAATGAACTCAAGAACATTTAGAGGTCATCTAAATGACCTCAATACCGTTTGAGGTCAGGTCATATTATAACTTGATGATGGTTCATTGATTTCAATTGGATAAGTTCCACAATGTTAATCCTTGAAGGTTCCTCGAATTCAAAACCCTAATTGATGGGTTCTTGATTATAAATCCTAGTTCAATTGGGTTCAAAACCTTAATTGATGCTCCAATTGAAGTATGATTTAATAGTTCAAGTGATAAATGAATCAAGGATTCAATTGATAGGCGGGCGATTCATTGATGGAAACCTTGAATTGGTTAAGTGTTGAAAGACTTTTTGGTCCATTCAGTTTTGAGAGGGTTTGGACCAAATGGTCTTAAGACCATTTGAGTCCAAACATTCTCAAGACCATTTGGCTCCAAACGATCCCAAGCTGTTTGGAGACCCAAGTCCACACGGTTTCAACACATTTCTTGCTTAAACGGTTTCAAGGTCAATGTGCCCAAACCGTTTGAATTTTGAAAGACCAAGACCATTTAGGGTCTAAGTAACCAAAACCTTTTGAGGTTCAACATGGTTAATCCATTTGGATATCTAATTTAATTGAAGATTTAATTAGTCAATTCAATTGGATACCTCATGTATTGAAGGTTCAATTGATCAAATCTTATGGACATCCTAGAAGAGGATGAGAGAGAGATTCATACATGAAAAATAATCATGTAGCAATCAAGCCTAGGACATTCAAAATGAGTGATGTACATAATTAGGGTATGATCCTTGAGGAAGAGATCATAAAACCCTAATTGAGTTAATTGATGAACTCAAACCCTAATTTAGGGCAATTCTGAGTAAAACCCTAATCTAGGAGGATAATGTGATATGAATTTAGGGTAATGACATGAGTAACCCTAATTCAGGGTATTTCAATGATAAACCCTAATTGTGGGTTATTGAATATAAACCCTAATTTAGGGTGATGTGATGTGAATAGTAAATCCTAATTCTAAATAGGGTGAAGGTGAGTGAAACCCTAATCCTGGATTATATTATATAGTGTGAAACCCTAATCTTGGACAATGAAAAGATGAATCATTAGTCCTAATCAAACAAAGGGGATGAGTAACCCTGATTTAAATGAAATGGGAAACCCTAACCTTGGTAAGGGAATAGTGGTGTTACTCTGAAATAGCATGGAACTGAAACATGATTGATATATTTGTTATTATATGTGCTAACCATGCAAGTATGCTAAAATGATGAACATAGCCAGGTGTGAGCTATGATGCTTTATTTATTGAAATTATCATTGGGCCTTGTGTGCCATAATATGCCTTATTTCTTAGTAAGAGGTAACAAGAGAGTTAATGGGCCTCAAGTGCCAGATAAGATGCTTGTATAGCAAGTGTCATGTGTGCCTAGGTCAGATGACCTGAAGGTGATGGTTACCTGAAAAAGTGGTAACAGTGCTCAATGATGAGATAAGGGTTTGAATACCCAGAACCATATGTTTATGGCAGTGATTTTGAAATGAGGGATTGAAATCCCAATATCTTTTAAAGACTGAGAAGTAACAGATGAAAATAATATATGTTTCTTTATAGCATTTGTCCTAATAAGTTATGTTTGAAAACTTGACTGATGCTAAAAGAATATGATAATGTACTTAAATAATCAAGTGAAAGCTATTCATGTAGTGTTCTGACCATAGATCTTATCGTCATTAGTTGGTGACGGTGAAATAGGTTTTCCTATGGGATCTCCTAGAGTTCGCATATTTTGAATATGTGGGGGTCAATGGGAAAAAATATCCTTATGTCCTAATGGGGGAGTTGATGGAAGGTAAACATTAAACCTCTCAATCCTTCATTATATGTTTCGGGATGGATGTATCACTAATCTCCTGATGATGTTAATGCTGGATCAATGGAGTTAAACATGAAATCTCTCGATTGCAAAGAGAGTACAGCCGCCACTGTAGCTCTATTGCGAAGATGCCACTATACCCTGGCAAGCTATGTAGCAGAGACATAAGATGTCCTGCATGTGATCTCGTAGTGACCGAGATGTGGGAAGTCGTGGAAGTTGGCTCTTCCATTGACTTTGTATGGTACCGATTTCGACTTCACAGTGGCCGGTTATAGTATGAGCGGTATACCTCATCTCCTTAGAGCTTAAATGTGTTTGAAAAATGTAATCAGCCATGTAGCGTATTTGCATAAAATTGAAATGGGAGCACCTTTGGTTGATGATTATCCTGGTTAGCATGTCCTGGATACATAAATGTTATTTATGTTCTTTAAATTCCTTATTGAATAAGAGACATGCTGCCTTATCAAGTTATAGCTGAAATACTTGATTAGGAATGTTGCTCTAATATGCATAGATACTGATTTTCCTACTAATGAAATATATTATCCCACTGCTCAGTTTATTTATATTAAACTACAATAATAATGTTTTTGGCGGAGAGTTATATCTCTTGCTGGGGCAATTGTATAATTGTCTCACCCCCATGGGATTCAACATTTTTAGGTAGACACAGACAAAGAGGCAGAACCTCTGTAGTAGGGGAAGAGCAGCAACAACAACTGGGACAACATTGATATCCCAGGTGGGGATACTGGATGTCGAGCTTCATACATAAAGTCCTATGTGTCGTCTCTGTACTCTCAGTTCCTAGGAGTCAGTAGATAGTGTTTTTATAATTGATCTGAGATTTTAGTTTGAATGCCTCAAGAATTTTGTTACTTGTGCTTTTATCAAAAGGCAAAGTGATGTGTATATATTCTTCGAGAAGAGATGGTACATGGAATGTACAATGTGGACCAATATGCAATTATAATACTTTGGTTCTTGTTTAAAGAGTTTTCCTAAGAATAGATCTCTTTGTAAAAGTTTTTAATTTTTAGTGATTTTCAGTAATCCGCTGCGAATGATACGCTTCCGCATTAGCTAATCTTGTTATTTTGGTTAAGACCAGTTTGTACGTGACAAGTTTAGTGGTATCAGAGCTCTAGATTCGCTGAGTCTATAGAGACATAGGATTGAGATCGTTGAGTCTGTTCTAAGTGTTTTCCTTTTTATCTGATAGTGTCTTCTGCTCATATAGGAGAAGAAGAACTTGAAGATGTCTGGATCACATGACGAACATGCTGCTGAGAGCAGCGTTGCTGCACCAGGAGGAGGTGTAAGAGACCAAGACAGGGAGGAGCCCGTACCTGAACAACCCTAGTTTAATCAAGCAGATATGGGGAACCCAGCCTTGCAAGCCATGTTTGGACAGTTTATGGCAGCCATGACTCATATGACTGATAGGATGCCACTACCTGCACCTAGGGCACCTACCCATCATGAAGGACAAGGAGCTGGAAAGACCTTTGAAAGGCTTCACCGTGTGGGAGCCACTGAGTTTGTTGGCACAGCTGATCCAGTAGATGTTGATCTATGCTTGACGGAGCTGGAGAAAGCTTTTAGAATCCTCAACATCCTTGAAGTAGAGAAGGTGAGACATGTTGTATACCTGTTGAAAGGTAGTGCTGGTCATTGGTGGACCATTGAGGAAGGCAAAAGAGTAGGAGTTGAAGTCAGATGGGATGAATTCCAACATGAATTTGTCACTAGATACTTCCCTAAGACGTATCTAGATGAGAAGATCTCTCAATTTGAGAGGTTGAGGCAAGGAAAGATGAACATTAGCAAATACGAAGCTAGGTTCATGGAGCTTTTGTGGTTCTGTCCGCACATGGAAGTTACAGATGAGGAGAGGATTCGGTGTTTCGAGAAGGGGTTGAACGCTGAATTAACCACTCCTGTGTCTGCTATGGAGAATAGGGAAAGATTTGCCACTTTTGTGGAGTCCTTTAGGCGGATAGAGAGGTATGTGATTGAAAAGTGGCAGACCAGTAATAAGAAAGTATATCCTTAGTTTCAAGGACAAGGGTCTGAGAGTTTCAAGAAACTGAGATTCTCTACACCACCACCACCAAGGTTTAATACCCCGACATAGTGGACGTCAAGTAGGGGTAGGGGTCATAGTTTTCCTCCAAGTAGAGCCCCCAGTACAACATCAGCATAAGTGACAGGACCACCCAGGTAGAGTTTGGGAAGTTATAACTGCTACCACTGTGGGAGGTCATGACACTTGAAGAGAGATTGTCCTGAGAAAGTCAGAACTATAACTCAAACCCAGAGGCAGAATCAGCAAGGCTCATAGAGGTGACAGTTCAGTAATAACGCTATAGGATGTGGACAAGCATCCCAAGATGGATCGTCGACACCCAACTACCAAGCACATGGCCAACAACAAGCAACAGCTAGATTCTATGCCATGAATCAGCCTGAAGCAGTAGTCAATGCTCGGGTTGTGACAGGTCAGATGGAACTGTTTTATTCTGATATGTCTTCATCCTACTTCGTATCTGTGTTAATTGATCTGGGTGCTACACATTCTTTTATCACTCGAGAGGTGATTCATGACTGCAACATGACTGTCAGTCATAAAGCAGATAGTTTGATGCTAGAGACCCCTTTGCTGGGATCTACAGTGTTGCGGGAGGTGTGTTCTCCCTGCACTCTTTCCTTTTCAAATCACCACATTCAAGTGGATCTTATACCACTTGAGATGAAGGGTTTTGATATAATCCTAGGAATGGACACCTTAGAGAAGTATAAGGTTGTCTTGGATTGTGGCTCCAAGCAGGATGTGTTCACAGACAACGATGACACATGGATCTTTTAGGAGATAGAAAGATTCTTCCAACTTGTCTTGTGTCATCTATGGTAGCTGATAAGTTGATGAGACAGGGATGCTTTGCATTCTTGGCACATGTGGTAGATACCACAATGGAGAGCCCTCATCCTTCTGAAGTTCTGATTGTTAGGGAATTTGAAGATGTTTTCCCTGAGGAACTTCCAGGTGTACCTCTATCCTGAGAGATTGATTTTGAGATTAATCTAATCCTGAGCACGCAACCCATAGCACAAACCCCATATAGAATGGCACCTGCTGAAATGGCAGAGATCAAGAAACAACTATAAGAGTTGCTTGAGAAGGATTTTATCCGACCGAGTACTTCACCATGGGGTGCTCCGGTTCTCTTTGTTAAGAAGAAGGATGGGTTGATGCGGTTATGCGTTGACTACAGACAGTTAAATAAAGTAACTATAAAGAACAAGTATCCTCTACCAAGGATCGATGACTTATTTGATCAGTTGCATGGTGCAACTATCTTTTCTAAGATAGATCTGAGGTTAGGATACCATCAATTGCATATCAAGGAGGGTGACATACCTAAGTCTGCCTTTAGGATAAGTTATGGTCACTATGAGTTCACAGTTATGTCATTTGAACTAACTAATGCACCAGATGCATTCATAGAACTCATGAATAGAATCTTTTGGCCTTTTCTTGATCAGTGTGTAGTAGTCTTCATAGATGACATCTTGATATACAATAGAGATGCTCAATAGTATGAGCAGCACCTCTGTCAGGATTTGACTTTGCTAAGAGAGCATAAATTGTATGCTAAGTTTAGAAAGTGTGAGTTCTAGTTACCAGAAGTTTCTTTTCTAGGACACGTGATATCTGCTTCAGGTATTTCTTGTTGATCCTAAGAACATAGAATTTGTCCTGCAATGGGAACACCCAAAGACACCGATGGAGATTCGCAGTTTCCTAGGACTGGAAGGCTATTACAGGAGATTCATTAATAACTTCAGCTCTTTAGCTTTACCCCTGACCAAGTTGACCAGGAAGGAGGTTCTTTTATCTGGAATGACTAGTGTCAACATTCTTTCCAGTTGCTGAAAGAAAGGTTAACCAGTGCACCTGTGTTGGTGTTACCTGAGCAGGGAAAGGGGTATATAGTTTTCTGTGATGCATCCAAGAACGGTCTAGTATGTGTTTTGATGCAAGATAACCAAGCGATTTCTTTTGCTTCTCGACAACTTAAGAAACACGAGGAGAATTATCCGACGTATGATCTAGAGCTAGATGTTGTGGTCCATGCTTTAAAGATCTGGAGACATTATCTCTATGGAGAGACATTCCAAATTTTCACAGACCATAAGAATCTAAAGTATATCTTCTCACAGCATGAGATGAACATAAGGCAGCACCGCTGGATGGAATTAATCAAGGACTATGACTGTACAATTGATTATCATCCAGGGAAGGCTAATGTGTTAGATGATGCACTAAGTAGGAAATCAGCAACACCAGCCCTAGATAAAGCACAGTTGAATTCCTTAGTGTGCTCTAAAAGAGATATGCTTATCTCCTTAAGGAAAGACAATATACAGTTTAAAGTATCGTTGTTAGCCAGGTTGTTAGCTGAGATGTAAGTAAAACCTACTCTGAGACAGCAGATTAAAGAAGCACAACAAGTTGATACTATGATTCAGCAGATCAGGTCAGAGTATGGTAGTGAAAAATGAGATGGCTTTCATGATTCAGATGATCAGGTAGTCTGTTACCATGGTAGGATGGTAGTACCTGATAATGATAACTTAAGAAAGTTGGTTCTGGAAGATGCTCATTCTTCAATGTATGTTATGCATCCAGGGAGCACCAAGATGTATCAAAACTTAAAAGATATGTATTGGTGGCCTAGTTTGAAGAAAGATGTAGTTGAGTTTGTTATGTGGTGTCTGGTGTGTCAGCAGGTTAAAGATGAACATCAAAAGCCCATAGGAACAATGCAACCTCTGCCTATACCACAGTGGAAATGGGATCATGTAACCATGAACTTTGTGGTTGGTTTGCCTAGAACAGCCAAAAGTCATGATTCCATCTGGGTGATAGTTGATAGGTTGACAAAGACAACACATTTCTTACCTATAAAAACAACCTACATTGCTGAGAAGCTGGCACAGATATACATAGATGAGATAGTGCGGTTGCACGGAGTTCCAGCTACTATTGTTTCTGATAGAGGTCCCCAGTTTATGAGTCATTTTTGGGAACGACTGTATAAAGCTTTGGGTACGCAATTAAGGTTTAGTACATCCTTTCACCCACAGACAGGCGGACAATCTGAGAGGACCATACAAACCTTGGACGACTTGCTTAGGGCATATGTCCTTCAGTTTGTAGGAAGTTGGGATCTACACCTGAGCTTGATAGAATTTGCTTATAATAATAGCTATCAGTACAACATTGAGATGGCACCATATGAGGCATTGTACGGTAGACATTGTATATCTCCTTTATGTTGGTATGAAGCAGGGGAATACCAACTTTTGGGTCCTGAGCTAGTACAACAAAAAACTGAGAAAATTAAAGTAATACAACAACAATTGAAATCAGTCCAGGATAGACAGAAATCTTATGCTGACAAACGTCGTAGACCCTTAGAATTCCAAGTTGGAGACAGAGTATACCTCAAGGTCTCACCTTGGAAAGGTATCCTAAGATTTGGAAAGAAGGAAGTTAGCTCCTAGGTTTATGGGGCCTTATCCAATCATTGAAAGGATGGGAAAGGTAGCCTATAAGCTAGAGTTACCACCTGAATTGCATAGATTGCTCCCAGTGTTTCATATCTCTATGATGAGGAAGTGTCATCCGAACATAGAGTTAGTTCTGCAACCTGTGGAGGTAGAACTAAATGATGATATATCTTATCTTGAAGGACATGTGTTGGTTCTTGACAGAAGAATTAAAAAGCTGAAAAAGAAAGACATTTGTCTTGTAAAAGTTCTCTACATCACTGTGGCATTCAAGAAGCTACGTGGGAGCTAGAGGAAGAGATGAGGAGGAAATATCCTACTCTTTTCTCTTAATGTTTTTGTTGATGATTTCAGGGACGAAATCCTTGTAAGGGGTGGATAATTTGTAACATCCCTGACCTGGGTTATGCTTTAACCCTAGGTGTTTTGTTTAAGAAAGATAATTAGATGCTTGCTCTTATCTTTCAAAAAGTAATTAAGGGTCAAGAGGAACTTATATTTCAATTTTAGTCCATTTTGAATAATGTTGAAAGTAATGTTTTACTTGTTTGGACTAAAGTGCAAATTACCCAAGGTGAGGGGTTAAATTGCAAATTGTGCATGATAATGTGTTCCTCATGTGTTGAAGCATCATGGGAATGAAGATGATGTAGAAGTATGGCTAGTGAAAGCCTGAGTACCAAGAAAGAGCTGATAAAGTAATGCTTGTGCATTAAAACCTAGTTTTGGTGTAATGTGCAATTTACCCAAAACCCAGGGTTCAATATGTAATTTAACACTTCAATAAGGTCCTTAATATTTCTTGGCATCTTGTAGAGGCAAGAAAATTAGAGGGATATCTCATTTGAGCTACTTTGAAGGAGAGAGAATCTTGATATTAAAATAATCAAGATTTAAGCATAATTGAAATAATGCAAAAATAATTATATTAAATGGATTGCCCTTCAACCAAAATTGTGTTGGTTGAAATCCACATATATGGACGTCCTTGTTCCTTGCAAAGGCAAAGGAAAGATCTACGTGAGTGGAGAACCCACTCACATTAAGAAACTAAAAAGAATTATCCACTAACTTATGGATAATGATATTATAAAGGTAAGGTGCTTAATTTCTTTTCCCTTAATTCATGGATAATGGAAGGGAGTTCGGTGGTGATAAATATGCCTTTGCATGCAAGGAACCAAGGGGGAAGAGGTGGCAACAATTTCGGAACTTAAAGGATTTGCATGAGGCATTTTTTCTCTCTTTGTTTTTCTTATAAAAACACCCTTTATAACTCAAACCAAGGACTTTTTCGAATCCACTTCTTCTCTTTGCTTGCAAAAATGATCAAGGGAGCTAGGGACAGCAGGAATATGACCCCCAACTTGTTGGTAAGCTTCTTGACCTTCGTTCATCTTGATTTCATGGTGGAAATCACAAATCAATGCATGATTTCTTCTTATCTCGATCCCATCTTCAATTCTAACCATTCCTTTTCACTCAAAAGCTTGTGGAACGAACCTTGTGGTGTGAAAAAGATCCTTCCACCATTTTTTACGTGAAGCTCCAAGCTTTGAATCTCAATTGGAGGTGGGTTATATAACTTGAACCCCTATTCATTGTTATTGAATTCAATTTCTTAATCAATTATGTTCAATTGCTCTTCTTGCAATTCTTTTGATTAGTTGATGCAACTACCATGATAATGGCAGTAGTTTTCGATGGACTAAGGCTTGATAATTATAACATCATCTTAAGCACATATTCCAACAAGTTTGCGTTGCAAACAGTTTCAATAGATTTGGTCCAAGCGGTTTCACCAAACCGTTTGGAGACCAAACGGTTTGCAAACCGTTTGGAGGTTTGGATTCCACACCATTTAGAAGATTTGACTGTTTGGATGGTTTGACCATTTGAGGTCAGGAACCTAGTAAATTTTTAATGATAATCTAATGGATCTAATTGGTTAATTCAATATATGGACAATCATCCAATTAGAAACCCTAATCGGGTTAAGTGCTGAAATTGCAATTGGTTGACTTAATGTTTTGGGTTGATTAACCCAAACGGTCTCAAGACCATTTGGAGGTCACCCCAAACAGTCTCAAGACCATTTTGAGTTCAACCAAGACCATTTGGAGGTCTAGGGTTGAGTATGGTTGAGTAATGGAAGAGTTAGAGATATCAAATCAAAGTGCAATCAATAGTTAAATTGATGATCAATCCAATGATGCAAACCCTAATTGGATTTCACAAATTTTAATAAATGATGAGGCAAACGGTCTCAAGACCGTTTAGAGGTCATCTAAACAAACTCAAGACCATTTAGAGGTCATCTAAATGACCTCAAGACCGTTTGAGGTCAGGTCATATCATAACTTGATGATGGTTCATTGATTTCAATTGGATTAGTTCCACAATGGTAATCCTTGAAGGTTCCTCGAATTCAAAACCCTGATTGATGGGTTCTTGATTATAAATCCTAGTTCAATTGGGTTCAAAACCTTAATTGATGGTCCAATTGAAGGATGATTCAATAGTTCAAGTGATAAATAAATCAAGGATTCAATTGATAGGCGGTTCATGGATGGAAACCTTGAATTGGTTAAGTGTTGAAAGATGTTTTGGTCCATTCGGTTTTGAGAGGGTTTGGACCAAACGGTCTTAAGACCGTTTGAGCCCAAACAGTCTCAAGACCATTTGGGTCTAAATGTTCTCAAGACCGTTTGGGTCCAAACGATCCCAAACCGTTTGGAGACCCAAGGCCACACGGTTTCAACACATTTCTTGCTTAAACGATTTCAAGGGCAATGTGCCCAAATAGTTTCAAACCGTTTGAATTTTGAAAGACCAAGATCGTTTAGGGTCTAAGTAACAAAAACCATTTGAGGTTCAACATGGTTAATCCATTTGGATATCTAATGTAATTGAAGATTTAATTGGTCAATTCAATTGGATACCTCATGTAATTGAAGGTTCAATTGATCAAATCTTCTAGACATCCTAGAAGAGAATGAGAGAGAGAGATTCATACATGAAAAATAATCATGTAACAATCAAGCCTAGCACATTCAAAATGGGTAAGGTATACAATTAGGGTATGATCCTTGAGGAAGAGATCATAAAACCCTAATTGAGTTAATTGATGAACTCAAACCCTAATTTAGGGCAATTCTGAGTAAAACCCTAATCTAGTAGGATAATGTGATATGAATTTAGGGTAATGACATGAGTAACCCTAATTCAGGGTATTTCAATGATAAACCCTAATTGTGAGTTATTGAATATAAACCCTACTTTAGGGTTATGTGATGTGAATAGTAAACCCTAATTCTAAATAGGGTGAAGGTGTGTGAAACCCTAATTTTGGATTATACTATATAGTGTGAAACCCTAATCTTGGACAATGAAAAGATGAATCATTGGTCCTAATTGAACAAAGGGGATGAGTAACCCTGATTTAAATGAAATGGGAAACCCTAACCCTGGTAAGGGAATAGTGGTGTTACTCTGAAATAGCATGGAACTGAAACATGATTGATATATCTGTTATTATATGTGCTAACCATGCAGGTATCCTGAAATGATGAACATAGCCCGGTGTGAGCTATGATGCTTTATTTATTGAAATTATTATTGGGCCTTGTGTACCATAATATGCCTTGTTTCTTAGTAAGAGGTAATAAGAGAGTTAATGGGCCTCAAGTGCTAGATAAGATGCTTGTGTAGCAAGTGTCATGTGTACCTTGGTCAGATGACCTGAAGGTGATGTGAAAAACCACTAGAGGGGGGGTGAATAGGGTTTTAAAGTTAATTTAACAATTATTTAACTCAAACAACCACAAATGAAAAAGTAAGAAGGAGACAAGGGATTTAGAGTGGTTCCTACCTTAGCAAATACTAAGGCAGTCAGTCCACTACCCGATTGCTTACCCAACTGGGATTTTAAAAGTATTAGTTTTATTACCTTCACAAGGAATTACACAAAATACAATACTTTCTTATACCCCTTTGAACAACCTTCACTTTGAAGTAGATGCACCAACTCGAGGTAGCCTTCTTGAAGTAACTCCAAGCTCCCCCTTGAAGTAGCCTTCCTCTGAGAAGTAACCTCCCATTGCACCATCCTTCTTGAAGTAGTTCAAAGTCTCCTTCTTCACCAAGAAGATCACAACCCTCTCCAATCCACAGCCTCCAACCTAGGAGTAGCAAGGAGAGTACAAGCAATGTAAGTGAACAAGAAAGGAAAATGGAAATTACAACTTATCCTTTGAAGCACAAGGCTTGATTTGCCTATATCAAGCGTGTAGATCTCCTAACCAATGTATATGGAAGTGTGATTGTTGTGGATAGGAGATACTAGCCTATAGGACACGAATTTAGAGCAAGGTGAAGAATATCCAATTGCAAGTATTGCTCAATTGCTCAAAATAGGTTGCCAATGCAAGTGTATGCTCAAATATTGCTCAAGTGTAGAATTGGTGAATATAAGTGTCCTAAGGCATGTCCTATTTATAAGAATGACCTACAAGTGCTTAAGGACGTTCTAGACACTTTCTAGGGGTTTCTAAGTGCTTAACTAGCCGTTAGGTATAAGTTAGTTGCATTAGCAACGGCTAGTTAATTAATTCTGCAGTTGCTGTCAGAGTCCATCTCGGTCGAGAAATTGTCGACTGAGATACCTACTCGGTCGAAGTTTTGTCGACCGACAGGCTCTCTGGATCAAGTATTTGTAACGTTCATCTCCAACTGCCAACTACCTTGTCAGCTGTGTCTAACGGCTACCTGGGTCTTTCTCGGTCGAGAAGCTTGTCGACCGAGAGTGTCTCGGTCGAGGATTTTATCGATCGAGATTGACCCCATTTCAATGTTTTAATTAAAGTACTAAGTGTGTATGTGAGTGTGCATATGTGACACTATTGAAGGGGATGACCTGTCTAAGTGTAGTGATTGGCTAGGGAAGATCTAACGCTTGATTTACATGAAGTCTAAGTACTTGTACATTATATATTTGTACAAGTTTACATTTGATTACATTTTATGAAATTTATAAGCATTCAAGCATATAGATTCCCTAGTGCTTTGTCATCCACCTCATATCTACAACACTCAAGTAGCACGTTAGATCAACAAGAATGAAATGTTTGTCATTATCAAAACAAAGGGTTTTACTTATGTCCATTTAGCCAACATGATGGTTACTTGAAAAAGTGGTAACAGTGCTCAGTGATGAGCTAAGGGTTTGAATACCCAAAACCATATGTTTATGGCAGTGAGTTTGAAATGAGGGACTGAAATCCCAATATCTTTTAAAGACTGAGAAGTAACTGATGAAAATAGTATATGTTTCTTTATAGCATTTGTCCTAATAAGTTATGTTTAAAAACTTGACTGATGCTAAAAGAATATGATAATGTACTTAAATAATCAAGTGAAAGCTATTCATGTAGTGCTCTGACCATAGATCCATTATCGCCAGTAGTTGGTGATGGTGAAACAGGTTTTCCTATGGGATCTCCTGGAGTTCACATATTTTGAATATGTGGGGGTCAATGGGTGAAAATATCCTTACGTCCTAATGGGGGAGTTGATGGAAGGTAAACATTAAACCTCTCAATCCTTCATTATATGTTCTGGGATGGATGTATCACTAATCTATTGATGATGTTAATGCTATATCGATGGAGGTAAACACAAAATCTCTCGATTGCGAAGAGAGTACAGCCGCCGTTGTAGCTCTATAATGAAGATGCCACTATACCCTGGCAAGCTATGTAGCAAAGACATAAGATGTCCTGCATGTGATCTTGTACTGACTGAGATGTGGGAAGTCATGGAAGCCGGCTCTTCGGCTGACTTTGTATGGTACCTATTTCGAATTTGCAGTGGTCGGTTGGAGTATGAGTAGTATACCTCATCTCCTCAGAGCTTAAATATGTTTGAAAAATATAATCAACCATGTAGCGTATTTGCATAAAATTGAAATACGAGCACCTTTGGTTGATAATTATCCTTCTTAGCATGTCCTGGATACATAAATGTTATTTATGTTCTTTAAATTCCTTATTGAATAAGAGACATGCTGCCTTATCAAGTTATAGCTAAAATACTTGAATAGGAATGTTGCTCTAATCTACATAGATACTTATTTTCCTACTAATGAAATATATTATCCCACTACTCAGTTTATTTATATTAAACTGCAATAATAATGTTTTCGGCAGAGAGTTATATCTCTCACTGGGGCAATTGTATATTTGTCTCCCCCCATGGGATTCAACATTTTTAGGTAGACACAGACAAAGAGGCAGAACCTCTATAGTAGGGGAAGAGCAGCAGCAACAACAGGGACAACAATGATATCCCAGGTGGGGATATTGCTTGTCGAGCTTCATACATAAAGTCCTATGTGTCGTCTCTGTACTCTCAGGTCCTAGGAGTCAGTAGATACTATTTTTATAATCGATCTGAGATTTTGGTTTGAATGCCTCTAGAATTTTGTTACTTGTGCTTTTATCAAAAGGCAAAAGTGTTGTGTATATATTCTTCGAGAAGAGATGGTACATGGAATGTACAATTTGGACCAGTATGTAATTATAATACTTTGTTTCTTGTTTAAAGAGTTTTCCTAAGAATAGATCTCTTTGTAAAAGTTTTTAATTTTTAGTGATTTTCAGTAATCCACTGCTACTGATATGCTTCCGCATTAGTTAATCTTGTTATTTTGGTTAAGACCGGTTTGTACGTGACATATCACTCACCCCTCAAAAGCCCCATGTGTCAAAGCCACCTAATCATCACCTTTATAACAACCCATGTTTCAGGACTGCTTTTGATGATGTCAAAGTGTATCCAACAACATGTGTTGAGTGTAGTGATTTCAGGTCAAAGAATCACATTCACCATCATCACTGTGAGAATTGTCTGTGACTACCATGTCATGGTTCCATGTGTCAAACTCACGGTGGGTCTGTCCGGTACACTTGTTCTCTAACAAGTACCTATGTGTTTGGTTTGATATCTCCATATCATGACTAATGAGTTTTTGTCATCAACCAACACCACAACCTAGTCTTGTGTGTCATTGTTGTCTATCTACCTTCCAGAATGACATCTGACTAGGGACATAATCAGAATGTACAAACTCTTATTATCGGTATGATCTCATCGTTCAGGTCATCAACCTGAAAGCATACGTCATTGAG
This sequence comes from Alisma plantago-aquatica, assembly GCA_963693085.1. NCBI lineage: Eukaryota > Viridiplantae > Streptophyta > Magnoliopsida > Alismatales > Alismataceae > Alisma > Alisma plantago-aquatica. Next base: position 1,259,287,401 of record OY856411.1, on the reverse strand, counting down.
TATTGTCATTCTCTAGACATTCAATATGTTCTATCATTATCTCATATGATTGATCCAGAAAGAATTGGAAGCTTGCCTTTGATGTTTATCAAATCAATCTTAATGTATCCCACCAATCATCCCATGATTGGCTCTCAGGGCATACATACCAGCAGACTCCCACTTGCACTGTGAGCCAATCACCCTTGAATCATATTCATAGTGATCTTCAAACATGTCCCACATGTTACTATGCTCTAGTGCTTACGCAGTGAGTTATGGCAACACCTTGCCAAAGTCGGTATTGACTGCATGTCTCTCTTCTCTTCGTTGTACGTCACACGTATGAGATGGAGTTGTCATAATATGTGATCCAATATTCCTTTACTAACCTTTAGCCACAATGCATGACCAAGTACTCCTAACTTGTCATCAATGATCGGAATAACTATAAGTTCATCTCATGAACTTTCAGATCCATATAGTATCCACTAATGTTCTCTAATACATGGATATTGGGCTTTTCCTTTTAAACGATTTTATTGGAACATTTCCATTTATCAACAAACATTCACTTATATATATATTGCGATTAATCTTCTGTCCTTTTTGGAAGTTCGCATCAGTGTAACTCTTTACTATGAATCCTTCCTTATTTCCATAGAACTAGCACTTCTCATGTAATTATCATGTTCTTCTGGTATTCCAGTAACCCTTACTGAAACTAGACAGACATCCACTTGTCATGTCCCACATACGAGTTATCAGGATGAGCACATCATATTGTCATGTCCTACATACAAGATGATGAATGCATTTTATTCTTGCTATGCAAGATAATGGGATGATTACATACATGATAGATCCATATCTATTCTTAGTGTTCCCATTCTTCATAAGAATTGGACACTTGGCCTTGGGATACTAACTCCATGTAATATGGACAAGTTTTCTCCCACTGAATATGTGCATACTGAACCCTTCAATATAGATTGCCAATCTATGCTTTCTCTTTCCAGGTCAAGAGTTTTTTGAGAACTATCTCTATATATCTCTATTCCTATCACATAGGAAATATCTCTATCTTCCCTAAAGATAATTTCCACTTTGGATTTCCATTCTAGAACATTTCATTCCTCATCAATATGTGGAATGCAAATACACTCCCACTAAATTATAGATCCCTTCTTTATCTTTGTCATATCAGTCAAAACCTTTGACTATATTATCAAGTAAAGACCAAGCTATGAGTTGCTTGTACTTAATCAATCACATTGATTATTCCATTGTAACTTATAGACTTCATTTGCATTAATGGATTCATAAACCTTATAGGTTGTGTCATGTACACATCCTAGTTTTATTCTTTATAGGAATGCAATTTTAGTATCTGTATGCCAAATCTCTTAGTCATTAAGTTGCAATCAACAAGCATCATCCTTCTCAAAATGTCATCCATGTGTATTAATTCTTAAGACTTATTTGCACTTATGGATTTCATCCCAATGGGTGCTACCATCAGGGTCATACCTTATGGTTCACATGGAAGTCTTTTAGGATGTAATGGTCATAAACCATAACTCGAAAACCGGTTCCTCATATTCATCCATATAGTTGATTCATCACATGACCAACTCATCACATAGATAATCGAGGTGATTTGTCAAGGGTATAAGAACTCACAACCCTTTGTAATTCGTAATGTCCTTTATTAGTGTAGGGTATTCTTTATTTAAGAAGAAATTAGTTATTTGATCATCATCCTCTAACTCCTTAGAGTATGACTCCTTATTGATTTAGACATCACCATGCCTTAATCATGATCTCACTATGATACACAATCATAATTACTCATAAGGATCTCAAACATTTGGTCCAAGTATTTCTTTCATTGATCTCATCAAGAATTAACACTTTACCAAATTCGTACTTCATCTATGATATTCTTGAACACTTCAAGATATTCATATTGGTATTTCTATAAAACACTATTTGAAGTACTAGCATTAACTCTAATAGGTATGTAAATACATCACATGTATTATACCTAATAGGATAATCATTCTCCCACTACTAGTGAAGATTGATTAATCATGCCTAAGAGATTCATGTCTCTTACTGGTTCTCTAACCAAAAGAGTCTAGATGTATCCATCGTATGGAAACTAGAAATGAATTTCTCATGATTTATGCTAATTTGATTGTTTGAGTTATCAATAACTTTTAGGTATCATTTTATCTTATGCATACCCAACATCACAACATAAACGAGGCATTGCCACAAAGATTGAAACATCAACTTTATTAATTGCTATCATTGTCATGCAATATGCAAAATAATGTGTTTCTATCCATTGGAAGATATGAAATAGCAGTTCATAAATATATTACATGCCTTTAAGGCTGAAAATAAATTAAAATACTCCTATCTATGGCGGCAACATTTGCCCCATTTATTGGTTGCTTTACACTTTATATCTTGGTATCATATACCTCAAAAAATGTTACAAGTTTATTTCTTGACACCTTCAGGTAGATACGTCTATTGCCTCCTCCTTCTTTAGTTCTTCCAGATAGAGAGGACAATTCCTTTTTCAATGTCCTGGCTTTTGACAATGGTGGCAATTGCCTTTCTTGGTCACACCTCCCTTGGCCTTGAGAGTTGAAGGCGACTTGGGCTGCTGGCTAGCATCAGAACCTTTTTTAGCCTTGCCTTTGCTCTTGTGCTTGGACTTGCCTTTCTTGTTGATGATCATCATCACATACTTACGCGTGTCCTTCTTCATCTGTGCCTCGGCTATCCTCAATATGCCCAACAACTCTGTCAACTACTTGTCAAAGTTGTTCATGTTGTAGTTCATCACAAACTGACTGTAGGATTCTGGCAACGATTGCAGTATCACGTCAGTAGCCAACTCTTGGCTCAGGGGAAATCCCAGTCTCGTTAGGTTCTCCATATACCCAATCATCTTAAGTGTGTGAGGACCAACTGGATCTCCTTCTGTCATGACACATTTGAACAACACCCTGGAGACATCATATCTCTCTTGTCATGCTTGATCTTCATACATGTTCTTGAGATGCTGAATCATCCCAATGACACCCATGTTCTCATGTTGTCTCTGCAACTCATGGTTCATGGAGTAGAACATCAAGCACTTTGCATCAATGGCATCTTCATAATGCTTCTTATAAGCATCCCTTTCTGCCTTTGCTGCGGTAGGAGTAGGTTCCTCTGGAGCTGGAGTATCCAGGACATAGAGCTTTCTCTCTTGAGTGAGAACAATTCTCAATGTCCTAAACCAATCGTGGAAGTTAGTCCCATTCAGCTTGTCCTTTTCAAGGACCGATCGCAATGAAAAGTGATTGTTTTTTGTTGTCATTTGTACTACAAAAGGAAATATATGCAATTTAGTCCAAAACTCAATTTTGACTTATTTTGATTGATTTGAAAGGTTGATGATATAATTAGGATTTTAATTAATTATCGCTCCCACTATTTTTGTTCAAATTGATAACCCTCACCATTAATTTGGAAGATTGCAACATACAATCTTCTAGTGGGTCAAGATCCGTATTTCATCAAGTCATGAGTCAGCTTTGGCTGATCGCCCACAATCTTGACTATTTAGGTAGGCCATCATGCCAATTGCATCATATGCAACTCTTGATGAATGAACATGCGCAACACCTTGCCATGAACATTCCGTTCCTCTGGGCTTAGATGCTCTAAGAATCACCAGTTAAGTCTAACCCAAAAGCTGACACAGTAAACATGCACCCTACTTTGGCGGAACCTACATCTTAACCCTTCACACTTCCACGAGATAGACGGTGCACCATGCTTTGGCATAACCTACGCTTGGTCGATCAAGTTTTTCATGTTAGACGCTAATGGAAGGCGTAAAAGACTTAATACTTAGATGAGGGATTTGGTTTTATAGTTACATATACATATCCAATCACCACAATACATAGTATGTATCATATACATGCTATATCTCATAGAAAACATGTGCAATGATAAAAGTGAAGACTATGGCCATCCTAATGTGATTCCTCAAGACAAGAGGAATCACGGTCATCTATGTCTACATCACATGCAACCTGTACAAGTTGAACTCTGTGCTTTTCCTTTACTGGGTTTGATCAACTCATCTCCATGATTGATCGGCTCCCCATCAGGTCAGTCGGTTGGGTGCCACTAGCCGATTGATTGGATCCTCCAACCGATCAGTTTTTATGGTCATCGTGTATCTCCTCATGGTCGCCACCCGCTCGTCTCGTTCCTTAAACCGGTTGTCTGGAACGCCAACCGATCGATTCACTCCTTGAACCGATCATCTTAGTCGTCTTCAGGTTGTCCTCTGTTCTTTGACATAATAGTAAATAAAAGTTCTATCCTATTTACATTTTATAAGGGAAACCCTGAGTTACATTCGGGGGGAGCAAAGGTAGGAAACAAATCTCGAGTTACATCAGTAATAAGGAGGTAGGGAATTGGTGTGCAGACCGAGATGCAAGCAACCACATTCAACCAAGCACACATACATAGGGTTTATTGGCCATAACCATGCTATACATCCACCACAAAACTCGTTTAAGGGTGATGTGTATCGAGTGCATTCATATTACATATCATATATGTATATTGGAATTTTTGGATTTAGGATTGGACATGCATAAAGCCAATTTTATTCGCATCGTATGCAATAAATAAAGGTGACAAACCAAAATTGATCACATCGATAATCCTAAAGTATAGAGCAGTTGACGTGTCTCTAATACCACTGTTGGGTTTTAGGGGAGACAGAGAAGGCAGTGGAAACAAAAAAAATTCTTATCATGATCACAATATAAAGGAATCACATCAATGTCTATACAGTAGGAAGGATGGTTTGTAGAGACATACCTTGTCCCAAGGCTTTCTCGACCACGATACCTCATGGCTTGCACAATCTTCACCTCCGGTCTTGGACGGTGTTTGTGCAGCTCCTGGTCTCATCGGGACTATTGGGATTGACAGTTGTCCTCCAAGCGGAAGAAATCTCCCGCCTTTGAAGTAGTCCACACGGACTACCTGGAACTCCGATCACCTTGTCGCACAAGGCACCAGAAGGAGTTGTACCCTCCTGTCATCATAATAGTCACCGACACACTCTCCCACAATCAATTTCCTTTTTGTAGTTGTCTTTCCCTTGTTGTGCCTCCCTTATCAGGTAGCACTTGCTCGGGTTCTCTCGGTTACCCCAACCAGAGAGAACAAAAACTTTGTAGAGCAACTGGTGTTCTGAGTTGTTGTACCTGAGAAGCCCCCAATACCCCTATATATAGGAGGGTCATGGGATAGGGTTCTCTACCCCGGGTAATGCGGGATTAATGCAGGAGTAGAAGGATTCGAGATTTTCCACAAAACAACCAACTGCGCCAGCTGAACCGATCGTTTCAAGCATGAACCGATCGGTTGGGGACCTGAGCCGATCGGTTCACACCTGAACCGATCAGTTGAGACACTTGAGCCGATCAGTTCGTGGTCCTGGTCCAACTCAAATTGAGTCTCATGTTTGTTTCCAACTAATCAAATATTAGTCCTTATCCAAATCAAATTTGTACAAGTGAAACAAATATGTATTTGCAAAAAGAATCTTCTGACTTTCCAAACGATCTCGATTGGTCACACGAATTGACCAGTTCAACAATTGATTCGATCGTATCATTGACACATGAGTCGATCGACTCACCACTTGAGTCGATCGGTTGATCAAACTGAGCCAATCGGTTCAACCCTGTGAGCCGATCGATTGGGGCAGTATATTGTGCAAATCAGTCAATTGCAGTTCCAATCAATCTGATACTCTTAATCATCTAGTCCAACACCTTGAACACTATGATTTTTGAGCTATCAATCAACTGAGTGTTTAATTGAACTACTAAACTCCTTTAGTAATCAATCTAAACATTGTTTGTGGATAAACTCCTCTTCTAGGTTAAATCCTATGTGTGTGACCCTACAAGTCCATTTCACGTTGGTAGTGCAAGTCCATAACACTTATGACTTCACAAGGAAAGAGTGGTGCCTAGTCGCACATCAGTGCTACCCAAGTGAAAAGGAAAGTTGGAGAACAACTTTCAATCCTACAATCCGTGAATGGTATTACAACGAATGTATAATTTCTTTGTCTTTGATATCCCAAATGAACTCAAGGCATGGAACAGTCATCCTATCAATGTTCATTCACTTTCTTGATCTCATAGTAGATTGGAAGAGATATGTATGACATCAATATCACATACTGATTCACACATGTGTTCGAATGCCTTTCTCAATCCTACTCATCAAGTGGCCATGGATATCAAACTCCCTCAGGAGGGACAAATCCCATATCTATCACTGACCCCTCAAAATCCCCATGTGTCAAAGCCACCCAATCATCACCTTTATAACAACCCATGTTTCAGGACTGCGTTTGATGATGTCAAAGTGTACCCAACGACATGTGTTGAGTGTAGTGATTTCAGGTCAAAGAATCACATTCACAACCATCACTATGAGAATTGACTGTGACTACCATGTCATGGTTCCATGTGTCAAACTCACGGTGGGTCTGTCCGGTACACTTGTTCTCTAACAAGTACCTATGTATTTAGTTTGATATCTCCATATCATGACTAACGAGTTTTTGTCATCAACCAACACCACAATCTAGTCTTGTGTGTCATTGTTGTCTATCTACCTTCCACAATGACATCTGACTAGGGACATAATAATAATGTACAAACTCTTAGCATCCATATGATCTCATCATTCAGGTCCTCATCCTGAAAGCATACATCATTGAGTATTGTCATTCTCTAAACATTCAATATGATCTATCATTATCTCATATGACTGAACCAGAAAGAATTGGAAACTTGCATTTGATGTTTATCAAATCAATCTTAAAGCATCCCACCAATCATCCCATGATTGGCTCTCAGGGCATACATACCAACAGTAGTCACTCAGTCAATAGTTACCCAAATAAAACCATATCCCTTGGCCATCTTGCAAAGACCGACCACAAAGTCTATGGTAAAATGGTCCCAAGTTACACTTAGGAATTAGAAATCGATACAATAACCCCATTAGTTTTTAATGTTCTACCTTGACTGGTTGACAGGTTGAAAATTTTTCTAGAAAGCTTGCCACACAACACTTGATTAATGGACACCAATCGGGTCCTTTATATCGTGAAACATCTTGGTACTTCCAAGATGCATAGAGAGCATTAAGGAATTTTATTATCCAAGCACCATGTTCCTTAGACATCCAACCTTACTGACCACCAACTGTCCATGTAAACTCACTAAATCATCCTAAAACACCTTGAAGACATCACATTTATTTCACAAAAAGTTGACCAGATATGTTGTATCACTATATCATTGATATGTGCATCATTGATTTTCTATTCTAGATTCATTTTAATCTATAATTAATCCAGCATACCTCCTAGGAAAGAAACCTCCATTTGAGCATTCTTATAAGAAAGAGACACCACCATGTCTTACCACATGCCATGGAGTATAACAACACCTTGTATGTAAAAGAAGATGAAAATGACTTCCTACTCAAAATATCATCCATTTCTTTCAACCTTTTGTGATGATATTTTCTGTGAGATGTTTGCACACAAGAATTAACTAAGGAAGGGAATCCCAGGAGTTTAATCCATACAAAATAACAATCAACTTGCCCTCTAGAAAAAAGTTCAATCATAGTACAGGAAAAGGTCAAACTCAAGAGACAACATGTTTAGAATAGCTTTGAACCAATTGTTAACAATAATAATTAAATCTAGTTGTTTGACAAAAAAATTAACTAAGTGTGAATTAAAGACTATAATGCAAAAGTTGATTAAATTAGGGTTACATGTGGGTTTCACCGTCACTTACTGTGTACCTATCCAATTGTTATAGCTCGGATAATTTCTCATAAATCAAACTAGGAGCAAGTGAATTTGTATCCTTACAGATTGCAAAGTCATAAGGACTGAATTCCCCATGGGTCTAAGTCTCCTTACCCACAATTCATAATTTGGTTGTCATGTAGGATTCATTCCATGATCACATATGGAATCATGCTCTTCAATTTGGTAATCTAGCTAATTCTATGTTGTGTGGTCTCTACGCTCAGGATTATATCAAACATGATAAAGAGTGATCAATTAAGAAAGAAAGAAACAATAAAATGGAGAATAATTTAATCTTATGAGAAAATTGATTTTAATAACAATAAGAGTACGATCAATGGGGCTACTCCCCTACCTAGGTGAGAAGATCTACTCGCTCATATTCAAAGTAACAAAATAAATACAAGAAGAAAGAGGAGAAGTCATTCCATTGATGGGGAAGAGAGAAGATCTAATGACCTCACTTTTTAACATCACACAGTTAAGAAAGGACCTTAAAGTTGAGAGCCATTACCTAAAATTCTAAAGATCTAGTTTTAATGAATAACAAATAAAAGGAAATAATATCCATTAATTGACATATATTGCTTACAAGATGCTCCTTTAAGGAGTTATAGGAATTTCAAATAAGAACTAATACATTTTGATAAGAAGTATCAACTCATTCTCCTTTACTTATCTTTTATGTCTTAAGTGGATTTCATCTGATCCATCATGTCTTGATATCTTCATCTATTGCATTTACCTAAATGACCATTAAACAATCACAGATCAGTATATTGCAATATTGTGTACATGGGTGCATGCAAAAGTGTGCAAGTACGATAACAACATATACCCAATCATTTACTTTCAAATAAGAACTACATTTCCTTCACATATTCCAGTATTTATGTGATACTCATAGTGGCATTATGATTCAGTATAAAGTAAATAAACATATAATAGTTTTTTTACAACAATCCTTGAGAAAATCTCAACAAACAACAGTAATCGATATTGTGAGTACTCATAATTGTAACCACATACCTCAATATAGAACCTTGCAGATCATACTATCACACTTCGAGTACTTTAAGCATATCATCCAATCATGCAAGTAAAGAGGTATCCAAGCAATGCAACATTTGAATTGCATGTATGTTAACCCAAAAGTGTCACTATCACATTATTCAAATTAAATCCTACTCGGGTCCTAATATAGGGTTCAGGGTTGTCTTGGTTTGGGTAAGGAATAAGGGTACAAACCCTAATTCTATCAGATATTAAACATTAGGTGAAACCATATTTATTAGATCCTTCATATCCTTTCTTTGTGAACACTTAGATCAGATTAAGTTCATTTATATTATCACAAGTTATGATCTTTGGTTTCAAAACCTAGTTCATCATATGTGTATGGTTATCCACTTTAGAAACTCTAATTATTCATCATTACGATCATGATCACCTTGGATTGTCATTATATTCAACAATTGCAGATTACAACATGATTTTAGAGCATTTAATGTATTTAACATTTAAATTTAAATCTAGGGATTCCATGTATCCATCACAACTTTAACAAATATTAGCATTACTAATACAACTGTGATTAGAATTAAGTCTCAACTATATTCTATTCATGTTCGGTTTTATAGTCAAAATGATATATAATATCATTATAATTTGATTTACCAATATTTAAATACAATTATTTCAAGATTAACTTCAACTGGCCAATCAGAGGAGGCCATGTATGGAAAATATATAATGTTATTGATTATGCCACACATTATCGGCCCGACCAATTCCCTGAGGCCACCTCGTTCAATCTCTCCACATAGGCGACTCTTTAAAATGCATAAAATGACAACGACACCCTTAAGCCCTATGTGTACTATAAGGGCAAATGAGTCTTTAGACCTCTTGCCATCCCCTTCCTCATGGAAGGGTTTGTATGAGACACAGGAAGAATCAACCAAGGGTTAGAGTCCCTTCTCCAAGAAATAGAATGACCATGAGGGGGACTAGGTGCCTCTGCCTATCCTTTACAAATTCAAGGAAGGCTTTAGCTTTGTTGGAGGATGCACGGTTCATAGGGGAACACCAGTGGTTTATCTACAAGGTGCGTGGACTAGAACACAAGATAGAAGATTCAAAGTAGTACTGTAATGAACCCGTCTCCTGTAACCCCCACTTAAGGGAGACTAAGAGATCAGAGCCGTTATCTAATAATCCCAGATCAAAGGTTCGACAAATAATCAATAATAATTATGAAATTCTACTACTAAACTAAAAACTGGTATAAAATAAAAACTTTACTTACCTTTTAAAAGCTGGGTTTTCTAAACTTCTATCCATGAAGATACTAATCTAACTAATCCTCCTGTGTAAGTTATTTCTCACGTAGTTCCACATATGCCACTTTATTGTTTGTTCTTTTTATTTGTACCTAAAATGCCGACAAACAAAACGTCGATCAACAAGAAGCTGGTATGTGGGGGAAACAATAATTGTGCAACTATGTTAACAATGTAGTCAACCAAATATCATTTAGCATCCAAGATTAAGTTTTAAGCAATAATACTCAATCCTTGCATATGCCCTATCTCTGTACCGTCCCTGCAGTGGACATGGATACTACCTCTCATATGGTAGATCCTTACCCCCATGGTCCTACCACACAGGTATCCAATTCATACGGTTATGGAGTCACATGGCCCTACCTAAAGGTAGCCCAATCTCTGACTCATGATGACTTGATGGACCTACCCCATTGGTAGCCATTTACTAAGTCATTTAATGACCTGATGGACCTACCCCATTGGTAGCCATTTACTAGGTCAATCTATAAAGCTACAGAGGGGACTAGGATCTAAGCTAGTAGGAACTTATCTTAGGTGATAGTCATATCCACATTATGATTTGCAAGAATTAAATGCAACCAACAGTTTAATTCAAGTCATCGATAAAACCTCGAAAAACCTCGATAAACTAATTCGGGATATTCATAGGCGTAACCACATACTTGTCAAGTTGATGTGAGACAGAAATATTCCAATCAACCAATGGGCAATCAAGCATTCAATAAGATCCTAAAACAATTATACAATTTCCTTTTATTACTCATGTCATTAAGATCTATCAAATCTAGCTCGCTTCCTAGGGTTTCTAGTTCACTTTTAGGGTTTCTTTTGCAATTAGGGTTTCCCTTCATCTTTTACTATTTTAAACCCTAATTTAACGCAATTGATCACAAACCCTAATTATTTCCACATCTAATCCTCAATTTCAGATTCAAGGCATAATTAACCATTAACTAAATTCATTAAGCCTCTTTTACATTAAAGCTACTATTTTTATCCCTTTAAACCATGACAAGATCATTATATGCATTTATCATCAATTCATAGCTCATTATGATCCAATTCACATATGAACTCGATTTGCCATTAATTCTATTCTTTATTCATTAGAAAATCCTAATTTCCTCATTAAGGATATTTAACCACAATTAGGAACTTTAATGCTTGAAATAGCTTACAATCATGAAAACTCAATTCTATATATGAAATCAAATAATTAAACCATTAGTAGTCCTAATTACCAACATTAGGGTTTCAAGGCCCATTAAAGCATACTTATGCACATGAAACTCCAAATTAACTATTTACGTGCAAAATTCATCCTTTTTACTCCTAATGTTCCTTTTTAACAGTAACATGCTAATATCAACTTTAATCATCCATTAGACCCGATTAAATATATTAATAAACTCAAAATAGGGTTTATAAACCTTTAATTCATTAAAGTTAATAACTTCCATTACTTTTCGAATTACAATTAGAATTAGGCTTCAAATGTATTTTTATTACATTCCTTGAGTTCTCCTGATCAAAATTAATGCATAATGCGCATCTATCTGAGCTACGATTATTGAGATACGAATTTAACAAAAATAACTTACTGTGGGCCAATGGGGGGCTGCCACGTAGGTGCCTTCCATGCAATGAACTCGGTTGGGTTTGCAAACATTTTGAAAAGTCCCTTTTGCCCCCGCTTGAGTTATTAGTTGTACAGCCCGCGGAGGGGCATATTTGTCCAACTCATAAGGACCATCTTCAACCTCCGCGCTGCCTTAGCTGCGCACGTCTGCAGTTGTTGCGGCCCTTCTCTTCTCCTCCATGTGGCCCGAAGCTTTAGGCCGGTCATCGCCCTACCTCTGCTGCCCCTGGGCGCACCTAGAGCAACCTTAAAAAGTGGCCAAGATGGCCGAGTTTTGGCTGGGACAACCCGCAACCTGTAGCAGGTGCTGCGGATGTGCGGCTGTCACCGTGTGTTGTTTAGGGCATGGCTTCTATGGTAAAGAAACTCCCCAGCATCGTGGGGCATCCAGCTACCAGCAGAACCCTTCGTTGGCCCCTAGTTTCTCCCGTCGTTCCAAGGATAACTCTTCTTCTCATGGCTAGGGTTTTGCCCAAGAAGATGAAGAAGAAGAAGGAAGAAAGGATACATGCAACTCCCCAGAACTCGCCCCTGAGCTCTACCCCTTTTATAGGGGAGGGTTTTGGCACCCTAAGATGTGCATCCACCAAGATGCAAGATCTTGTCCCAATAGGAATCCAATTCCTCCTTTAGAAAGTAAGCTTTCTCTCTCTTCTTTATCCTTTGGATATTCCCTATTATATAGATATTAGGAATTCGAAATTCCTCATTCATTTTCTTTATACTTGCCCTTTTTAATTCATTGGCCATGGATTTTTATATTTCCTTAAGTAGAAAATACTACTCCTTTAACAAAACAAAAAAAAACATTAATAATGTATTACATTATTCTCTTATTTTGCTTTATTGGTATTTTGTATTTCCTCTTTCTTTATTGGGACTCCTTGGATCCCAAGAAACTCTATGATTTCGAAATTCCTTCATAACGATATTTATTATCCTTCTCAATGCATCTAAATGCATTATTTCTCATTACTATGTTGATTTCTTATTAAAATAACCCTTTTTGAGGATTTCTCGTTATTTCTCTTTTTATTTTCCTCATTGGTATTCCTTTTAACATTAGGAATCTTTGGGATATGAAATTGCACCAAGGATAACTCAATTATACTTCTTTCCATTTATTTTCCACATTTTAGCATTATTTTCAATTTCTTTCTTGATAAAGAAATACTTAACTGGTCTTTTCTTTTCTCTTTTCACTCTTTATGCAACTTTGGACTCCTTGGAACCGAAGGAACCCAAGAGGCACGAAATCCCTCTTTGTATTTTCCTTCCAGAGTTTTCCACACTTTTATTTTGTCTTTTTCTTTGTTATTGGGCCCAATAGCCAATAAAGCCCTCACAACAATAATCAAGGCTATTGTAGACAAAATTCATTTATTCAAAAAAAAGTATATCATTATTTGTTCAAATATCTTGAATATGAGAAATTACATTTCTCACCAAATGAACCCAAAAAAATTGGGGTTGTAACATCCTTCCCCTCTTATAAGAATTTTGTCCTCAAAATTCCATCAAGCAAACAAACAGTTCAGGATAAGTCTTTCATATGTCCATCAGGGCTCCCATGTGGCTTCACCCTTTCCATGGTGCTTCCCAAGAACCTTCATAATCTCATATTCTTCCATCTGAGTTCTTTCTTACCTTGGTATATCGTACCCTCATAGGTGACTCAGGACATTTCAACTTCTCAAAAACTGAATAGGTTCAGGGCTCAACACATGGCTTGGGTACCTCACATAGTGCTCTGGATCGGACTTATGTAACACATTATACATCATGTTATCCTGAGGGGTAAGTCTAAACACAACCATCTCCACTGATCCATCTCAAATGGACCCCTATATCAGGGACTCAACTTTCTCAACTGTAGCTTAGAGGGGTCGAATTTTCACGTCACATATTCTCCCACAGTGAACTGCATGTCAGTCTGCTTTGCATCCGCTCGTGACTCATGTCACCATTGGGCTCTCTCTCAGCCATTGCACGATCAAAGCGACTTCATCTGCACACAGTGAGGTTCTTTTCTAGCCTTCGTGAGGCCTCCTTCACCAACATCATCTTAATGAAGTGGTGACCGACACAACCTCTCTATAAGACTTCGTGCATCCCAATAAAGGCTATGGTGGTTAACATCACATCTTAAGAAATGTCTCTATGTATCACCCTGAATGAGCACACGTGCTCTCATCAGACCCTCTAGTCTAGATCATACTGTCCATTAGTATGGGGTGATAAACTGTACTATCATTGAGTTCTTCATGTATCCACTTCCACCTCATGGAATTGAACCTTGGTCATACCCAATAACTTTTGAACACGCATCATGGTGTAGTTGAACCATCTTTCTCTCTTAAGTAGTTCAACCAAATCTATCCCGTGACAGTACTCTTCCTTTCTCATGTCATCTAGGTAAGGCGATCTACCATAACCCATATTGGATCTCAACCTTCCTTGGTCCAGGGGAGACTCACAACATCCACAGTGAAGAACTCCCATTCTCTCTCGGGAACTCTTTATACTTTATATACATGTACTGGGTTACTGGTGTTCGTCCTTCGCCTCCTAGCTTGCATGGCCACATGCTACATGCAACTTTGTTTTAAGCATCCAAAGTGCCACTATCACTTACCATCTTTGTAGTTTCACGGTGTATGGTGATCTTAAAATCATGATTTCCTATATATCATGATTCCTCAAGATCGATTCCTCAGAAACCCTAAACCACTCTTATCAGGGTTTCATTACCTTCCTATCCAAGGAAATGTATCTGAGGTTCGACAACCATCCTTTCATTATATCATGGACTAGACTGGCTATCCAAACAACCACTAATCTTGTTCAACAAATCTCGTTATATCTGAGTGTTATCCAAATTTATCTCTTTTTCTCAACTTAAGGTTAGCCTAACAACCTCAACTTCTTCTAGCTTCCAGCTAAACTAGGCACTATATCTCAACCAGAGCATTCATTACCACTTCTTATCCTTAGGTGTTAGGTAATCTTGAGGACACACACCTCCATGTATTCTACTTATTATCTCATCTCAGCTCTAAGCCTATCTTCATCGAGAAACTCTGAGCTCATCCTCTTAGTTTTGAATTCAACCTTGTATGACTCATATCTCATGATAAAAGCATCCTTATAAGATCCATGTATCATTCACTCTACCAAGGTATCTTATCATCTCTATCCTCATACCTTGTAGCAACATTCCAACTCACATCATCTTTTATCCTTGGTGTATGGCATGCGTACTGTCCTATCTCTCACTCCCATAACAAGAAGAAATAAGCATTTGGCAGCCATCCAAATACAGAGTTCTTCCCATTCCAAGAGTAGAGATGGTACATCCCACCTTTCCAGGACACCTTCAAATCTAAGTTGAAACGTGAAACTCATGTCTCCACATCACAAACATCATGATATCAAAAATTACCTTCATGGTAAACTGGTCTCGAACCTACTGGGGTTTACACACAATCCTTGGTCATCACCTCTGGGTCTATAGGGTGTCGATACTTTTGGGGTCATCCCTTTTCCCTTATGCATCCAGAGAGTGCCCTACTCATCTGCCCTTTGGGTCCCATGAGTTCATGCAGGTGATCAATCTCCTAATCCATGGCCCTCAGACAATGATAGATGTTACCTCCCAACCCTATGGTCATGTGCAACTAGGGAATTAGGCAACTCCTGCTTCCATTTGTCTTATCCCCACCTGACCCTAGGATAGACTTATGATTCCATTATAGTACATGTCTAGCTTAAAACCTTACCCAAGCATTCATCATCTCTCTTCCTGCATTCATGGGATGACTTTCATCCTTTCATAGGGATCATGGCAACCTGCCTACCTTGGTCAAGCCCCATACCGATTACCTCCATGGTAACACTTCCACATGCACATAGAGATGGTTATCTATAGGTCTATAGGTTCACTCTCTTACCACATACTTTTAACTGTGCTTCTCAAGATTTTATGCAACCTCTTTAGGTTACCTCAAAACCCACAAAATTGGTATACACCCTACAAAAAGGGTCCCTCTCTCAGGATGGGAGGAAACTACAACTCTTGAAAACAAGGTCACAACCGTCCCTATGTTTAGGGTCTATGCCCATATGAGCATGCTTGACCCTAGCAAGATATTAAGGCATAAGCGGACCACCTGCTAAACCATGCTAGGTCATACTTGTTCTCTTTCCTCAACATTAAGTCAACTTAGTTGTGAGGGGGTTCATCAAACATACCCTTAACTTAAGGGGTTTATTTTACCTTTACACATGAGGAGTACCATGCTCGAAACTATAGAGACTCAAATCTCATCATGAGCATTGGGTACACTGCTTCCTTTCTTAGGCCCAGGAGCCTTAGGTTCACCTTTGGGTGTCCGACTGGATGCCCAATCTCTTAACCATGAATCAAGCATGTCCAAGGTATGTCACGTACTTCCATGATCCTTATACTCAAGCAACACTTTAGAGTTGAGTCCTCTTCCAGGACAACCAACTAGGTATAAAGCCTCACAACTGGTTACTTAAACCTCCTCAGGGTCTAAAGCACTTTTTATCTCATCCAGTAGGTAATCACTTATACCATAGGTACTAGAAGCATCATCCTCTCTCTAGGGTTTGGTTCCTCTAAAGGCAACCAAGATATCATCAGCCTCCAGGGATCAAGCATAAGGCAACCACTATCATCCACGTAGGTCGCATCATCCTCAACTCCCCACTATTCCTCAAGTTTTGAGGTTTCAGGCTTCCGACCTCCTTGTTGGGGTCATGCTTTCTCTCTCTAGAGCTAACTCCACCTCCACCCATACTACTAGAGGTCCCTTCTCTATGAAGGCTCAAGCTCACAAGCATACCCCTATGTGGGTGAAGCCTATGCTCAACTCATGTTTGGCTCAAGATTATACCTAGCCCTTTATGCTCATCCCATAAGCCATCCATCATGCATACTGGCCAGGGTTTCAACCTACTGTCATCCACTGACATACTTTGGGTGCAAGTTATACCCTACCTGCATAAGCCCATAGGGTTCTATAGGTTCTTCTCTAACTTCATCCATGAAGGAGGTATCCTTCGCTCAAACCTACACGACCCTTCCCAGGGTTGGGTTGCTAAATATACTCGGTCATCAATTTCTCATGGCTCATATGGCATACAAGGCATGTTTATCCAAACACCTGGTCTAATCTCATCATTCCATCTCTCTCTCTAACCTTCACTTAGGGTTAGGGTTAACATCATCCTCAAAGGATGTGCTAGGTCTCTACTTTTAATGGAGGTCTCTACCTCAAAGACTAACTCCCTCTACTCATCCTCCTGCCAAGGAGGTCTATCCTTGGGTCTCTCCTAAGGAAATGACAACTCGTGTCATACGACCTAAGCATGTATTTATTCCTTTACGCTTACTCTATTAAGCTTAAGTCCATGACATCTTACTTACATGCTTTTTATTAATTTGGTGGAGGATTCCTTAATCTTTATCAACCTTACCCATACCTCAAGAGGGTGAGGAGAAGAGAGAGGAAACCCTAATCCTTAAGGTCCTTGATAGAATTTGAGTTGAGAAGGGATGAACAAGATGAGAGAGTCCTAAAGGTATCTTATTTTGAGTCATATCCTAAGACATCGGCCAGACACTCACACAATCTGGGAGTCCTCGTATTTCGACTAGCGGTGTGGAGGAAAATATTGCCAGCCCCCGATCGTGATCCTTTTCTAGACACCTCAATCTTCCGTACAATCCTCTAATAACTCCCCTGGGTTCTACAAAATTTGTAAATTTTAATAATTATTAAAGATTAAGTGAGGAACCTTCTCTCTGATACCAATTATAATGACCCCGTCTCCCGATAACCCCACTTAAGGGAGACTAAGAGATCAGAGCTGTTATCTAATAATCCCAGATCAAAGGTTCGACAAATAATCAATAATAATTATGAAATTCTACTACTAAACTAAAAATTGGTATAAAATAAAAACTTTACTTACCTTTTAAAAGCTGGGATTTATAAACTTCTATCCATGAAGATACTAATCTAACTAATCCTCCTGTGTAAGTTATTTCTCACGTAGTTCCACATATGCCACTTTACTGTTTGTTCTTTTTATTTGTACCTAAAATGCCGACAAACAAAACGTCGGTCAGCGAGAAGCTGGTATGTGGGGGAAAAAATAATTGTGCAACTATGTTAACAATGTAGTCAACCAAATATCATTTAACATCCAAGATTAAGTTCTAAGCAATACTACTCAATCCTTGCCTATCCCCTATCTCTATACCGTCCTTGTACTGGACATGGATACTACCTCTCTCATATGGTAGATCCTTACCCCCATGGTCCTACCATACATGTAGCCAATTCCTAGGGTTATGGAGTTGCATGGCCCTACCCAAAGGTAGCCCAATCCCTGACTCATGATGACTTGATGGACCTACCCCATTGGTATCCATTTACTAAGTCATTTAATTACCTGATGGACCTACCCCATTGGTAGCCATTTACTAGGTCAATCTATAAAGCTACAGAGGGGACTAGGATCTGAGCTAGTAGGCACTTATCTTAGGTGATAGTCATATCCACATTATGATTTGCAAGAATTAAATGCAACCAACAGTTTAATTCAAGTCATCGATAAAACCTCAAAAATCCTCAAGAAACTAATTCGGGATATTCATAGGCGTAACCACATACCTGTCAAGTTGATGTGAGACATAAATATTCCAATCAACCAATAGGAAATTAAGCATTCAATAAGATCCTGAAACAATTATACAATTTCCTTTTATTACTCATGTCATTAAGATCTATCAAATCTAGCTCGCTTCCTAGGGTTTCTAGTCCACTTTTAGGGTTTCTTTTGCAATTAGGGTTTCCCTTCATCTTTTACTATTTTAAACCCTAATTTAACGCAATTGATCACAAACCCTAATTATTTCCACATCTAATCCTCAATTTTGGATTAATGGCATAATTAACCATTAATTAAGTTCATTAAGCCTCTTTTACATTAAAGCTATTATTTTTATCCCTTTAATCCATGACAAGATCAGTATACGCATTTATCATCAATTCATAGTTCATTATGGTCCAATTCAAATATGAACTCGATTTTCCATTAATTCTATTCTTTATTCATTAGAAAATCCTAATTTCCTCATTAAGGATATTTAACCACAATTAGGAACTTTAATGCTTGAAATAGCTTAAAATCATGAAAACTCAGTTCTATATATGAAATCAAATAATTAAAGCCATTAGTAGTCCTAATTACCAACATTAGGGTTTCAAGGCCCATTAAAGCATACTTATGCACACGAAACTCCAAATTAACTAATTACGTGCAAAATTCATCCTTTTTACTCCTAATGTTCCTTTTTAATTGTAACAGGATAATATCAACTTTAATCATCCATTAGACCCGATTAAATATATTAATCAACTCAAAATAGGGTTTCTAAACCTTTAATTCATTAAAGTTAATAACTTCCATTAATTTTCGAATTGCAATTAGAATTAGGCTTCAAATGTATTTTTATTGCATTCCTTGAGTTCTCCTGATCAAAATTCGTGTATATTGCGCATCTATCCGAGCTACAGTTATTGAGATACGAATTTAACAAAAATAACTTACTGTGGGCCAATGGGGGGCTGCCACGTAGGCGACTTCCATGCAATGAACTCGGATGGGTTTGCAAACATTTCGAAAAGTCCCTTTTGCCCCCACATGAGTTATTAGTTATACATCCCATGGAGGGGCATATCTGTCCAATTCATATGGACCATCTTCAACCTCCGCGCTGCCCTAGCTGCGCGCATCTGCAGTTGGTGCGGCCCTAGGGCTAGTGATCATTCTTGAGACTCTACTAGAGCCTAGGGTAGTGGGCTCAGGCATTACATGATCTTTAATTTCAAAACCTAGTTCATCATATGTGTATGGTTACCCACTCTAGAAACTCTAATTATTCATCATGATGATCATGATCACCTTGGATTGTCATTATATTCAACAATTGGAGATAACAACATGATCTTCGAGCATTTAATGTATTTAACATTTAAATTTAAATCTAGGGATTCCATGTATCTATCACAACTTTAACAAATATTAGCACTACTATTGCAACTGTGATTAGAATTAAGTATCAATTATATTCTATTCATGTTCTATTGTTTTTAAAGTCAAAATGATATATAATATCATTATAATTCTATTTACTAATATTTAAATATAATGATTTCAAGATTAACTTCAACTGGCCAATCATAGGAGGCCATGTATGGAAAATATATAAGGTTATTGATTATGCCACATGTTATTGGCCCGACCAATTCCCTGAGGCCACCTCGTCCAATCTCTCCACATAGGCGACTCTTTACAACACATAAAATGACAACGACACCCTTAAGCCCTATGTGTACTATAAGGGCAACTGAGTCTTTAGACCTCTTGCCATCCCCTTCCTCATGGAAGGGTTTGTATAAGACCCTGGAAAGATCAACCAAGGGTCAGACTCCCTTCTCCAAGAAATAGAATGACCATGAGGCAGCCTAGGTGCCTCTGCCTATCCTTTACAAATTCAAGGAAGGCTTTAGCTTTGTTGGAGGATGCACAGTTCAAAGGGGAACACCAGTGGTTTATCTACAGGGTGCGTGGACTAGAACACAACATAGAAGATTCAAAGTTGTACATGGTCAACTTATCAATACTGAAAGTAGTGTACATGGTGAACTTATAAACTATCTAGTTTACATTGATATGTGCCAACTTATCAATCTGAAAGTAGTGTTGACCTATATAAAATTATATGATGTAGTCACTCAGTCAACAACTACCCAAATAAAACCATATCCCTTGACCATCTTGCAAAGACCGACCAAAAAGTCTATGGTAAAATGGTCCCAAGTTACACTTAGGAATTGGAAATCGATACAACAACCCCACTAGTTCTTAATGCTCTACCTAGACTGGTTGACAGGTTGGACATTTTTCTAGAAATCTTGCCACACAACACTTCATTAATGGACACCAATCAGGTCCTTTATATAGTGATACATCTTGGTACTTCCAAGATGCATAAAGAGCATTGAGGAATTTTATTATTCAAGCACCATTTTCCTTAGACATCCAACCTTACTGACCACCAACTGTCCATGTAAACTCACTAAATCATCCTAAAAAACCTTGAAGACATCACATTTATTTCCTAAAAAGCTGACTAGATATGTTGTATCACTATATCATTGATATGTGCATTATTAATTTTCTATACTAGATTCATTTTAATCTATAATTAATCCAACATACCTCCTAGGAAAGAAACCTCTATTTGAACATTCTTCTAACAAAGAGACACAACCATGTCTTACCACATGCCATTGAGTATAACACCTTGTATGTAAAAGAAGATGAAGATGACTTCCTACTCAAAATATCATCCATTGCTTTCAACTTTTTGTGATGATATTTTCTGTGAGATGTTTGCACACAAAAATTAACTAAGGAAGGGAATCCTAGGAGTTTAATCCTTACAAAACAACAATCAACTTGCCCTCTAGAAAAAAGGTCAATCATAGTACTAGAAAAGGTCGAACTCAAGAGACAACATGTTTAGAATAGCTTTGAACCAATTGTTAACAATAATAATTAAATCTAGTTGTTTGAGAAAAAATATAACTAAGGGTGAATTAAAGACTATAATGCAAAAGTTGATTAAATTTAGGGTTACATGTGGGTTTCACTATCACTTCCTACGTACCTATCCAATTGTTATAGCTCGGATAATTTCTCATAAATCAAACTAGGAGAAAGTGAATTTGTATCCTTACAGAGTGCAAAGTCACAAGGACTTAATAACCCATGGGTCTAAGTCTCCTTACCCACAATTCATAATCTGGTCGTCATGTAGGATTCATTCCATGATCATATATGGAATCCTATTCTTCCATTTGGTAATCTAATTCTATGTTGTGTGATCTCTACGCTTAGGATTATATCAAACTTGATAAAGAGTGATCAATTCATATAGAAAGAAATAATAAAATGGAGAACAATTTAATCTTATGAGAAAATTGATTTTAATAACAATAAGAGTACGGTCAATGGGGATACTCCCCTGCCTAGGTGAGAAGATCTACTCGCTCATATTCAAATAAAGAACATAAATACAAGAAGAAAGAGGAGAAGTCATGCAATTGATGGGGAAGAGAGAATCTCTAACGACCTCACTTTTCAACATCATGCAGTTAAGAAAGGACCTTAAAGTTGAGAGCCATTACCTAAAATTCTCAAGATTTAGTTTTAATGAATAACACATAATAGAAAATAATATCCATTAATTGGCAAATATTGTTTACAAGATGCTCCTTTAAGGTGTTACATGAATTTCAAATAAGAACTAATACATATCGAGAAGAAGTATCTAACTCATCCTCCTTTACTTATCTTTTATGTCTTAAGTGGATTTCATCTGATCCACCATGTCTTGATATCTTCATCTATTACATTTACCTAAATGACCATTAAACAAATCATAGATCAGTATATTGCAATATTGTGTACATGGGTGCATGCAAAAGTGTGCAAGTACGATAACAACATATAGTTAATCATTTAATTTCAAATAAGAACTGCATTTTCTTCACATATTCTAGTCTTTATGTGATACTCATACTGGCATTATGATTCAGTGTAAAGTAAATAAACATACAATCATTTTTTTACAACAATCCTTGAGAAAATATTGGCAAACACCAGTAATCGATATTGTGAGTAGTCATAATCGTAACCACATACCTCAATATAGAACCTTGCAGATCATGCTATCACACTTCAAGTACTTTAAGCATATCATCCAATCATGCAAGTAAAGAGGTATCCAAGCAATGCAACATTTGATTTGCATGATGTAAATCCTAAAGCGTCACTATCACATTATTCAAATTAAATCCTACTCGGGTCCTAATATTGGGTTCAGGGTTGTCTTCGTTTGGGTAAGGAATAAGGGTACAAACCCTAATTCCATGAGATATTAAACATTAGGTGAAACCATATTTATTAGATCCATCATATCCTTTCTTTATAACTACTTTGATTAGATTAAGTTGATTTATATTATCACAAGTTATGATCTTTGGTTTCAAAACGTAATTCATCATATGTATGGTTACCCACTTTAGAAACTCTAATTATTCATCATGATGAACATGATCACCTTGGATTGTCATTATATTCAACAATTGCAGATTATAACATGATCTTAGAGCATTTAATGTATTTAACATTTAAATTTATATCTAGGGATTCCATGTATCTATCACAACTTTAATGAATATTAGCACTACTATTGCAACTGTGATTAGAATTAAGTCTCAGTTATATTCTATTCATGTTCTGTTGTTTTTATAGTCAAAGTGATATTTAATATCATTATAATTCAATTTACCAATATTTAAATACAGTTATTTCAAGATTAACTTCAACTGGCCAATCAGAGGAGGCCATGTATGGAAAATATATAATGTTATTTATTATGCCACACGTTATTGGCCCGACCAATTCCCTGAGGCCACCTCGTCCAATCTCTCCACATAGGCAACTCTTTAAAACACATAAAATGACAATGACACCCTTAAGCCCTATGTGTACTATAAGGGAAACTAAGTCTTAAGACCTATTTCCATCCCCTTCCTCACGAAAGGGTTTGTATGAGACCGTGGAAGGATCAACCAAGGGTCAAACTCCCTTCTCCAAGAAACGGAATGACCATGAGGGGGTCTTGGTGCCTCTGCCTATCCTTTACAAATTCAAGGAAGGCTTTATCTTTGTTGGAGGATGCACGGTTCAAAGGGAAACACTAGTGGTTTATCTACAGGTTGCGTGGACTAGAACACAAGATAGAAGATTAAAAGTTGTACATGGTCAACTTATCAATACTGAAAGTAGTGTACATGGTCAACTTATGAACTATCTAATCGACATTGATATGTGCCAACTTATCAATATTGAAAGTAGTGTTGACCTGTATAAAATGATATGATGTAGTCACTCAGTCAACAGGTACCCAAATAAAACCATATCCCTTGGCCATCTTGCAAAGACCGACCACAAAGTCTATGGTAAAATGGTCCCAAGTTACAATTAGGAATTGGAAATTGATACAACAATCCCACTAGTTCTTAATGCTCTACCTTGACTGGTTGATAGGTTGGACATTTTTCTAAAAAGCTTGCCACACAACACTTCATTAATGGACACCAATAGGGTCCTTTATATAGTGATACCTCTTGGTACTTCCAAGATGCATAGAGAGCATTGAGGAATTTTATTATTCAAGCACCATGTTCCTTAGACATCCAACCTTACTGACCACCAACTATCAATGTAAACTCACTAAATCATCCTAAAACACCTTGAAGACATCACATTTATTTCACAAAAAGCTGACCAGATATGTTGTATCACTATATCATTGATATGTGCATCATTCATTTTCTATACTAGATTCATTTTAATCTATAATTAATCCAACATACCTCCTAGGAAAGAAACCTCCATTTGAACATTCTTATAACAAAGAGTCACCACCATGTATTACCACATGCCATGGAGTATAAAAACACCTTGTATGTAAAAGAAGATGAAGATGACTTCCCACTCAAAATATCATCCATTGCTTTCAACTTTTTGTGATGATATTTTCTGTGATATGTTTGCACACAAAAATTAACTAAGGAAGGGAATCCCATGAGTTTAATCCTTACAAAACAACAATCAACTTGCCCTCTAGAAAAAAGGTCAATCATAGTACTGGAAAAGGTCGAACTCAAGAGACAACATGTTTAGAATAGCTTTGAACCAATTGTTAACAATAATAATTAAATCTAGTTGTTTGAGAAAAAATATAACTAAGGGTTAATTAAAGACTATAATGAATAAGTTGATTAAATTTAGGGTTACATGTGGGTTTCACCGTCACTTACTATGTACCTATCCAATTGTTATAGCTCAGATAATTTCTCATAAATCAAACTAGGAGGAAGTCAATTTGTATCCTTACAGATTGCAAAGTCACAAGAACTGAATTCCCCATGGGTCTAAGTCTCCATACCCACAATTCATAATCTGGTCGTCATGTAGGATTCATTCCATGATCACATATGGAATCCTATTCTTCCATTTGGTAATGTAATTCTATGTTGTGTGGTTTCTACGCTTAGGATTATATCAAACATGATAAAGAGTGATAAAATCAGATAGAAAGAAAAAATAAAATGGAGAACAATTTAATCTTATGAGAAAATTGATTTTAATAACAATAAGAGTACGATCAATGGGGCTACTCCCCTGTCTAGGTGAGAAGATCTGCTCACTCATATTCAAAGAAAGAACATAAATAAAAGAAGAAAGAGGAGAAGTCATGTCATAGATGCAGAAGAGAGAAGCTCTAAGTACCTCACTTTTCAATATCACGCAGTTAAGAAAGGACCTTAAAGTTGAGAGCCATTACCTAAAATTCTCAAGATCTAGTTTTAATGAATAACAAATAATAGGAAATAATTTCCATTAATTGACAAATATTGTTTACAAGATGCTCCTTTAAGGAGTTACAGGAATTTCTAATAAGAACTAATACTTATTGAGAAGAATATCTAACTCATCCTCCTTTACTTATCTTTTATGTATTAAGTGGATTTCATCTGGTCCATCATGTCATGATATCTTCATCTATTGCATTTACTTAAATGACCATTAAATAAATCACATATCAATATATTGCAATATTGTGTACATGGGTGCATGCAAAAGTGTGCAAGTAAGATAACATCATATACTCAATTATTTACTTTCAAATAAGAATTGCATTTCCTTCACATATTCTAGTCTTTATGTGATACTCATAGTGGCATTATGATTCAGTATAAAGTAAATAAACATACAATAGTTTTTTTTACAACAATCCTTGAGAAAATCTCGTCAAACACCAGTAATCGATATTGTGAGTAGTCATAATTGTAACCACATACCTCAATATCGAACCTTGCAGATCATGCTATCACACTTCAAGTACTTTAAGGATATCATCCAATCATGCAAGTAAAGAGGTATCCAAGCAATGCAACATTTGATTTGCATGTATGTAAATCCTAAAGTGTCACTATCACATTATTCAAATTAAATCCTACTCAGGTCCTAATATAGGGTTCAGGGTTGTCTTGGTTTGGGTAAGGAATAAGGGTACAAACCCTAATTCCATCAGATATTAAACATTAGGTGAAACCATATTTATTAGATCCATTATATCCTTTCTTTATGAACACTTAGAACAGATTAAGTTCATTTATATTATCACAAGTTATGATCTTTGGTTTTAAAACCTAATTCATCATATGTGTATGGTTACCCACTTTAGAAACTCTAATTATTCATCATTATGATCACGATCACCTTAGATTGTCATTATATTCAACAATTCCAGATTACAACATGATCTTAGAGCATTTAATGTGTTTAACATTTAAATTTAAATCTAGGGATTCCATGTATCTATCACAACTTTAACAAATATTAGCACTACTATTGCAACTGTGATTAGAATTAAGTCTCAATTATATTCTATTCATGTTCTCTTGTTTTATAGTCAAAATGATATATAATATCATTATAATTCGATTTACCAATATTTAAATACAATTATTTCAATATTAACTTCAACTGGCCAATTAGAGGAGGCCATGTATGGAAAATATATAATGTTATTAATTATGGCACACATTATTGGCCCGACCAATTCCTTGAGGCCACCTCAACCAATCTCTCCACATAGGAGACTCTTTAAAACACATAAAATGGCAATGATACCCTTAAGCCCTATGTGTACTATAAGGGCAACTTAGTCTTTAGACCTCTTGTCATCCCCTTCCTCATGGAAGGGTTCATATGAGACCCTGGAAGGATTAACCAAGGGTCAGAATCCCTTCTCCAAGAAACAAAATGACCATGAGGGAGTCCAGGTGCCTCCGCCTATCCTTTACAAATTCAAGGAAGGCTTTAGCTTTGTCAAAGGATGCACAGTTCAAATGGAAACACCAGTGGTTTATCTATAGGGTGTGTGGAGTAGAACACAAGATAGAAGATTCAAAGTTGTACATGGTCAACATGGAAGAAATGACAGGGTTCCTTGAAACTCCTAGATATGCTCCTCACCATCCAGGGATCTTCACGGCTACTCACTGGAGTTAGGGCACTGCCCAAGATCGGTCGATGTTGTTCAATGCCACAAGCTGCACAGAGGTAGGATCTCTTGGGTGACTATCGCCAGTGATGCATACCTCCCTCCCTCCAAGAGTCTTGTAGTACTTATATATGCTAAGAGGGAAGAAATGACTAGTAGAGATTGAGGTTCTTGGTAAGGAATATTTATGTTGTTGGGAGTGGGAGAATTCCCTTCTGAAATAGGTAGATTTTATTTAGATAAATCTCTAGAAAAAGAAATTAATTATATTTTTCTCATTACAACTCTACTTCATATTATATTTTCATATAATTCTATTCATATTATTATATCCCATTTTGAAAAAGGGAAACTCCTTAATCATTCCCTTTATCATTCAAAAATTGTATTCCACGGTAGAACTAAATAATTACCAAACAAATCACTTAGACCACACTATATGTTAGAACCTTTTGTATTTCCCCCTATATTCCTATATTTGGATTATCTTTCCCATAAAATTATCTTGAATACTTTCCATGATGATGAATTACTTATTATCTTAATTTGTATCTCAGGGACCTACTTGCACATCATGATGATGGAAAATTTAAGTAATATATATCTCTCTCATCTTTAATTCATTTGGCCCCAAAATTGGAAACTTTCTTTATCTAATTATAATTTCGTGTTGTTACAAGTTTTATGCCAAAAATATACCTCTTGATATCCTCTTCTCTCTCTTCAAACTATTTCTTAAATCAGTTACCACCATTACTTGGAAATTCACCATTAACTCAAATTCTAGAATTCACTTAGTTTTCTTAAACATGTGCCATAAGGACCTATTTACCAAGAAAATAGTCTCATGGGTTTCACTTGGGACATGGGTTGCACCCATGCCACTAAGTGGATAACATTGTTATTCGATCAATTACAACTTGAGGAATTTACTTATCAATTCAAGTGATATCTTGAATTCACAAAATTCAAGGATATTACATTCACCCCTCCTAAAAAGGAATTATATTCCCAAATTTCACGCCTAGTAAGGTAAAGGTGAATGATAATTGATCTTAGTTACAAACCTAATCTAGATCATCTTCAACAATCTTTATTGATATGTAAGTTTCTCACATTACTAAAGTTTGTATTCAAATACATTTCTAGGGTATATCCACAACCTCATCCATTGCATGATTTATTATTTAGTGATTACTTTGGAATTTCAATTCCAGTAGGTAATTATATTTTCATTTATTATTTCAATTTCACTTGGTGACTACCTATTCACCAAGGTTTGCTAGCTATTATCCATTTATTTTCACATAAGGATGAGGTCACACCTCAAACCCTAGATCATGCCATTAAACTCAACTTAGGGTATTCATTCTCACGTGTCAATTCTACGAATAACATGTGTCTACCTAATCTCTCTCACTCATAATAAGATGAAATAAGTGTGTGGCTACAACAAAAATACAAAGTTCATCCCATTCTAAGAGTAGAGATGGTATATCTGCACACTATTTTAATATTTTAGTTTGTTTTAGGTTGAATCAATCTGAAAAATGACTTCAAACTATAAATTACTTTTAATTCTACAATAGTTTTATATTCCATGAATTCAGGTGCCTTTCTCACTCTTGAGTTTGTGCACCACTCCTTTAAGATTTCATTATTACATGACTTATTTTATCTTTTATATTTACACCCCCTATCTCATTAGCCATGGTCATTTCCTTAGGTCTCTAGGGGTACAATTACCTTTAGAGTGATCTCCTCCTAGACTCATGGACCTTATGAACTAATGGAGTGCCTCTCACATTTACCCTTGGGCCTCATGAACTCATGAATTGGACAATCTTCAGACCCATGGGCCTTAGGAAAACAAGGATGGCCATCTTCTAAGCCCATGGTATTATGCACTTAGGACATGATCATCTCCTATCCTCATAGGTCTTATGTACCTTTAATACTCCCTACTTTACCTCAATATTGACTTAGGGATCTACCCTCCCTGGGGTTTATTGAGAGCACATTATTTCATATGTAATCTTTATCCCAAATTTCCTTCATTTCAAAGGGTACACATTATTCACTTTATGACCCTTCATTGGGCTCATGCCACCTTCCCTATATCAAGCTTGGTTCCATCGTGTGCCTATGAGATGGTGTACTTGGGTTCAGGAATTATACTCTATATATGTGTTTTCATGCTTTGTATACTTAAATTTTCAAGCTTAGGTGACATTCAAGATTACCTCAATTCTTTAACTGATTTGTGAACTCACCCTTCTAGGGAAGTTCCTAACCTGGGGTGCCTTCTTGACTCATAGGAGGAGTTTAGGCTCTCTATACACAACCTGACCCCACAAGTTTTGAGTTTTTCCTCCCCCAAAGGTCCTTTTCCCATTCATGGGTTGTCCCACATCGAGACACCCACCATAAAATTTGAATCGAGGGTTTCATATTTTCATATTTATGCCATAAAAATATGCATTTTCTATAACTTCTTAACTCACATTTTCTCAATCTATGTGGTGTACCCACTCGTTGGGGAAAATCATCATGATGTACCCACTCACTCGGTATACTTTCAATATCATACCCACTCATTGGGGGTAGTTTCAATAACATACCCACTCATTGGGGGTAGCATACCCACTCATTGGAGGTAATTTCAATAACATACCCACTCATTGGGGTAGTTCCAATAGAATACTTAATCCTAGGGGTAGCATACCCACTCACTGGGGGTAATTTCAATAACATACCCACTCGCTGGGGCTAGTTTCAATAGCATACATTATCGTTGGGGGTAGCATACTCACTTACTTGGGGTAGTTTCAATATCATACCCACTCATTGGGGGTAGCATACCCACTCACTAGGGGTATTTTTATTCATCCATTCCTAGAGAGATACATTAGGGAAATGAGGAAGTTATATTTATATTATGTGTTACTTATGGGTTGTTTATGTTTCTTAAAACCCTTCATATGAATCATTTATAAATTTCTCTGCATACATGCATTCATGGGATATTGGGCCACCTAAACTTATTTGGATCATTTCTTATTCTTTTTTGGTTTGTAGGGAAAAGTTACTATATCACCCATACTACTCCCATTTCTAAAGATTAGTGTTTAAGGTTCGAGTTAGCGACTATTCCTGCACTTTAGGGTTTTATGATTCCCCTTGACCCACTAAGGGTTTTTCATAAACTAACCCTAGATCCATCTAGGGCTTACTCTTGTCAGGAAAAGCCCATAAAACATTTTAATTTATCATTATTTCCACATTACATGTAAATTAATTGGAGGAGGATGCATTAATCCAACTTCTTCTCAAAAACTCTAATTTAAGATGAGGAGGGAACTATATTTTAGGGTTTACTAAGAAAGAGGATGAAAATTGGATGAACTAATTGATGAGAAGAATTTAAGGAAAACAATATTGGCTAAGGGAGTCCTCATATACCAACATAATGGTGCAGAGGAAAATATTTCCAACCCTCAAAATCATTATCGTTTCTAGGCATTGTTACCATCAGATCATACCTTAGTAATTCTCCTTATATTTCTATGTATTAATTGAAACTATAAATTATTAAATATTATTTAAAAAATATGAGACTCTGATACCAAATGTAACAACCTCACTTTTCAGTGTCCCTCGATTAAGGAAGGACCTTAAAGTTTATAGCCATTACCTAAAATTACCAAGATTTAGATCTTAACAGATAACAAATAATAGCAAATAATTTCCATTCATTCACAAATATTTTTTACAAGATTCTCCTTTAAGGAGTTATATGAATTTCTAACATGAACTAATATATATTGAGAAGAAGTATCTAACTAATCCTCCCTAACTCAACTTTTATGTCTTTGGTGGATTTCATCTGATCCGTCATGTCTTGATATCTTCATATATTAATTTATCTAAAATGTCATGAAACAAAATGTGGATTAGTATATTGTTATATTGTTTATGTGGGTGCATGCAAAAGTGTGCAAGTAAGATAACAACATATAATTAATCAGTTACCTACAAATAAGAACTGGAATTCCCTTCACATATTCTAGTCTTTATGTGATACTCATAAAGGCATTATGATTGAACAAAACGTAAATAATCATCCAACATTTTATTTCAACAATCCTTGACAAATCCTCGGCTAACATCAGAAATTAATATTCCGATTAGTCATAATCGTAACCATGTACCTCGATGTAGAACCATGCAGATCATGCAATCATACTTCAAGTACATTAAGCATACCATCCAATCATGATAGCTAAGAGACATCCAAGCAATTCTACATTTAATATGCATGTATGTAAATTCTAAAGTGTCACCATTAAATAATTCAAACTAAACCCTAATCGTGTCCTAATCTAGGGTTTAGGGTTGTCTCAGTTTTGGTAAGGAATAAGGGTAAAACCCTAACTCTATCTATATAAAACATTAGGTGAAACCCTAATTATTAGATTAATCATATCCTTTCATTATGAACACTTTGATAAATAAAGTTCATTAAGATCATCACAAGTTATGATATTTGGTTTTAAAATCGAATTCATCATATATGTATGGTTACCAACTTTAGAAATCCTAATATTTCAATTTTATGATCATGATCACCTTGGATTATCATTATATTCAACTACAACAGGTTATAGCTTGATCTAAGAGCATTTATTGTATTTAACACTTTAATATCCAAATCTAGGGTTTCCATGTATTAATCACCACTTAAACACATATTAGCCCTAGTTTTAGAACTGTGATTAGAATTAGGTCTCAATTGTATTTTATTCATGTTCCTCTCCTTTTCCTGTCAAAATGATATATAATATCATTATATTTTTATTTACCAATAATTAGTTACAATATTTCTAAATTAACTTCAACTGGGCAATCAAAGGAGGCCACATTAGGAAAAAAATATAATGTTATTGATTAAGCCATGTGGGACAAGACCTGACAATGTCCAGAGGCCACATCAGCAAAGCGCTCACGTGGGAGACTCTTTAAAACACCTAAAAAGGCAGCGGTACCCTTAAGCCATGTGTGTATTATAAGGGAAACTGGGTCTTTAGACCTCTTGTCATCTCCTTCCTCATGAAAGAGTTCGTACAAAATTGTTAAAGGATTAACCAAGGGTCTGACTCCCTTATCTATGACACAAAATGCCCACGAGGTTGTCCAGGTGCCATTCTCTATCCTTTATGAATTTAGGGAAGGGTATTAGCTTTACCGTAGGATGCATGGTTGAAAGGAAAACACTAGTGGTTTCTCTTCATGGTGTATGGACTGGAACGTAAGATAGAAGAGCCAAAATTGTAACTAGTCATCTCTATAAGGACAATGGGATGCCTTGGAATTCCTAGAGACTCTCCTTTCCATCCATGGACCTTCACAGCTACTTGTTGGAGTCAGTTGCATTTCATATTTTTTCTTGAGACTTCCCAAGTACTATAAAAATTCTAAAACATGAATTTACCTTGAGATGAGGTGTCAAGGATGGTCTTGGTGTTGTCATTAACACCCCAATATAACAATTCAATTAGTTGGACTTGATATATAACATGATGTAGGAAATGAATGAGGAGGTCCTTGAATCGCTCCCAAGCTTCAACCAAAGATTCACCTGACCATGGAAAATTGTGTGATTTTTCCCCTAATTTGGTAAGTAAGGGATGGGGATAGTACTTCTCAGGGAACTTGGATTGGAGACCTTCCTGTGTGGTAATGAGGTATCTTTCCATGGAATTATACCAACTACTGGATCAATCGGTCAATGAGTATTTGAGCATCTAAAGTTTCATGAAGTCTTCTAAAATGCCCGATATCTTGTGTGTGGAACAAAGGTCAGAGAAGCACTGGAAGTCATCTTTATAGTTATCACCATTGTTGTCATTGAATGCACTGCTATGAAGCATGGTGATCCACTGCATACAGATTTTGAACTATAGGGAATTATAGAAGGAGGTACATGTTGTGCTTCATCTGGTTTAGGGATGAAGAAGTCCTTAAGCTGCTTCTTCTGCTCCTCTTCTTGTGTTGTTGTGTCGCATGATCTCTGCTGCCCTTATCTCTTGGACAAGATCCTCTCTCCGCGTGGCAAGGGCCAATTAACCCAATGTGATTTATTTCTTGTCAATTCTATTTTGACAGTCACAGTTCAAATGATGAGAAGTCCTATCAATCTCTAGATCAAATAAAAATGATGTTGAGTCAATGCTTTGTGAGTGTCTCAAACACTTCTAGTACCTAAAAGGAGAATCAATGCTATCATAAATTAAGGAAGAAATAGCTCAAGAAGATTTGAGTGATTATCAATTGAAAAAAAAGTCCTAATTGATATAAAACAATGGGGTTCAAAATCTATTTTGTTGTCCCCGTCAATGGTGTTTGCACATAAAAATTCACTAGGGCATGGAGTCCCTAGAGTTTAAACCTTAACCAACAACAATACACTCTCCCACAAGCAAGAAAGTCAATCGTAGTACATAATAGGGTCAAACCCAAGAGACAACATGATTAAGAATCACTTTGAACAAAAAGAATACTATTTGAGTACGATTGTTCAATAAAGATTATAAGTAAGTGTGAATCAAAGATTGTAAAGCAAATTTGATTAAGCTTGGGGTTTAATTCATTTGAGAAGGAACACTGGGACATTTGGGTTTCACCATCACCACCTACATACCTATCCAATCGTTAAAACCCAAATGATTTCTCACAAATCAAACTAGGACCAATTGACTCTGCCTCCTAGCAGATTGCAAATTGACAAGGACTAAATTCCCCTTGGGCTCTAGGTCTCATTAACCAATATTCATAATTTGATACTCCTGTAGGATTCCTTCCGTGATTGCATCTAGAATGATACGCTTCCATTTTGTAGTCTCATCCTATGATTTTTGGTCTCTATGCTTAGGGTTATATTAAACATGATTACAAAGTGATCAATTCAGATAGCAAGAAACAATCGAAT
The DNA here is from genome assembly GCA_963693085.1 of Alisma plantago-aquatica. Lineage (NCBI taxonomy): Eukaryota > Viridiplantae > Streptophyta > Magnoliopsida > Alismatales > Alismataceae > Alisma > Alisma plantago-aquatica. Next base: position 1,259,253,252 of record OY856411.1, on the reverse strand, counting down.
GGAGAACAATATTATCAAATGATAAAAATTGAGTCTAATAACAATAAGAAAGAGTATGGGTGATGAAGAAACTCCCCTGACCCTGAGAAGGTCTACTCACTCATGTTTAAAGAAAGAACACAAATACACGAATAAAGAGGAGAAGTCATTTCACTGATGGAGAAGAGAGAAATAATCATTGATCTATGACTACTGCAGTCCACTCCAACTTTGACAAATCAAAAGAACTCCTCTAGGTTGATCTCCTTCTTTTTCGTCTCCCCTACTCTTACTCTAGAACTTGCTCTTGCTTGAGTGATAATATAATAGGTAATACTTAGGTCTATATGCCACATTTGTTACTTAACACTTGGGTCCGGCGGCTACAAAATTTCACTTAGTCTGTCGCGATGATCATGTGACCAACATTAGTGTTTGGCTACTCACTTACATGGCAGTGTGGCTGTTGACCTTTAGGTTGTCCAATCTAGAGTTGGGATATGTTGATCGACTTCTTGATAAGGCTAATATCTATCAAATATCTTCCTGATAAGGCTTCAGGAGAATGGTGTGGTTGGTCTATTGGGAGGGGATCACCCAATCCGCTGGAGAGTCAAACTTGTTGTGAGTCTTTGAATTGGAAGAAACCTCATGTGGTTAGGTGATCGTGCGTGATGGTCTTTCGATCTCATAATTTCTTGAGACACTGGTATAGGTGGATCAATGAATCATTAGTGTCAATAAATCAATAAAGTCTCTAATGCTTTTGGTGTCAATTTACTAGTTAAAGTGATCGGTCGAACTACCTACCAAAAAGTGTTGAATCTCTCAATTATTTTTCTAAACTTGCTCACATCTCAAATATGAGCTTGGTGAAGAACACCTTGGATGCTTTAGAATTGATATGTTCTTTAATCTATAAAAGAGAAAGGAAATGATCAAAATCCTAAGTATCTGGGAACAAGATCAAGAATAAGGAAACTAAGCAAAAAATGATGCAAATGATGATTCAAATATGTAGAAAGAAAGTATGACGAGTATGCATTCATCAATATTCAAACACACAAACATCGTCCTTGATGAACTCTAAACATATTCTCTTCCTTATGTCCATATCCTTTTGTGAAAATATGTAATCAAGACTCTTATGATCCATGGTGTTATGACACTTATCTCCTTACAAGTAGTGTCTTTAAAATATCAAAACCAAAACAAATACTTGAGTTCCATATTCATCTAATTGTCTTCATTCTTTTCACATGAATGAAAGTATAATAGATCATGTTCTTATTATGCATCATGACACCATTAAACCCTTATTCATAGAATCACAAGAGATGATATCAACTTTCAATATCTCTAGAAGAATCAACTTAGTTGTTGATATCAACTTCTATTTCAACAAATGAGAGATATATTTGACACACTTTATCCAAATAAAAGGTAGAACCTTCTTGATTCTTCTAGTTAACAAAAAATATATAGATATGATGTTTCAATGAACCATCTATAATATCAACTTAATCCAAGAAAACTCCTAACTTATATCAACATCTTTGGCTGCTCACTATTGCACAAGCTCTATCTTCTCAGGATTTGCATAGTTCCCCTTCCCATATATGACATGACAAAGGAATGTCAATGTAGTCAGCCAAAACCTATTTTTACTAAACTTCACATACAATTGATGTTGATTTAATAAATGCATTTCCATATGAAGATGTTACTCATGCCAATTCCAACCTTGGAGTATATCAAGATATTTTCTATAAAAACACAAATTGGTCTTCATACTACTCAAACTCTATATTCATTAAATCCAAGAAATCAACATGTGTGTTGGTTAGCCCAAATGGCATAAACATGAACTCTTGATGACAATACCTTGTCCTAAAGGTTATCTTAGGTGTGTCATCCATCTTAATCCTCAAATGATGGCATCCTAATATCACATCCATACTTGAAAATATAATAGTTCCCTTCAACTATAAAAAATATGTCATCAATCCTTGGCAATAAATATTGATTTTCATCATCACACCATTCAACTTCTAGTCATATGTGGATAATGTCAAAGATCCATCCTTCTTCTTCATGTGAAATAGAAGATCACCCCAAGGTGACGTTTTTAGTAGCGTGAAAGCCTTTTCCAACAAGTCTTGAAGTTGTGACTTCAACTCCTTCATCTTATTTTATGTCATCCTATACAATGCTTCAACTATGGGTTGAGAAATAGGTACTCTATTGATATATAGGCAAAGGAATACTTGGAAACACTTTGAGATACACCTCCTCAAACTCCTGCACCACCAAAACATCCTCAACATTTAAACTTTTTGCCTTGGCATCTACAATGTGTGTAAGAAGGATTGTACACCCCTACATCAACATCCTCTCTACTATATAAGTAGACACCAAACGCGTATGAAGCATCTTCCTATACCCTTGGAAAGACCATGGGGTCAAAATCTCTAAACTTTGAAACCTGGTATCCATAGAGAAAAATCACCTTATCTTTCTGTAAGCTATCCATTCCTAAGACACATTAAATACATCCACATCAATTTGTTTGTGTTCCACTTGAATTTTTGAGAAATAGAGGATAGAAGATGGACACACCTCCATTGAAAAAGCAAAACCCACCAAAAAAATCTTCCAAAAAATCGCATAATGTCTACTAATAATAGGCATGCCATAATGAGACATCACCCCTTTGGTTATGATTGAGTGTTCCACACTCAAGTAAACTAGAATTGATACAATATACAAAGCACTTAAGTCATAATTAAAAAGTTACATATAAACTATTATGACCTGTGAGGAGGAGATCCCTTAAAGATGAGTCATGTCATAGACTCCATCCTCACATACTTCTTATGTACTAATATATGCTCAAGTATTATAGTATTTCATGCATCAACCAAATTATCAATAAGGTTATATTCACAAGGTGGCATAACATAACATTTTTGAAACCTACAAGGTGTTTTAAAAGTACTATATTGTGTGTTTATGTCCCACCTTAAGAATTTTTTTGTGTACATTATCATCAGCCTTATATTAGTGGTGATACATGGTAGATTGAGTTTGAAATGAATGTTTCTCTAAGTATGGTTGTATATAATTATCCATCACCTTATTATACCATATGGGTGATCATTTTCACCTACAAACATTAAGGTACTACTTATGTAGGTGTCATTTTACATTCATAATATGTTGAGCTTGAACATATATTCTTCCTCATAATAAGACTAATGAGCTATTTTATACCAACTCAATCCCATGATTTCCATCATAAATCTATCCTTTATGTATTCAATGCAACTACCTCTGTCTCTAGTGCCTACACTAAGGTGAACTAAGGATTTGGGTACAATCAAAATGAAAAGTTCATCCTAGTTTATGCATAGAAGTTGTGAAATAACATAACATCTTATATTACCAATATTAGGATATGAGAAGATTATTCCAAAACTCTTCATATATTAAAGATCTTTCTAACTCAATAGAGGTATATAATTAAGTGGAGTTATATTTATCATGGAGATTTACTTATATGTCTACACTCACCCTTATAGTCTCATATTTTTCTCATGATTATTAAGGGTGAGCTTCTCAAGCTCTAGTCACCCTAGGTGGGGAACCAACCAAGTCAAGGAACTATATTTTTTCTCATATGGTTAAAAATTATACTTCTTGTCCATAAGTACAATTACCTTTTATTTTATGTGTCAATTTACACAAACCATTATTTTATAAGTCTTGTTATTCTTCATATACATTCCTTAGAGTCTATAGGGCCATGTAAGTGCTTATGGAGTTACATTCTCATGACCCTTAAGGCCGCATGTACCTCTACATTTCCCCCAATTTAACTCTATCAATGACTCGTGGATCTTATCTAAATATGAATATTAATGAATTAATAGAAAAACTATACATTGTATCTACCATGATTAACACTTCATTTCCTATACAATGTCTCTCAAATTGTCATGATTCTATGTATGATAGAATCATCTTGAGAAAGGTTGCTGTAAAATCTTTACATCCACTACCCTAAAGCTTCTTGAACTTTTTATCAAAATCATCACAAGTTTATCTATGAATTTAATGAATGAACATATTTTGAACATGGCATGAATCATTCCAAGTTTCAATGTATATATACATCAAGTCAGTTATAAAAATAGCATCAATTTTTTTGTATCATATATACATGTTTTAAATAGATATGCTTAGGGACCTACATGCCTCATACTACTACCTCCATAGTATTGAATCAAAAGATCTCTCATCTTTAAGGTTAGGGCCCTCCAAGACTTGTACAATTACCTCATTCTTTTGCACAAATTTGGTATCTCAACTCACATTCTTAGGAGTAGTATGTACTCTCTTTCTTTTCATAAATTTAAGAAGGTTAGGCTCTTCTAGCCACAATTCATTCCTACTTGAGCTTGTGATTATTTTTTTATCTTCCTAATGTCTTTCCCCTAACAAAAAATGAACCACATTTGTTTGAAATCACTACTTCTTGATATGGTTTTTGAGTCCCACGTGGTTCCTTACATAATGTCTCACTTATATGTTTTTACTTGCTGAAATGAACATAAACTTGTATGAAATATTGGCAATGTATGACCATTTATCCCAAAAGTAGATTCCACAAAATACTAGTATTTGTATACTTACTACTCATCTAATTATATCATCCTATGCTAATCTGGATGCAAAAAGTGAGGCATGGATGATCAAGAACACCCAAGGATTATTACTATTCAAACTTGGTTCTTCATTGACTTCTCCCTAGAATTATCTTTATTATGTCTATGGATATCCATCATTTAGGCACCACTCATCTAGATAGATTTTATTATGTCACTACCAAGTATTACAAGGCTATACAAAAACTTCAAAATATATCCAAAACTTAATACTCCCAAGTTATGAAAGAAACATGATTTTTAAATTAGGTACATTAATTCAAGGTTATATTGAAAGTTTAGTACAATTTTCCCTGAAGTGTTCTTCTTCTTTCTCAGAGATCCTAGATCTTAGTTGTTATTCATCATGTGCTCTAGAATAGATAAGATATAGTCAAACAGAATGCTTACATTGAAATCTAGCCATGGTGGCTTCAAAAAACTAAAATAACATTTAGATGAGGAAGAGAGAGTTTGTTTTACATTGGGATCTAAAATAATGTTTAGATTGTGAGGGATATGGTGAAGGGTTACCAACTATAGAAGTTGTAAATAACCTCAAAATCATCTCCATAGAGGCTGGAGAATAAGAACATGGGGTGAATTCATGTTGAGAATGTTGATAGAGTTCCAGGAGTCTGACTTAATGGTGGCCTTTAGAAGGCCCTTTGTCCTGCAAATGTTTTGCACTGAGGTCTCATTGAGAAACAAGATAGACTTGTTCCCAAGATTCTCGGGGGAATTGATTTAAGATTAAGCCTTGGTCTCAGTCTCCTTATGCACAAACCATGGATTCTGGATTAAGGTCCTCTAGAACATCAAGATTGACAAAGGATGCAACAAAATTCTAACCCTGATATCCACATATCATGCCAGACCTTGGTTGACTTCTAGACATCACTACCTTGGGATGACATCTCTAATGTTTCCTAAGTTTTTCTTAATGAAGAACTAGATAGGTGAAAATTATTTGTTACATATACTTTTACATCATAACTTGAGCCTAGAGGAGGGAAGGATTATTTAGGAAGAACCATATGTTCTTATGCATAAGATCTTGATTCTGATCCCATGCATCTTTTATGTTAAGCCTCCCATTTCTCTTTATAGGATGTTATTTTTTTCACGAGGCCAAGGACAATTTCCTTATTTCACGCCTGTCGGGTCAGATAATTTTCTTAATGTGTCTGTTGATATTAACTCATAGACTGGGAGAGAGATGAACTATATACAGAGCATAATATGGAATAGATTGTTTTGTGGATTTGGTGAGGTTGATGCACACATCCATACAAAGTTGTAGTTAGGTCCAATTGTTCATTTTTTCCTATAGAGAGGTGATGATTGTTGACTAAATGTCTTTGTTTAACTAATTCTAGAGTATAGGGACTCCAAGATATCGTACCAGGTCATTAGTCTGGGGGTTACCAATTTCACTATAGAAGGCTAACTGCATAGTAGTTGGGGTGTTTTGAGAGAAGAGATACTGTGACTTTTCCTTAGAAATTATTGTACCAAGACAGAGGAAAATTCTTCTAGTATTCATAACATGGTGGAATCACGACTGGTGGAAGCTTACATCATTAGCATGATATCATTGACAAAGAAGATGTGAGATAAAGAAGTGCCCCCTTGTGCTAGCACAATCAGTTTCCATTGTCCTTCTTTGACTTCCTTAGTGATTGATTGACTCAAGCACTCCATATAGAGAACTAAGATATGGGAGCTTATGGGATCCCCTTGGCACACTCCTTGAGTAGATTGTAAGTGAGGTAGAGGCGATCCTTACTAGAGTATCGAGGTTGGACCACTTGAGATGATATCCATAATTAGTGAGATGGTAATATTCAGAAGTCCCACCTTCTTCAGGATGTCATGAATAATTGTCCGTTGCATTCTATCAAATGCTTTAGACAGGTCAAGATTTATGATAGATAGTTCTTTATAGAAGTCTTGTTCTTCATTGAGTGGATCACATCTTGAACCAAGATGATGTTGTACCTAATATGATGACTAGAGATGAAGCTAGATTGGGCATCAAAAATTCATGTGTTGAGATAAGGTTTAAGCCTGTCAAAAATGACTTTAGAGATTAACTTTAAGAAAGATTTTTTTTGTGAGATCAGGCGGAACTCATTGCATCTTTGTGATTGGCAGACCTTCAATATGATCACAATATAGGACTCAGACAACATGGGGTTTATCACCCCAGTGTTGAAGTCCTGTACAATTTGAACCACTAAATCTCCAACATGAGACCATTAGGATTGTAGGAATTTAGTGAGGACACTATATATCCCAGCAGCTTTGTTAGGGGACATTTTGAAAACAACATCATATATTTCAGTTAGGGCCAGGCACATGGGTTATGACAATATAGACTTGAGGGGTAATACTAGGGAATTCCCCAATGTACAATTCAATAGTCCTTGAGAGGGCTGGCGGCACGACGCTGATCGTCATCAATTGAGTGAAGTAGCTTCAAATCAATGATTATATATCTACTTTATCTGATACCCAAGCTCCACTGTGATAACATATTCTAGTGATCTTGTCATTTGACATCGATTATTCATAAAGGATGGGAATTAATTTGTATTACAGTTGCCATGTTGCAACCATTGAATGTGGGCCTTTTGTTGCTAATCCACCTCCTCTTGTAATAAGATTTGGTGGTGTTATTCTTGGAGTTTGACAAAAAGTAGCTAGTTAGATGGAGAGGGGTTAAGGTTAGAGTTTACCAGGAATCTATCTAGGCGCTTAAGTGTAGAATGTTTGTGTATATGGTCCACCTTAGCTCTCTTGGAGTCCCATTTAACAACAAATGGCTGGAAGGCTCAGAAAGGGTTTCCCCATAGTAGTAGGAGTTTCTCTTTGAATTCCAAAATAGGGAGCCAACTGGCCTTGGTTTAGAAGGTGGGAAGTTATCGACGAGAGGGGTAGTTTTTAACGATGAGGATAGGAATGTGATCTAAATAGAGGCATGAAAGAACAGAGACTTGGAATCATCCCTCCACAGTGAGCCATTGATCATTAGAAACAACTTTATCGAGCTTTTCAAATAGTTGAAGACTTTTGAAGGTGAAGAAGTGGCCTTTGGCCTTGATCTCTGCTAGACCAGCACAAATAAGTGTATCTTCGAACATAAGGCTTGTGCGTTTGTCAAAGTACCAACTGCCAGACTTCATTAGGGTCCAACATAGTGTTGAAATCGCCAACCACGACCCATGCACCATGAACCTGGTGGGAGATTTCTTACATGTTCTTCTAGAGGAGTGGTCTTTTCTTAGGGATGGGGCTACCATAGAGGAAAGTATCATACCAACTCATGTTGACACAATAGTGAATCAATTGTCTGTCTTTTACTAGTATTTCGAGATTACAATGCCTTGGATCCCAAAGAAACTTGATGCTTTTGGAGAAGCCAAGTGCTTCGACCCTATGTGAGTAGGTTTATCCAAATTATTTAATGACATTCATAGCACTTGTGCCTCTGCATATTGTTTCCACCAGAGAAAGGAGGTGAAGTTTATACATACTTTTATATTCTTTTAGAAGGTGAATCTTGTCCTTGGATTTGACTCCTTGTACATTAAAACATATAAGGTTAACCATATGGAAACCTTATAAGTGGACGGGTTGGGATTCACTGGATGGTGGCACATTACCTATCTTTGTTCATGGAAGTTTAGGATTCTTTACACCTCCCACATATTGTTGGGGGTTTCCAACAATAGGCCAAGTTTTCCCTTCTCCCTTTCTCTCCTTGGGCTGACTTGTACTTATTGATAAATGAATGTCCTACTTCTTAGCATGAATCAACCACTACCATGGCCTTTATCCCCCCAAAGAAATGTAAATCATGATGGGACCACTCCACTCATAACCTAAGAGTTACAAAATGAAAGATGGCCTCAGATTCAAAACCCTCGCTCATCTGATCATCCACAAGAATGAACAATATGTCTTGATCAGAGCACATGAATTTTCGGACTTGCTTGTTTGTGAGAGGAACCATTGTCTTGTGTTGATTCGACTAGAACCTATTTTGTGCCCTTGTTCTTATGGTGCCAATTTTGGACAAACTCCCAAACATCCTCTTCAACCTCCTTCCCTTTCTCTTTGATTTTCATTTCCATTGTGGCTGGTTGGGCTTCCTGTGTTGGTTTAGGTGGGGGAAATTTCCTATGCCATTTCCTGGTGTACCACTCTTTTTGGTCATCATACTCCTCTAGGGCTTCTTGGATTGAACATATAGAGAGTATAAGGATTGGGTTACCAAGGGTGTCATGGTGGAAGATGGATCTGGAGATGCAAATGATGATATGTAGGTGCATTCTATAACATGTTGAAACTTCGACATATTCTCTTTTTGGCCCTTTCCCAATATGCATTTCTATCGTTTTTGGCCTTGATCCTTAAATTGTGGAATTTATAGTGGTTTGGTGAACATTTATTCAATAATTATACTAATGGAAGGGTTTATGCACAAATACCTTGGTGAAATCTTATTTAAGGATGTAAAATGTAAAATCACCACTTTAGTAGAACAATGGTTTATTAATTTGTGCTAGAAGTGCAAGGCCCTAAACCTTGATTAATGTATTAGACAATATTAATTACAATAATTAAGTGTTATAAACCTTAATATAACTTTTTATGTGATTTGAAAACATAAAATGAGTCTAAGTTTCAAATTTGGTTTGATTTGGATGTTGTTTGTGCAAGTTATATAATTTAGGTACATTGTGGACTTTTATGCAATTTACCCAATTGGGACGTTTTCTTTGCAAATTATCACCTGAATTTTAATCCTTACATATTCCCTTACCATTATCTAGATTTTGAACCATGGGGCTCTTAGTTGAACCTTGGTTTGAAGGTATTACTTTCCAAGGCCATTATAGGGATTACCCTCTTTATAAATGATCTTATCTTTAAAAGGTATCAACCAATGGGGTTATTTCTTTGTTTGGAGGACGGTGGGGATGGCCTAGAAGCCTCCATGGGCCTTTAGGACTGACCTGGGACATACAAGAAGTCTCTATGAGATGTCCTCTTGCATGGCCATGAAGCCTTAGCCTAAGGACACATGGAAAGTCAGATAGACACCTCATGCTTGCCCCCTTCTTTATAAAGCCATGCCTACCCCTTCCCACCTCCCAATCCAAGAAGCAATCCTCTCCTTCTCTTTCCCACAGCTTATATCATCATCCCTTCTATGTTTATCCACAAAGTTGTTGTACCAATGTAAAATAGGGTTCCTACCTTGGTGAAGAAGGCTCCTAGGATTCCAAATTTCTCTATTTAGGATTTCTTAAGCTCCTCCTTGGTGATTTTGTCCAAAACTAGTATGAATCCTCCTTTTCTTACCAATTTTCATATTGTTAGTATTCTGCCAACCTTCTTCCAGGTCGGAACCATGAACTTCAATGGTAAAACTCCACCTAGAACCCTAAAACATCTCATCTCCATGCTCTTTTGCTCGAGTTTGCACCTCTAAAGTGGGGAAGGTGATCTTTGCTCAAGAAAGGAGCTTGGCTTGGAGAAAAAAGACCTTAAATCTTGCGAACCTTTCTATTTGGACCTTCTTACCTTCCTAGAGGTAGGTTTTGTTAACCACCTTCTCATATATTGGTTACTACATGCTTAAAACTCATGCTTGTATGTTTAAAATCGATAATTTCCATCTCGTTTTACCATGTTCTTCTAGGGTTTTGGTTTCTTGCTGTTTTACCTTCTCTAGAAGCTCTAGTTTGGTTACCTATTCAACTTAAAACCTGATCTTGAGTCAAATGGGGTTTTTTCTCTCTCCCTCTCTCTTCAATTATCTCGATCAATTTGATGTTGAGGCAATTTCCTATTGGTCAATGATACTCGTCATTTTGCAATATCAATCACTAAAATGGTTAATCCTAGAGTTTAAACCTTTTTTACTTCCGGTTTTACGGGTAGTATAGAAGGATCGATCCCACAGGACAACTTTTAAGAGATTGTTCTTTAGAACCCAAAGTTTGAAGAACTTTATTATTTGTTTTTTGTATTTTTCTTTTGATTAAATAAGAAAGTAAAGTCCAGTTGGGGGTTTGGTTGATTACACTAATGCAAGAAGAAATACACTTAACAAGAAATAGCATGCACAAGGAAAAAATAAGATGATTGTTAACACAAGAAAAACTATGTGTATGAAAGACTAAGAATTAAAGAAAACAAGGGATGCGGTGATTAAATCAAGAGATGGAAATCGAGGCTCGTAGGGGTTTTCACCACCTTAGCCTAGGTGATAACAACTAAATCTTAAACGAAGAATCGATGAATGTTTGTGAATTTTAAAAACTCACAAGAGATAAACTCCACATGAGCCCATTGGTCTTGGTGCTCATGCTTCCTAGTTTATCATCCTAAAAGACGAAAATCCACGGCCATATCAAAATGTCTATGTAATCGATTTTATTGTTCTAAATCCGGATTTCCATGGTCATATCCATCCGGATTAACATGCGATCCGAAGATCAACTATTCAATTAAAATCAATTACCATCTAGTCATTTAAGAAGAAGTCATTAAAACCATGGCTAAGGGGTTATTTCCCTTGCCCCGATAGAAGTCTACTCACACATGGAGAGAGGGGAGACAGAGGAAGAAAGAAATGAAGCCATAGTCTAGCCCAAAAATCAGGAGATTAATCCTTATGCTAGAGACAATGAAATGGCTTAGTTCTTTGTTCCTTGCTCCAGGATTAAAGAACGGGGAAAAGAAGATTAAAACTAAGGTGAAAAGAAATGACAAGAACAAGTATGAAAGAGCTATGCTTGAATGAAGATCTACTTTATTGCATAATAAGAAAATGATTACAAGACTGATTGCTTCAGAATCCCAATACAAATAAATCCAAGATGATGTTTGGGAGGAGGAAGTGCCCTTACATTTATAGGAGAAGGAGGGGTAGGCTATCTAAAAAATGAGGGGGAAAAAAGAGAGGGATCTATCCTTTTGAATTTTCAAGATTTAGTCTATAGGAATTTGATAGACTTTAATTGTCTTGACCATGTAACTCTCTTCAATGCAGATTCCCGCAGCAGCGATTTAGAACGTATTTCACTCCCGTAAAACGCACAAAATCGGTCCAAATAATAGGATATTATTTTAGGAAACTAAATTTCCTTTCCAATGAATACTTGTACACTCAATTTGGACTTTGGATACAAGAGTTATGGCACTTTTGGTGACAGATATACAATAATTACAGGACTGCTGCAAATTGTGCAATTATACTCCAAGAATATTTATCCCATTTCCTAAAAAATCCAAGAAAATATGATTAAAATTCTTCTTGAAGAGAATAATATAATATAATATAATTAATTATAAAACTAAGAAAATAAATAACAAAACAATCATAAAAAGATATCTAAAAGATGCAAATAAAAGTGATGAAAACACATTTATCAAAATACCCCGGACTTGAATCTTTGTTTGTCCTCAAGCAAGTAAATCACAAATAAAGTCCAATTTATACTCCCAATATGCCATCCTCACCTTAATAACATCACTACAATCCTCACCTCCAAAATTTTGGCCAAGTGACCCGATCTCCTAGAACTAGAACCACATAGCATAAAATTATATATTCCCTATCAAAACAATTGTCAAATCTAGCTTCTAAAATAAGAATTTGTAGAAAAATAGGCATCTCTTACTTTCACTTTGACACTCTCAAATTTTTTTTACTCTTTTTTTAAGTTATTGCACAAGAATAGGATGAATTTGGGGGTGTGAAAACAAAGAAAGAAGTGATGAAAATATATTGATCCCTCCTCTATTCGATTTGGGATATGAATTTATGGAGTTGTGGCTACATTGGTCACAATTTTTTTTTCATGTGTACTTTTGGCATCTTTTGATGGTACGCCCCTTTGTAGGGTATAGAGTTTTCATTTTGGGAAGCATGCCACCCTGGACTTGATTTTTGTCTGGTGGTGATTCTTTGCTTCTCTTTTTTTAGAAGAAAAATAGAGGGAAGGAAGAGATGTTCTTGTGCCTATAACTTTCAAATTTTTTTCATATATTTTTTTCAGAGAGTGTCATTGCTCTAGTTAGAGTATTCCTATAAATCATATCATATAATTTTATAACAAGATAATCCATTTTTTAAATATAGGGAATATTATGTTTGGTTCTAATCGATTCCTTATGACTTGTCAACTATTCCGAGGAGTGATGTTATTAAGGATCCTAGGTGACATGGTGGTTTCAGACATGACAATTTAAAACAATTTTTGCAAAAGATTTACTAAATTCAAAGGGGTACAATGATACACATTTATTCATATTGGCCGACTAGATAAAGGCCATTTTGCAACAAAAGAAATAAAAACATGGCCGACTAGATAATGGCCATGAACAAAGTAACTGTATGCAAAACAAAAAAAAGGTAGAAATAATGCAAGAATAAAAAAGATAAGGGGGTGGAATAGAAACATACCACCCACCTCCACACCAAACTTAGATTGTTGCTCGTCATGAGCAAAATCAAAACCCAAGATGGAGAGAAGAGAAGAGCGAGGATTTCCAGGTAGCCCAGGTGGCTCAAAAAATGTCCAGCTGAAGGGGATGTGTATGAGGGCTGGGACCTTTATCTGAGGAGCTTCATAATGTACCCTATGATAGGGTAATTGTAGAAGCTCAGTGGGGTGCTCATATTTTATTTCACCTCGCATTCCCTCCAATAATATCCATAGATCTTCCTTCGATAGCAAGGGAAGTGTTGGAGATGGATGTGGATAACGGGAGGTTGATGGGTACCTGACTAGTAATGCCAGTAGAGCATGATGAACTGAGTCGGGTGGAGGATCTGGTTCAAGTTTTCCACCATCATGATGACCTGCATATGGGAGAATTGATGCTAATACAAAAAATTTAAAATCATTTACAAAAGTGTTTTGTTTCTCCTTAAAATTAATGCCATCAACATTGGGTTTGGTAAGTTTCATTGTTGATGTAACATATGTCTCTAATTTTTTTGTACAAGGGTTCCCCAAGTATTTAGGAGGGATGATGATGTCTTCCTTGCAAACAATAGAAGGGGGTGTGTGGGCTTCTTCCAATGGTGGTATCTCCCCTTCTAGATCAGCCATGTGTGGGATGGAAATTGGCTGTGACGGCTCGGGAAGAATCATAAAGGGGGTTAGATTCTCATTATCCAAAATAGACTCAAAAGAAGGGTATTGGTTTATGGTATCATTCAGATTTATGTTGAGGATGGGACGAGTTGTTGGATCTTCATAATGACTCTCCTTCTTTGACATTTCATATTCAAGTAAAAGAGTCTCTAAAGGAAAGATAGGGATACCAACGTACTCATCACACACAAAATATGGATCCATGGTTTGTGTTATTTCTTCAGGATCTGATATATATGACACAAAATAAGGATCATCATCACCGTCATCATCATGATGAACCATCTTGGGTTGCTCTAAGTCCTCCATAGATTTTTGAGCTTGGGCCTCTAGTAAGGTTGCTAAAAGGGCTTGGCTGGTTTCTAGGTTTTTCTGTCCTTCTACTACCATTTTTTCTAAAGCCCCAAGTCTCTCTTTTAGTTGATTTTCATTATTAGATTCATACATCCAAAAAAATTACCATCCTCACCATTCCCCCCATAAGGATCTTGGTCATGGTACCCAGTATGTTGGTTGTGGTGTTGCTCCTCATAATAATCTTCAGAAGATGGTGGATTGTTATTTCCATTGCTCTCATCATGGTGGGAAGATACAATATTACAAGGTGTCACCGAGTCATGGGGGAACATATTTGGAACATCTGGGTTTTGGGATTGGGCTTTCAACAAGGTGGTCATCAAGGTTTGTCTAGTTATGAGTTTTGCTGCCATCTTCTCTAGGGACCTAAGTTTCTCTTCTTATTGAGGATTATATTGGGTATCATAAATAGGTCCATTTCCTCCAAAGTTTTGTTGGTAGTACCCTCTCTCAGAATATGGATAGCAAGGTTCCCCATATTGGTTCTCAGAAAAATAAGGATTTACATTGTACCCACTAGGATGAAAGGGCTCATAGAGAGGGGTGCTATGGGATAAATTTGGACAGGCAAGAGATGCATGGTGGCAATGACCACAATAATAACATTGTGGGGGATATTGCAATGCCCACTCTATTTGAAAGGCTTTTTTTTTACAATTCAAAAAAGAACTAAAGATTTTGTACAAGACCGTAAATTACAAAAAAAAAAAAGAAGCTAAGGGATTATGACTCAAGGTTAAAATTTACAAAACTAACTAAAATTACAATTTTTTACAAACGAGCGTATTTGCAGAAAAAACGGACTGCCGGAATGGAAACTCGGCAGAAGGAGGAGTAGCACTTCCGGAATGTAACTCAGAAGGAATAAAAAAGGAAAAAAAAGTTTTTTCAAAAATTTTGGGGTTCGAAAGAAACAATCTGTTGTCCCCGGCAACGGCGCCAAATTGATACTCGTTGTTTTGCAATATCAATCACTAAGATGGTTAATCTTAGAGTTTAAACCTTTTTTACTTCCGGTTTTAAGGGTAGTATAGAAGGATCGATCCCACAGGACAACTTTTAAGAGATTGTTCTTTAGAACCCAAAGTTTGAATAACTTTATTATTTGTTTTTTGTATTTTTCTTTTGATTAAAGTAGAAAGTAAAGTCCAGTTGGGGATTTGGTTGATTACACTAATGCAAGAGGAAATGCACTTAACAAGAAATAGCATGCACAAGGAAAAAATAAGATGATTGTTAACACAAGCAAAACTATGTGAATGAAAGACTAAGAATTAAAGAAAACAAGGGATGCGGTGATTAAATCAAGAGATGAAAATCGAGGCTCGTAGGGGTTTTCACCACCTTAGCCTAGGTGATAACAACTAAATCTTAAACGAAGATTCGATGAAGGTTTGCGAATTTTAAAAACTCACAAGAGATAAACTCCACATGAGTCCATTGGTCTTGGTGCTCATTCTTCCTAGTTTATCATCCTAAAAGACGAAAATCTACGGTCATATCAAAACGTCTATGTAATCAATTTTATTGTTCTAAATTCGAATTTCCATGGTCATATCCATCTGGATTAACATGCGATCCGAAGATCAACTATTAAATTAAAATTGATTACCATCTAGTCGTTTAAGAAGAAGTCATTAAAACCATGGCTAAGGGGTTATTCCCCTTGCCCCGATAGAAGTCTACTCACACATAGAGAGAGGGGAGACGGAGGAAGAAAAAAATGAAGCCATAGTCTAGCCCAAAAATCAGGAGATTAATCCTTATGCTAGAGACAATGAAATAGCTTAGTTCTTTATTCCTTGCTCCAGGATTAAAGAACGAGGAAAAGAAGATTAAAACTAAGGTGGAAAGAAAAGACAAGAACAAGTATGAAAGAGCTATGCTTGAACAAAGATCTACTTTATTGCATAATAAGAAAATGATTACAAGACTGATTGCTTCAGAATCCCAATACAAAGAAATCCAAGATGATGTTTGGGAGGAGGAATTTTCCTTCCTTTTATAGGGGAAGGAGGGGTAGGCTATCAAAAAAATGAGGGGGAAAAAGAGAGGGAGCTATATTTTTGAATTTTCAAGATTTAGTCAATAGGAATTTGATAGACTTTAATTGTCTTGACCATGTAACTATCTTCAATGCAGATTCCCGCACCAGAAATTTCGAACGCATTTCACTCCCGTAAAACGCATAAAAACGGTCCAAATAATAGGATATTATTTTAGGAAATTAAATTTCCTTTCCAATGAATACTTGTACACTCAATTTGGACTTTGGATGCAAGAGTTATGGCACTTTTGGTGACAGATATACAATAATTACAGGACTGCTGCAAATTGTGCAATTATACTCCAAGAATATTTATCCCATTTCCTACAAAATCCAAGAAAATATGGTTAAAAGTCTTCTTGAAGAGAAATATATAATATAATGTAATTAATTATAAAACTTAGAAAATAAACAACAAAACAATCATAAAAAGATATCTAAAAGATGCAAATAAAAGTGATGAAAACACATTTATCAGTCAGTATTGAAAAATTCATATATTCTAATCCGCTTATCCAAATTTGACAAATAAATGTGTTTTGGAATTGAAAAATTAATATCTATCTAATAAAAATATTTTTAAGGTTTGATTTCATGTTTTGACGAAGGCTGATTTTTGTAAAATGAATTTGATGCATAAAAACTATAAAAATTACATCTTAATCGTCATAACTCCAAAATTAACATAATAATATGTGTTCTTGATCAGGAGAACCTAACACATTCATGGGTGATATTTTCAAAAGTTAAATCCGAATTTTACTAAAAAATTATAAAATTTGGGTTTTATACATTAATGTGCACTATGTACTCTAATACATGTTAATACATTGAAAATAGGCAAAGTGGAACTTGGACTCAATCAAAGTGGTGAACGTTAGAAATTGATATCAGTAAGAGAGGTATGTGCATTCCTTACACCCAATGTTGGGATAATTGCATCCAAACCCTATATTTCTCTAATGAGGCCTAAATGAACCCTAAATCTTATATTCTTGAATCCTAATGTTGTTCATGCCTCAAATCAGATTATAATTTCTTTTTGTTTGGATCTTATACCCCACTACCATGCTTATTGAATGTTGTGACTACTCTTGCCATGACTACTTTTCGAGCATGTAGATTTATGTTCTATTTAATTCAAAGTAGCGGTACTTATGAACAACCACCCACAGAGGGCATGTATTTAACTGCCCTGGGGAATGTTTTTATTCTCCCCTATATAATTGTGTAGGTGACTGGGAATGTTTTATTCTCCCGTCACCTATAGGTTAGAGGTCTCGTAGGTGCCTCAACCCTACTTAGTTAGGTAGACATAATTATCTTACATGCAAATCCTTTTTAATATAATTTTTAATGGCAAGTTTCTTTTGAATATAGCCTCATACTCTTGTTATCTTCATCTTATGATGAACCCTAGCCTATTCTTATTTTCTTTACTTATCTTGTTATCCTAGACTAGTTTTCTAACACATACCTTGTTTCCTTTCCCCTTTTGCTGGGTGCTTTCCCAACCACCCAGGTTTAGATCAAGGTGTTGAACATGACCAAGGAGAACATAGCTTCCAACATGGACCTAGCTCTTGGAGATGTTGCTTGGAGACAGATTTGAAGTAGTTTAGACTTCCCTCTACTTAGATCCTTATGTTGTATCATACATGTAAACCCTTATGGGAGATTATGATATACTTTTGTAGTCTTTTGTGAAAATTGAATATAGTCATTTATTTAACTTCGCTGCTACACTTTGGTCTTTTGCATACCGTTATAATAAATTAGGAAAATTTATACCTATTCCAACATACCTTTGAGTGTGTTTGAAATAGATGTTTCATTCTTCAAAAATTTTTAGTAAGGGGGTGATCCCGCCTCCTTATAGTATGGTATCAGAGCCCATGGTAGTCAGAATTTTACTATTTCAATTTTGTCTCCCTAGTTAGAATAGTTGCCTTACCTTTAAGTGACATGTTTGCCCATCAATAGATGATGAAGGGTTGATTTATGATCCTATAGTTTCACATTAAAATAATAATGAATAGATTCCTAAAATACTTACAACTAAAAGATGCATAAGTAACCATAGTAACTTGAGGTTGTTTATCTTGGCCTTTAGGTAGCTACTAGGACATGAAGTTGAAAGCAAAGGTGTCTAGAAAGGATCAGTGTTCAGGGGCTAGCAAGATTTTCCTCCGCACCACTAGCTTGGTTTACGAGGACTCCCGAATCCATATGATACCGGCCTAGCTTGAGCTGATATGAATTGTTCAAAATAGCATGCTTTTAGGCAATAGTAGCCTTAGACATCTATATGATTTATCTTTAGGGACCCTAATATGTTGAACTAGTCTTTTAGATGTAATGACCTGTTTGAGGATGGATACCCAATATAGTTCCCTTATGTCCTATAACACCACATGTTTGGATAGTTATCCCTAGAACCTAGACTTTGAAGTTTGATGTTTAGTAAGCAATCAGAGTGTGAAGTGAAGCATGATGGATCATGTATATGCTTTAGTTAGACTCACCCTTTTACATCTAGATTAGTTTGGCTTGGTAGGACAAACCTTTTAAGGAGTGGAAAGTAGTTGGTTTGATGATGTTTGGGTAGTTAGATTTTGAGGATGAAATCCTTTCCAAGGGGATGGAGTCATGTAACATACTAAAATCTAACTACTATGACTTTAGAAACCCTAACTCCCTAATTCAGAAGTTAGTGTGCTTGAATCATAAGTTTTAACCAAACAAGTTATAGTTGTAACCACATTTTTCTTGGTATCCAAAAGAACATGTAATGATCGTATAATGAATAGTTCATATGTTTGAACCCTAATGAATATCTAATGCACATAATAAGAGTAACTCACATGTTTAGTGGATAATCATGATGTTGACCATGTCATAAACCAATAAACCCTAATGATATGATGGGCAAGATAATTGTAGTCTAACCTTGGACTTAATGCATCCTAAGAAGGTATAGGTTACGAATAATGATCATGTTAACCTAAACCCTAAGTTGTAATCATATAACCTTAACCTATACATCCTTATGACATTCATGATACATTGGTGTCACTAGGTGTCATAAATAGATAACATACTTCAATACACATAAATCATACATTAATTAGGTCATCAATATGAAATGCATATCACCTTGTTCTCTAATACACACCTAATTAATCACATAATGACTTAGTATGTGAATCAAATCATTAATGTGTAATATGTCCTTCCTTGATCACTAAAATACATATAATGACTTCAATATGGATAAGTAGTAATTGATTCACATAAAAGTGCATAATCAGTCATAAGCACTAAATAAATTTTAGAAAATGATTAATTATGACATTAATGAGAATAAGAAAGTTAATGTGACAATGTTAAAAATAGATATAAGTGATTAATGTGACATTATTTGGATTAATTGTAACAAGTTGGATAAAATGTCTTAATTCATGCAAAAAAATTTATTATAATTCAGTATATTGATAACAGAGACTAAATCCAATTATTAAGGAAAATTATCAAGTATATTGATAATTGAGTAAACTCTAATTGCGCTAAAACTTATAATGAGGTAAGTAAGAAATATATATTTTTTCAAGCATAATAATGAAATATAATTCTTTTGGAAACAAAGTAAATATGACGTGACACAATTATAAGAATAATAATGCTAATGTGATATCCTAATGAATATAATTTTAATAAGCCAAAAAATTAAAAAAAATGTAAAATTGGAACCTTTAGGTGATCCATGAGAACATGACCTATGTGGAGTTGCTTGAGAAGATTCTGAACTCCCAAGTTAGCAGTTGAAAAACAAGGAGTTTAAGTTGGTAAGGGTTTTGCTGGAAGTTTAATGGATTCAACCTAGGAGTTTAGTGGTGAGATGTTTCATACTTACCCTTATCACTCTACTTTATATTTCGAGGATGAAATCCTCTTTAAGGGGTTGAGTGTTGTAACATATTGAAACTTTGACATGTTCTCATTTTGGCCATATCCCAATATATTCGTATCATTTCTATCCTTTTTGGCCTTGATGCTTAAATTGTGGAATTTATATTGGTTTGGTGAACATTTGTTCAATAATTATACCAATTGAAGGGTTTATGCACAAGTACCTCTGTGATAACTTATTTAAGGATCTAGAATGTAAAATCACCACTTTAGTAGAACAATGGTTTATTAATTTGTGCTAGAAGTGCAAGGCCCTAAGCCTTGATTAAAGTATTAGACAAGCTTAATTACCATAATTAAGTGATTTAAACATTAATCTAACTTTTTTAGGTGATTTTAAAACATAAAATGAGCCTAAGTTTCAAATTTGGTTTGATTTGGATGTTGTTTGTGCAAGTTATACAATTTTAGGTACATTCTGGACTTTTATGCAATTTATCCAATTGAGAGGTTTTCTTTACAAATTATCATATGAATTTTAATCCTTGTATATTCCCTTACCATTATTGAGATTTTGAACCATGGGTCACCTAGTTGCACCTTGGTTTGAAGGTGTTACTTTCCAAGGTCATTATAGGGATTACCCTCTTTATAAATGAGCTTATCTTTAAAAGCTATCAACCAATGGGGTTATTTCTTTGTTTGGAGGACGGTGGGGATGGCCAATAATCCTCCATGGGCTTTTAGGACCGACCTTGGACATACAAGAAGTCTCTATGATCTGTCCTCTCGCATGGCCATGAAGCCTTAACCTAAGGACGCATGGAAAGTCACATAGACACATCATGCTTTCCCTCTTCTTGATAAAGCCATGCATACCCCTTCCCACCTAAAAATCCAAGAAGCAATCCGCTCCTTCTCTTTCCCACAGCTTAGAGCATCATCCCTTCTATTTTTTACCACGAAGATTCTGTCCCAAGGTAAAAGAGGGTGCCTACCTTGGTGAAGAAGGTTCCTAGGGTTCCAAATTTCTCTATTTAGGATTTCTTAAGCTCCTCCTTGGTGATTTTGTCCAAAACTTGTATGAATCCTCCTTTTCTTCCCTATTTTCATATTGTTAGTATTCTGCCCACCTTCTTCCAGGTCGGAACCATGAACTTCAATGGTAAAACTCCACCTAGAACCCTAAAACATCTCAACTCCATGCTCTTTTGCTCGAGTTTGCACCTCTAAAGTGGGGAAGGTGATCTTTGCTCAAGAAAGGAGCTTGGCTTGGAGAAAAAAGGCCTTATAATCTTGTGAACCTTTCTGTTTGGACCTTCGTACCTTCCTAGAGGCAGGTTTTGTTAACCACCTTCTCATATATTGGTTACTACATGATTAAAACTCATGCTTCTATGTTTAAAATCGATGATTTCCATCTCGTTTTACCATGTTCTTCTAGGGTTTTGGTTTCTTGTTGTTTTACCTTCTCTAGAAGCTCTAGTTTGGTTACCTATTCAACTTAAAACCTGATCTTAGGTCAAATGGTGTTTTCTTCTTCTCCCTCTCTCTTCAATTATCTCGATCAGTTTGATCATGTGGTAATTTCCTATTGGTCAGTATTGAAAAATTCATATCTTCTAATCCGCTTATCCAAATTTGACAAATAAATGAGTTTTGGAATTGGAAAATTAATCTCTATCTAATAAAAATATTTTCAATGTATGATTTCATGGTTTGACGAAGGGTTATTTTTGTAAAATGAATTTGATTCATAAAATCCATAAAAATTACATTTTAATCATCATAACTCCAAAATTAACATCAAAATATGATTTATTGATCCGGAGAACCTAATAAGTTCATGGGTGATATTTTCAAAAGTTAAATCCAGATTTTACTAAAAATCTCTAAAATTAGGGTTTCTATACATTAATGTGCACTATGTACTCTAATACATGTTAATACATTGAAAATAGGCAAATTAGAACTTGGACTCAATTAAAGTGGTGAAAGTTAGTAATTGATATCAGTAAGAGAGGTATGTGCATTCCTTACACCCTATGTTGGGATAATTACATCCAAACCCTATATTTCTCTAATGAGACTTAAATGAACCCTAAATCTTCTATTCTTGAATCCTAATGTTGTTCATGCCTCAAATGAGATTATAATTTTTTCTTATTTGGGTCTTGTACCCCACTACCATGCTTATTGAATATTATGACTACTCTTTCCATGACTACTTTTCTAGAATGTAGATTTATGTTCTATTTAATTTAAAGTAGCGGTACTTATGTACAACCACCCACAGAGGGCATGTATTTATTTGCCCTGGGGAATGTTTTTATTCTCCCCTATATAATTGTGTAGGTGACTGGGAATGTTTGATTCTCCCCTCACATATAGGTTAGAGGTTTGGTAGGTGTCTCAACCCTACTTAGTTAGGTTGACATAATTATATTACATGAAAATCCTTTTTAATATAATTGTTAATGGCAAGTTTCTTTTGAATATAGCCTCATACTCTTATTATATTCATCTTATAATGAACCCTAGCATGTTCTTATTTGCTTTACTTATCTTGTTATCCTAGACTAGTTTTGTGACACATACCTTGTTTCCTTTCCACTTTTGTTGGGTGCCTACTCAACCACCCAGGTTTAGATCGAGGTGTTGAACATGACCAAGGAGAACATAGCTTCCAACATGGACCTAGCTCTTAGAGATGGTGCTTGGAGATAGATTTGAAGTAGTTTAGACTTCCCTCTACTTAGATCTGTATGTTGTATCATACATGTAAACCCTTATGGGAGATTATGATATACTTTTGTAATCTTTTATAAAAATTGAATATAGTCATTTGTTTAATTCCGCTGCTACACTTTGGTCTTTTGCATATCATTATAATAAATTTGGAAAATTTATACCAATTACAACATACCTTTGAGTGTGTTTGGAATGGATGTTTTATTCTTCAAATTTTTTCTAGTAAGGGGGTGATCCCGCCTCCTTACAGTATGGTATTAGATCCCATGTTAGTCGGAATCTGACTATATCAATTTTGTCTCCCTAGTTAGAATACTTGCCTTACCTTTAAGTGACATGTTTGCGCTAGAGTTGATCAATAGATGATGAAGGGTTGATTTAGGATCCTATAGTTTCACATTAAAATAATGATGAATAGATTCCTAAAATACTTACAACTAAAAGATGCATAAGTAACCATAGTAACTTGAGGTTGTTTATCTTGGTCTTTAGGCAGCTACTAGGACATGAAGTTGAAAGCAAATGTGTCTAGAAAGGATCAGGGTTCAGGGGATGGCAAGATTATCCTCCGCACCACTAGTTTGGTTTACGAGGACTCTAGAATCCATATGATACTGGCCCGGCCTGAGCTGATATAAATTGTTCAAAATAGCATGCTTTTAGGCAATGGTAGCCTTAGACATCTATATGATTTATCTTTAGGAACCCTAATATGTTGAACTAGTCTTTCAGATGTAACAACCTATTTGAGGATGGATACCCAATATAGTTCCCTTATGACCTATAAAACTACATGTTTGGATAGTTATCCCTAGAACCTAGACTTTGAAGTTTGGAGTTTAGTAAGCAATCAGAGTGTTCTGTGAAGCATGATGGATCTTGTATATTGTTTAGTTAGACTCACCCTTTTACCTCTAGATTAGTTTGGCTTGGTAGGCCAAACCATTCAAGGAGTGGAGAGTAGTTGGTTTGATGATGTTTGGGTAGTTAGATTTTGAGGATGTTATCCTTTCCAAGGGGATGGAGTCATGTAACATACTGAAATCTAGCTGCTCTAACTTTAGAAACCCTAACACCCCAATTTAGAAGTTAGTGTGCTTGAATCCTTAGTTTTGACCAACCAAGTTATAGTTGTAACCATATGTTTCTTAGTATCCAAAAGAACATATAACGATCATCTAATGAATAGTTCATATGTTTGAACCCTAATGAATATCTAATGCACATAATAAGAGTAACTCAGATGTTTAGTGGATAAGCATGATGTTGACCATGTCATAAACCAATAAAACCTAATGATATGATGGGCAAGATAATTGTAGTCTAACCTTGGACTTAATGCATCCTAAGAAGGTATAAGTGAAGAATAATGATCATTTTAGCATAAACCCTAAGTTGTAATTATATAACCTTAACCTATACATCCTTAATGACATTCATGATACATTGGTGTCACTAGGTGTCATAATTAGATAACATACTTTAATACACATATATCATACATTAATTAGGTCATCAATATGAAATTCATATCACCTTGTTCTCTAGTTAATCACCTAATGACATAGTATGTGAATCAAATCATTAATGTGTAATATGTCCCACCTTTATCACTAAAATACAAATAATAACTTCAATATGGACAAGTAGTGATTGATTCACATAAAAGTGCATAATCAATCATAAGAACTGAATAAATACGAGAAAAAGATTAATGATGACATTAATGTGAATAAGAAAGTTAATGTGACAATGTTAAATATAGATATAAGTGATTAATGTGACATTATTTGGATTACTTTTAACAATTTGGATAAAATGTCTTAATTCATGCAAAAAAATTTGTTAGAATTCGATATGTTGATAACGGAGACTAAATCCAATTGTTAAGGATAATAATCAAGTATATTGATAATTGAGTTAACTCTAATTTCACTAAAACTCATAATGAGGTAAATAATAAATATATATGGTTTCAAGCATAATAATGAAATATAACACTTTTGGAAACAAAGTAAATGTGATATCCTAATGAATATAATTCTAATAAGCCAAAAAATTTAAAAAGAAATTGTAAAATTGGAACCTTTAGGTGATCCATGAGAACCTGACCTATGTGGAGTTGCTTGAGAAGATTCTAAACTCCTAAGTTAGCAGTTGAAAAACAAGAAGTTTAAGTTGGTAAAAGTTTTGGTGGAAGTTTAATGGATTCAACCTGGGAGTTTAGTGGTGAGATGTTGCATACTCACCCTTCTCACTTTGCTTTTTATTTTCAGGATGAAATCCTCTTTAAGGGATGGAGTGTTGTAACATATTGAAACTTCACATATTCTCTTTTTAGCCCTTTCCTAATATTTTTGTATCATTTCTATCCTTTTTGGCCTTGATGCTTAAATTGTTGAATTTATAGTGATTTGGTGAACATTTGTTGAATAATTATACCAATTGAAGGGTTTATGCACAAGTAACTCTGTGAAAACTTATTTAAGGATCTAAAATATAAAATCACCACTTTAGTAGAACAATGGTTTATTAATTTGAGCTAAAAGTGCAAGGCCCTAAACCTTGATTAAAGTATTAGACAAGCTTAATTACCATAATTAAGTTCTCTAAACCTTAATATAACTTTTTGATGTTATTTTGAAATATACAATGAGCCTAAGTTTCAAATTTGGTTCGATTTGGGTGTTGTTTGTGCAAGTTATACAATTTTAGGTACATTTTGGAGTTTTATGCAATTTACCCAATTGGGAGGTTTTATTTGCAAATTATCACCTGAATTTTAATCCTTAGATATTCCATTACCATCCTAAAGATTTTGAACCATGGGGCACCTAGTTGCACCTTTGTTTGAAGGTGTTACTTGCCAAGGGCATTATAGGGATTACCCTCTTTATAAATGAGCTTATCTTCAAAAGCTATCAACCAATGGGGTTATTTCTTTATTTGGAGGATGGTGGTGATGGCCTAAAAGCCTCCATGTGATTTTAGGACTGACCTTGGACATACAAAAAGTCTCTATGAGCTGTCCTCTTGTATGGCCATGAAGCCTTAGCCTAAGGACACATGGAAAGTCACATAGACACCTCATGCTTGCCCCCTTCTTTATAAAGCCATGCCTACCCCTTCCCACCTCCCAATCCAATAAGAAATCCTCTCCTTCTCTTTCTCATAGCTTATAGCATCGTCCCTGTCCATTAAGTTGCGGTCCCAAGGTAAAAGAGGGTTCCTACCTTGGTGAAGAAGACTCCTACTGTTCCAAATTTCTCTATTTAGGATTTCTTAAGCTCCTCCTTGGTGATTTTGACCAAAAAAAGTTAGAATCCTCCTTTCCTTCCCTATTTTCATGTTGTTAGTATTCCTCCCACCTTCTTCCATGTCAGAACCATGACCTTCCATGGTAAAACTCCACCTAGAACCCTAAAACATCTCATCTCCATGCTCTTTTGCTAGGTTTTGCACGTCTAAAGTGGGGAAGGTGATATTTGCTCAAGAAAGGAGCTTGGCTTGGAGAAACCAGACATTATAATCTCAGGAACTTTTCTGCTTGGACCTTCTTACCTTCCTAGAGGCAAGTTTTATTAATCCCCTACTCAAATATTGGTTACTACATGCTTAAAACTCATGCTTCTATATTTAAAATTTACGATTTCCATCTCTTTTTACTATGTTCTTCTAGGGTTTTGGTTTCTTGTTGTTTTACCTTCTCTAGAAGCCCTAGTTTGGTTACCTATTCAACTTCAAACCTGATCTTGGGTCAAATGGTGTTTTTTTCCTCTCCCGCTCTCTTCAAATATATCGATCGGTTTGATGATGTGGCAATTTCTTATTGGTCAATATTGAAAAATTTATATCTTCTCATCTGCTTATCCAAATTTGACAAATAAATGTGTTTTGGAATTTAAAAATTAATCTCTATCTAATAAAAATATTGTCAATGTATTATTTCATGGTTTGACGAAGGGTGATTTTTGTAAAATGAATTTGATGCATAAAATCCATAAAAAATACATCTTAATACACATAACTCCATTTGTTTTCTTAATCAGGAGAACCTAATAAGTTCATGGGTGATATTTTCAAAAGTTAAATCTGAATTTTATTAAAATTTTCTTAAATTAGGGTTTCTGTACATCAGTGTGCACTATGTATTCTAATACATGTTAATACATTGAAAATAGGCAAAGTGGAACTTGGACTCAATTAAAGTGGTGAAAGTTAGTAATTGATATCAGTAAGAGAGGTATGTTCATTCCTTACACCCTATGTTGGGATAATTGCATCCAAACCCAATATTTCCCTAATGAGACTTAAATGAACCCTAAATCTTCTATTCTTGAATCCTAATGTTGTTCATGCCTCAAATGAGATTATAATTTCTTCTTGTTTGGGTCTTATACCCCACTACCGTGCTTATTGAATATTATGACTACTCTTTCCATGACTACTTTTCTAGCATGTAGATTGATGTTCTATTTAATTTAATGTAGTGGTACTTATGTACAACCACCCATAGAGGGCATGTATTTAATTGCCCTGGGGAATGCTTTTATTCTCCCCTATATAATTGTGTAGGTGATTGGCAATGTCTTATTCTCCCCTCACCTATAGGTTAGAGGTATGGTACGTGCCTCAATGCTCCTTAGTTAGGTAGACATAATTATGTTACATGCAAATCCTTATTAATATAATTGTTAATGGCAAGTTTCTTTTGAATATAGCTGCATACTCTTGTTATCTTCATCTTATGATGAACCCTAGTATGTTCTTATTTTCTTTACTTATCTTGTTATCCTAGACTAGTTTTGTGACACATACCTTGTTTACGTTCCCCTTTCACTGGGTGCTTTCCCAACCACCCAGGTTTAGATCGAGGTGTTGAACATGACCAAGAAGAAAAAAATAGCTTCCAACATGGACCTAGCTCTTGGAGATGTTGCTTGGGGATAGATTTGAAGTAGTTTAGACTTCCCTCTACTTAGATCCGTATGTTGTATCATACATGTAAACCCTTATGGGAGATTTTGATATACTTTCGTAATCTTTTGTGAAAATTGAATATAGTCATTTGTTTAATTCCGCTGCTACACTTTGGTCTTTTGCATACCATTATAATAAATTTGGAAAATTTATACCTATTCCAACATACATTTGGTTCTGGAATGGATGTTTTCTTCTTCAATTTTTTTAGTAAGGGGGTGATCCCGCCTCCTTACACATTCTTTGTCTACATGACCAACCTTGCAGCACTTCATGCAGATTGCAGGGGTATTTTCATATTCAATCCGGTATTGGGCTCCATTCAAAATGATGGCAGTTAGAAGTGCCTTAGATGTATCAACTTCAACTGTGATTCTTGTGAATTTCCCACAACTCCCTATTCGAGGTGGGGTCGCCGATCTTGATCGTCTTCCCTACTAGATATCCAATGTTATCCAAACATTGGGTCTGATAAATGAAAACTGCCAGATATGGAACCTTATTCCACACCACTATTTTGTGGGGGAATGGATAAGAGGGGTGGAAATCTGTGGACTAGGATTGGATGGAGAGATGATTCCCAAAGATTACAGGAAATCATAATGCTTTTCTAGTTGGATGATGTAGTTTCCTAACTCCAAATCTATGGCTTAGACAGTGTCAGTGGGTGACCACATGATCTAAAATCTGTTGACAGGATCCTAAAACCCTATATTTCTTCTGATCACCTTGGCCACTACAAGAAACTTCCAAGGTTTGAGGAGTGGTTGAATGGTTGAAGGATTCATTGTTATGGTCGAAATAGAACCACCTTTATCAATTGAGATGTCTCCAGTTTGTAGGGTGTCTGGTGAGATATGCTTGATTACTGATGGAGTGTGAGGACCAGTTCCTATCGTAGCCTCCACATATGAAGGCATGGTTTCTTAAACTTGCATGCTTTTTTTCTAATGGGTGCACAGAACATTTTTTTGTCTCTCTGTGTTGTTCCAGTCTTGTTTTGTTCATTGAAAGTGGTGTCACCCTTTGAAAGGTTGGGGTGTTCTTCAATCATGAAGAGGGATGCCCTGCCACCCCCACAACCTCCATGAATGCGGCTGCCTCTGCTATCTCCATGCCTGCCCACAACCATGTGTTAGGGTTGAAGTGTTCTTCTTCATGAAATTACAACATACTAATTTGTTGTGTAATCATGTTCTAATTTGGTGGAATCCACACACTAGTAATTTGGTATCTCTTGTCCTTGTCCCTTCCTATTACCCTTATTTCCATTAAGAGAGTTATCTTACAGTTGCTTGACCATGAGTATTGGTTGACTCCATGGACATTTTCTTCCTTATAGAGCCTCAAAAAACACAAAAAGTGCAACACATGTTCCTCTTGTAACCCAAGGTACATTACTGTTGCAATGACAAGTCGTCCACCTCATCATAAGTGTGATGTATAGCATATAGGACCATTGGTTTAAGGGTCATAGATAGTTGGTGCATGCAATTTGTAGTTCTCCTTTCTCCTTCAATTTAAGGGCATATGCCTACCTCTCTGAACATCAACACTTCTTTACCAAGTATACTGATAGAATTTTCACCTTTTCTAGGCTCATTAAACTACACTCTCCTTCCTTCCCTATATGAATAGGACATGTATATCAAGTAATCATTCCACTGAATCCATTGAAAAGGATGTTCTTGGGCTCTTAATAGTTTCCCCACCATAACCGAGTTAGCCCTTATAGCATACAGGTGATATATACCACTTCCTTCTTCTTGGGCATGCCAAGAATCATAAATTCATTTCCCAAG
The DNA here is from genome assembly GCA_963693085.1 of Alisma plantago-aquatica. Taxonomy (NCBI): domain Eukaryota; kingdom Viridiplantae; phylum Streptophyta; class Magnoliopsida; order Alismatales; family Alismataceae; genus Alisma; species Alisma plantago-aquatica. Next base: position 1,259,223,539 of record OY856411.1, on the reverse strand, counting down.
GATAAGATCCAATTGCAAGGGAGATATTAAGCTAACATTTATTACACCCAATCATTGTGGGTCCCTTCTTAGGAATCTATGTGGTATATTATTTTAATTATAATGAATTTTAATTCATGAAAGGTTTTGCACATATTCAAGTACTAGCTTTTATTTTTTATTCCTAACTACCCATGATCATGGTTTTAGCAATGGTGTAAGGATCTACTTCCTTATCATTGCATTTTTCCTCTCTCCTCTATCCTTCTTAAACTTTTTATAGACTCAATAGGTTTTATTGTCTTATCCCTAGATTCCTAAAAAATCTAACATGTCTTCTTGTAATAGAAATATACATAATAACAAACACATACCATATTTTTTTATCTTTAATTGACATATTTTTTTATCCTTCAACCTAATTTTTTCTTGATATCCTAATCATGATTAGAACATAAAGAAATTTGGGGTTTATTAGAGAGGATCAATGTTACAAAATCCAAGAGATGAGATGCAAATGAAATCTTGATGAGAAAACCTTAAAGGTATAGTATTTAAGGCAGCCCTTAGGTTTTTTGGTTGGTAGTGTTCACAATGGCTTACGAGGTCTAGTAAACCAACTACCACTGTTGAGAAAAGTTATGCAAGATTTTGGGTTGTGACCCAACCTAGACACCATCACCTTTATGAAAATTTCAATAATTTATTTATGGATATATATAATTTTAGGGATTATTATTTACTAATGGATATTAATGATGCCAATTGTAACAACCCTTTCTCCAGTAATGCACATAAAATGAGGGGAAAAGGTACAATGGGTGGTTATTTCACTTTATAGGACCAATATCTATGGGAAAGGACCCAATGATGAAACACAATATTATTTATTCGTGAATTTGGAGTAGCATAGATATAATATCACCACAAGGGATTTATATGATATTATATTGAAAGGAAAAGTCTACATATTCAAAAAAATATTGTTTAAATAGGGAAAAAATAGTTAATCATGCATGGTGTTCTCAGGGTTAAACTTCATCATTATTGTTCTGTCATATATATTTTCTTTGAGTAATTCTTTTAACAAGTAATGCCAAATTAGCTGAGTGTAAACATATAACTATGTTGGTATGCAGGAAACAACCAAGATTCATAATTTATGAAATAAAATGTATATATAAACAAGGCAATATTGTGAAAGTACGAAAGAACATATTTAAGTACATTTATTGCACAATCCTTTTTGGTAAACCACTAATTTTGTAACAAGAAAGCTAGACCGAGTAACTAATCCACATCAAATACAACTTTTCCCTATCATTTCTGTTGGTGGCCTTTTAGATGTATCATATTTCCCTTTCCTTTTTGTTGCAAATTTTCTAGGGTTTTTATCGGATTCTTTGTCATGATTGGGGATGAATTTCTCCTAAAATAGTGTCACATAATTGACTAGGGTTCTTACCATTATATGAGTTTCTATGATACACATACTAATTTTAGATTTTAATTTGAATTGAAAGCAATCATTTTAAAAACATTAGCAATTCCCAAAATCATGAGGGAAAACAAAATCTCATTATTGTGATTAATAATATATTAACCACATAAATTTGGTGATGCAACTAAATTTGAGCACACAATCAATAAATTTACTTGACATAATAAGTAACCACTAAAGTATACTTACCTTTCACACACATAACCTAAACATATTTTTCAGGTTGATACAGAATAACGATTTAACAAAATGTTTCCATTCATTAGGTCCCGATTTTGGGAGAAATACCGAATAATAATGGTTCAACCTAAATTTCCCCATTCATCCAAAATAACAAATTCTATCATTCACAGAGAAGAAAATTGTTATTATTGTTCAATATACCTTTTTAATGCATAAACCTAAATTTATTATTAAATCTGAGATATAGAGATACACCAACCGTATGTATTCTCATTTAGGGTTTTTTAGTATAGAAATCCATCAATGATGACATCCATAGATTGATTGATAGGATAATGTAGATTTTTATACTATTTATTATATTCTAGATAATTTTCTAATAATCTTGATATATAGTTATGTATTGTTCCAATCATCCTAGCCCTTTCTACATGATTTGCAAGGAAAGGCTAATTAAGACCATATAGAATATACATGAATATCTACATACCATGTTAGCATCACCAAATACTATGATAATCAATATCCAAGATAGATTTTGTATTTCCAAACTAACTTTTCAAGTTATTGAAATATTCAAATTAATTTAATTAAACCAAAAAAGGTTCCAAATTACTTTTTTCACAAGATTTGGAATCAGGATGTAATTATTTTATTGAATAATAATCTACTCTATTTCCTGGTATATATAGTTTTTCGAATTCCTGCATTCCTAATATTTTCTATGGGTTTTATAAGACAACACAATTTAATGATTTAGCCAAAAGGGACTACCTTGAGTGGAATAAGTTTGACCCATCCAAGGCTCAACTCACCTGACTGGAAGCTAGGTGGTTGCTCATTCCAACACCCTCCCTAGCCTCATTAGAAGAGGCTTCCTTAAGGTTGGTCATTAATGGATACACCTTGGGAAGAAGAGAACAAAGAAATGGAACCGCACAAGGTCTCTAAGGTCCAAAATGTCATGTCATATTTCCTTCTCTGGCTCACTCAAGAAATGGTTATCAATGTTGTCCCACTCAAAAGGAGTAGGTGTAGACATGGTGGTGGGGGAGGAAAGACATACACATGGGCATTGTTTGTTATGTTTTCCCTAGATACTCACACTTGTTGATGGATGAAAAAGTCTCATTATTCATGATATTAGATATCAAGTCAAGCACATCGATATATTTTAGAGAACAGTGTATCGAACAAACCCACCTTGAGAGTGATACATGGAAACCACAAAATGATAGTCAGAATTAGCTCTCAAAGTGATGGTGGTGATTGTGGTTCTTAGACCTGAAGTCACTACACTCATTAAATGTTGTTAGATGAACTTTGACACCATCTAATGTGACCTTGAATAAAGGTTTTCACAAAGGTAGCGATCAGGTATGTTGTGACACACAAGAATTAATTGTGAGAGATGTATATGAGATTTTCCCCTCTTATTGGAGTTGATATCCTGGTCACTTGATAAGTGAGACTTATAAACATATGGCCATACTCATATGAGTCAATATATTATATGTGAGCTCACATGTATCTTATACAGTCTACTCTAGTTCAAGTAACATAGATTGAATGTTAAGAGGATGCTGATTCCATGCCTCATGGTAAATTAGGATATTAGAGGTAAAGAAACTATAAGATCATGGTAACACTGATCACAAATTGTAGGTTGAAGTTCTTCTTCAAAGCAATGATGTGTTTCTAGATATTTCTCATTGCTTGTGATGTCATAATCTGGTTATGAAGATTTTCTACCGACATAACTTGGGACCTATAGGGTTACACACATAGGATGCACTTGGAATAGGAGTTTACTAATGGACTAGATTTAAGTTGGTTGCTAAAATGTTTAGGTGATCAATCTAAATAGTATTTATTTCTATTCGACTGACTGGATTGTATTTGAATCAAACTGACCAGTTTGATTAGGTGAAATGAATATTTAAATGATCAATTTTTCTGGGTCAAGCAATTGGTAATAGATGTAATGATGTCCATTATCATTGAATTAGAAGCTATTATTATTGCTTAGCTGACCAAGCCAATCGACCAACTGGTTGTTCCACTTTACTTACTAGATAGCCCAGTCAATTGACTAACTATGCGCATCTGCCGTCCCATCAAGAAAAGTAACCTTTGTATCCCTTAAATTTTGTAAACCCTAGCCCATCCACTCTTATATAAGGAGGGGATGGTCATGGCTCTCAACACACATTATTCTCACTATTGTGGTAACATCAGATCTTGAGCAGTCTTAACCAAGAAAGGGAGAGACAATAAGGAGGAAGGAAGTCAATGCTAGCACATTGACAAAGGAAGGACAACTCCTTTCTGTCGACTCTTGAAGTATGATGTGGAGTTCTTGGTAGTTTGTGTGGACTTTATAGAGGTGTGGAAGATGTTGTTACCATAGTAGGAGGATACAGTTAACCACCATCTGGGGTCATTACACCAAAAGGAATACGTCGACTACTAGTGTTGTGCTACTTAAGGGAGCACATCACCATGTAAGGATAGTCGTTGGACTTTCTCCAGGACAAGGTGCATCTTGCACCCTCCTTCCAAGATACATCATCATTGAAGTGATCTACTAGTTACATAATATGGACAAAAATTTTGCATTTTTTGCTACCATCTCTATCTCCAAATAATCGAATAATATGCCCTTAGGTGAGGACACTTTAAACTATATTGTTAATCAATTCCGAAGCATAGTAAAATGGTCACATTTCATCAATTAAAATGAACCATGTAGATCCCTTAATTAAACAACTTCAAACAAACTGCAATAAGACTAAATGTTCTTGATAAGCATTAACTTTAGTCTCAAATGAGATATTGGGGATGATGGAGTCCACATAATTTAACTATGTCTAAGAGAATTGTGTAAGTGGGCTGAAGAAAGTACTTCTTAACCCATGCAACCGATCAACCAACTTTCTAGAGGTTATTTACCAAACAACATATTATTCATTCTTATATATTATTTATATAAACTGAATAAAATTTTGAAGTAGGTAGTATGACCTGACCAATGATTGAAGGAAAAAAAAACTTCTAGATTATGATTTTGTCAATATGACAAGATTTGGTTAGGATTGAATATGGTCATATACACATTTGTATGTGGGTGGTGTCGTTTGGTTCTAAGTTGACACATTGAGACAGTTCAAGTTCTAGAAGGCTAAAACATTTAATAAAAATGTGAGAGTACTTATTTCATTGAATACTATATACTTAAATAATATTTTTTTCACTATTATTTAGATAGATATATAATACTTTAGAATATGTCCTTGGCTAGAAGTTAGACATCACGATGTTAGGAATATTCCTAATTCCACTACTTTACAAAAATTAAGATTCAGTTCATTTTTCCTTAGCAATTTGTCACTAACTCTGATGCTTCGAGGACTAGCAACCAACTCAAGGCTATTTATTAAACTCCTAATAATACTATCAGCAATAGATATGAAGCACTAGATGTAAGAAGGTACTTAAAATAGCTAACAGGATAAGAAAAACTAAATAGGAAAATAGTAAACAAGCATATAGTAGAATAATTGCATAAATAATTAGGTGGATTCCCTCTTATTGTAGGTAATATAGTTGTTCCTGGTTCTAAGTCATTTTTGGATTAGGTAGTTGTCTATCGGCCTGGATGCTTCTTGAATGGGTACCAAAGAAGAACCATTTTCTTTACACTCATTACCAACTATTGTATGATGCAACAAACATGGGATGCAAGCTAAAAGAAAACATAGAGAAATAATTTGCTATAAAGAAAAATCAAACAGTTGAAACAAAGAACCTTCAAAAAAAGTTTAAACAAAGAAATATATAGTTGAATCAAGGCAATAAGTAGTAGGGATAGCAGAAGTAGGAGAGTTAGTAGTAGAATTTGTAGAAACATAACATAGTCAAATTTATTTTATATAGGTATGTTTTCCTTGAGACTCTATTTAAGTGTTTATGATAAAACAAAACACACCATTGGATCTTCAGTTCTTAAAAGAAAAATGGATAAACTATCCTTGATGTATTTACTAATTTATCAGACCTTATCGTGTCTATGTATATTAATACGTTTACATTTAAATAAAATCAACTACTATGTATTTCCTTCCTTATCACTTCGGGGTCAGTCCTTACATCATTATGTGGTTTTATAATGTGATTTCAATTTCCTTATCTTTGTATATTACTTGTGAATCAGTTTAGGTATTAATGGGAAAATGGTCTTTTGGTCAATTAGTCTTTTTATTTAGTTTGTCATTGTGCCACGATGGTGCTATTATTTGTGCAATAAAATAAAATCTTATTGTTTCTAAACATTTGTAGGGCATTATATGAGAAATCTTATCCTCAAAATTTATTTTATATTGATGCGTTCATTCCAATCCCAAAATTTCGCAGTTTATGAATACCTATGAGTGATTTTAGATTATGTTGCATGTTGTACTTGATGGTTTTTATCTTTAATCCTTTAGTGTCGATGTTCTTCGAAGACTGTATTATCAGTGTATATGATTTCTTTTGTGAGACTAAAGTTTATGTTCAAAATGTTTTATATAATAATCCAGTGTATGGGTTCTCAATAGAAAGAAAAAACAATAGTAACACAACCACTCATGTGGTAAAGGATGACCAGGATTAATCCAATGGAATAGGATATTAGGTCCCCATAATTAACTAATATCAACTTTAAAATGGGCTCCCTTATCTCTTGTTGGTTATGTAGTCGGGAAAAAGTATCATTGTTGACATGTGTCTCCCCCTCACTGTTGATATAGGATAAAGACACTAGTTTTCCCCTATTGTAGGTGACTAGATAAGGGAGGAAGTTTCAGCCATCGAGAGGTACCGCCTCACTCCCCGTTGACCTCTTCTTGTTCTATGTGTATCAGATTCTTACTTTAGGAGGTGTGTGATGGTTGTTGTCCGTTAGATTCCTACTGTCGGTGGGGATGCATTCTGGACATGTGGGTTTGGATCCTAGGAATTGATTGGAGATATTTCAAGGTTGGGAGTGACTTCATGTCAACCAGTAATTGCCTTGGTAGAATGTATGTAGTGCCTTCAAAGGTACGTCTTCCTCTGGTCATGTTTTCAAGCCCTACCATAGTGAATTTCTTCTCCCCATCTCCTTTTCGTGCTTTCTATTTAGATTAGATTTTTTTTTTGCCTCACCTAGTTAGTAAAAAAAATTTTACCTCCCTAATAGGCTTATTTTCTCTTGTTTATAACTTGGTCTATTATGTTATATTGTTGTAAGACATCAGGTGTAGAGGATATCTCATTTTGGACCCTAACTTTATTATAGTCACTCTACCACCAATACATGACAAGGTCTATTATTTAATCTAGTTGTATGACATCAGAGGTGGAGGATATATCATGTTGGACCCTTATTTTATTGTAGTCACTATACCACCACTCTGTTTGAAGGAATCACTAATCAAAGTTGTTTTTATCAACATTATAGGAGAGGGATATATGCATAATTATATTATTCAATTGTGATATGATTTTTTCTTAGTGTTCTATCTACTCTTGACCTTTGTGTGGTCTACTAATGTGTATTCATTCTCATGCAGATGTCAAATGGATACAACATAATGAAATTAATGTGTTTCTTCTAATTAATACTCTTACAGGTTACTTGAAAGGAAATGATGCCTAAAAAAATTAATTTGTAGAGCATGGAAGATCAATTACCTAACTAAGTTTAGGTTTATATAATGGTATCCTCTCTCCTTATTGACATTATTTGACATTATTTCTATATATATGGGTGAACTTTGGTGAATTACACAAATAACAAATCATGAAAATTCATCAACATAATGGAAACTTGAAGATAAATCAAGCAATGAGAGGACATTAAGGCTCAAGATTACAAAGTTGGAGTGTAATTAATACTCTAAGGATCAACAAAGAAAACATGTAATAATGAGATACAGTTTGAATTAGAAATGCTAAGTCCTTAATGAACATATTTTACAATCTCATGACGCTTGGCGTAGTATGCTCTCATCCCCTAATTATTTGGTTATTAAGGTAAAAATAATACATTTAACCAAGGGCATAACTGAGGGGCTTATGGGGTTATAGTGCCCCAACTAATCAAAAGTTTATTATTTAGAGGTCTTATGAATTAAACAAATAAGAAGATAAAGTTATGGGGTCCATTGCCACAAGAGAAAAAATGGAATTGTCTCAGCATGGAGGAGTGTGGTGGACTCCTGGTATGTTGTCATATGATGTGATCAAAGTGGGAAACTGAAGTTCCCAGTTCCACTTCACATTGCACATCTGCCATTTGGTGTGGGTAGTCTAGAATTGTCTTTGTTGTTTCATTCATCCCATGGTTTGCGAAATTTTGTTGTCACGATCACATACTCACCAGCCACGTGTAATGAGTAATGATTGATAAGCTTAGAGGTCGTTGATGATATAATCCATTCTAAGTCTATTGGAAGTTCCATATCTGACTGTGTCCTCCATCTATCTGTCTATCAAACATTTTTATTTGGTCATCACATATTCATGACTCATCAGTGATAGATAGTGAGCATTATCTTATTCATGACTCATCAGTGATACATGGTGAACATTAGTTGTTGGTGCCTAGTACACCATGGTATATGTCACACAACAATCCGACCTTGGCATCCTATTCATTCATCATAGACAACAACACATACTATAGATCTTCATCTCGTCCACAAGAAAGCACAACCAGAATTGGCTTCTGGGGAGCTATAGCGCTAAACTTGGCATCTGGCATTTAATTTGGCAATTGATCTATGACTTTAGTTTTGGTCTTTATTTTCAATTTCTCTTCCACTTGTTCTCTTCTTAGTACTACAGGTAGGGTATCCTTTTCTTGGGTAAGGCACATCGTTGGAAGTTCACATTGATTTAATGCTAACAATCATCTCCCTATAGGATATCCTAAAGGTATGCAACCTGCTAAAGGTAATTTTTCTTATAACTTTGTACACTATTTTTTAATTGATTTTTATATTAGTTTGTGTAATATTACTTTGTAATTTGAGTATTTGATTATGTTAGTCAAATAAACCAATCATGCCTTTATAAAATATTCATTTGATATGCAGTTATATTACGTCTTCCCTTACGTAAGAATTGATTCGTGACTTGTGTCTTGAATTCTAAAATTATGCAAACAACACATAAATTTCTTGTTAAATTTGATTAGATTTTGTTTGTAATTTTTTAAAATTCAATAGATGACACACGACTTCAAAATATATAGAAAATGAATAAGTTCTATAAACTTGTTATAAAAAATGAGGCGCAAGCGGGGAATTTAATGACTAATCTGAGTATATGTGCATAAAAGAAAGCTTGTGTGAATGTTGAGTTCAACCAAAATAATATTGTCATTGATCTCAGACTTCAAAGTCTATTTATGAATATAATATATAAGTCTGAGACCAAGTGAGGAGGGAGTACTTGTTTCATATTCCATGCCAGTCAATTGGCTATAATTTCCATAGCAAACAATATGGAAAGCAAAGGAGGAGACTCCAAGAAGCATGGTTTGAGAAGTTTGATTTGTTGGAATATAGCACTAAAAGAGATGTTTCTTGTTGTTTATATTTCTATCTCTTTAATCAGTTAAGGGGTGACAACTTTATGGATGATTCCTTCGGCTTTAGCAAGTAGAAGAAATCACTTGAAGTTTTTAATGAACATGTAGGTGTATATAGTAATGCTCATTGTAAGACATGACCTCATTGTCAGGATTTTAAGAATTTGAAACAAATTGCATCACATTTGTATATACTCATAGTAGAGAGATGTAGATTGCATATAGAGATTATCTAATGATGATGTTACATGTAGTTATATTTCTCATGTTGCAAGGTTTGACTTTTTCAGTCACATGATGAATATCCTAGTTCAAGCAATAGAGAATTTTTTTTAACAATATTAGACTACATGAAAGATAGTAATTATGAAGTTGCATGTGTACTTAATAAAAATGCTTGTGAAATAATCAAATAACATATCAGTAATTAAAAAGGAACCGGTGAATGCTTGTGCGGAGGAGATAATACCATCCATTATTGAAGAGCCAGGTGTTAGTTACTTCTCTTTACTGGTTGATGAATAGTGTGATGCATTACTAAAAGAACAAATGGATGTTATTGTGTGGTTAGTACTTTTTATGTCATTTAATTTAAAGATTAAACTTATACGATAATAGCACTAATTGTAATTTATAATAATTTGGTCATATAGGTTTGTGAATAAGAAAGGAAGAGTTATTTTAAGGTTTATCAGTTTTGAACATGTTTCTAATACATTAGATTCTTAATTAAAGGCATCTTTAGATGGTCTATTTGCATGTTATGGATTATGCATCTTTTGTATGAGAGGATAGGGATATGATTGAGCATCAAATTTGAGAGCAGAATTTAATGGATTAAAGACATTAATTCTAAATGAAAATCCATTTGTATTTTATATTCATTTATTTTCCCGTCAACTGAATTTGGTAGTTGTTGTCATTGCAAAGGACATTGTCTCTGTTAGTATTCTCTATAGATATACAAGTTTGATTGTAACCATGCCTAGTAATTCTTGTAAAATAAAAGATGCATTGCTTCAAAAAAATCATGATAGTACTACAGAGAAATTGGAGAAAACTTAAAATTTTCCAGGAAGAGACAAAAATCAAGAAACTAGTTCTAAGAAGTGGGACCCAATAGGGGATCCACTCCCTACTAAATTAAATAACATGGAACATCCCATATGTCAAACACAACTATTTTTTCAGCAAAAGGGATGATAACCAATTTATTCAAAGTATGATTCAAGATACCAAATGTAGCAGCAAAATTTAAAATATCTAACTATTAAAATGCTTGATATTATCATTATCCTTCACCATGTAGGGTGATACATATGAAAACTAAAAAATAGGATCACCATAGGGTATCTAAACTATATCAAGTCTGTCTCCCAAGCATCAACTCCTTAAGCCATGTCTACATATACATGTAATGTCCTCCATGTCCTATGCCTGGGTTTGTGCTACCTTTTGGTGGGTTAAAAAAAATACCCAGGAGGAGGAAAACAAAAGAGAGGTGTCGACTCAAAGTACAATTGGCTCTCAAAGTATAATTCACTAAACCCTTGTTTTGATGGTGACTAACCATTCCATTTATTTGTATCTAATACTTCTACTTGAGTGATTTCTAGATTAGGTATAGATACACTCCAAATGTCCTAACTTGCACAGTGAAACTTGGAGAAAAACAAGTCAAAATCAATACAAGTGTACTTTTGTAGAAAAGACCTAAAATCCATTAGAATCATGTTGTGAATCACTTGTAATGATTGTAAGACTTGTAATTAAGCTTAGAAAAAATTACAAGCACTTAAAATAAACATTTAAGCACTTTTTTAGCAATTTCCAAAATTCATCACGGTGACTTTTGTCGGTCGAGTTTTATTTAGTATAAACTCAGCTGAAATCCTTGATGGATCGTGGGAACTGTCAGGGTCGACTAAATTTCCCCAAGACAAACTCGACTAACACCCCTGCACAAGTCATTGACCAAGTTTCATCCAACATAAACTCGGCAGACAACTCAAAATTGATTTGTTACATAGTGGCATCAATGAAGTTTTCTAAAAGTACTCTCATCCAACCACATTGTACACACTATGCTGAATAAGTGTGTATAGCCATTGGAGTGTTGCAATACTCAAAAATAGATCTATTGAAACACCCCAAATGACTAGAATTCATCCTTAAGTGCTTCTATTGGCTAGGAGGCATCATCAACTACACATAGGACCAGTTGGGCATCAACCGTGGTTATCTGATCACTATGAAGGTCCCTATATTATCATTGAGTTCCTCTAAGAGCCTACTTCTACTCTCAAGCTTAATCACTTGCTACATCCATTAGAGTGAGTAGGAGATTTGTAAAAGAACTAATCCTACATGTATACCTTGTGAGGATCTCACTTCCTCCACCTCCCAATCTCTATTTCTACCATGAAGATGAAGGTTCTCTCTCTTCGATAAGAGACATGAAGAAGAAGAAGAAGAAGGGAAGGAGTGACTTGGTGAAAGATACTCCTTGGTGAAGGTGAAGTCAAAGGAGGAAGATCCTGATAAGAGTGGCTAATTCCTTCAAGGAGGAAGACTTGTTGCAAGAGTGGGTAAGTCCTTGGTGAAGGTGGAAGACTCGTTACAGAAATGGGTAAGTCCTTGGTGAGGTAGAAGACACTTGGTCATGGATGGGTAAGTCCTTTATGAGGTTATTGGATCCCTTATCCTTAAAGGGAAGGTTGGGTATCTTTATTCCAAAAAATTAAAGTCATATGTTGTAACTCTTATAATGGAATATAAGGAGCGATACATGGTTGAAAATCCCTAGAGGTTGACCTCTCTAGGTAGTGGATGTACACTCTCCTTATTTGGAGTTTGGAACCACTATACATAGCTTGTGTTCTTGTTCTTATTCAATCTCTCTCATGCTTGCTATGTATGTTTAGTTTCACTCAAAATTCATATAAGAAACCTTATCTTGTGATATACCTTGAAGGTCTAATAAATTTGATTTAAGTGTTTTATCTCGATTCAACCCCCTTCTCGAGCCCATCTTCCTATATCCAACGAGTGGTGTCTAAGTGGGTCTTCTTCAAGCATACTTCCATAAGTAGGAGAAGATGGGCGATTATCAAGGTGGGAGATACCTCATCAACATTCCAATCTATGATGGAATCAACTTCCTCTATTGGAAGAGAAAGTTAAAATACTACATCCAAGGATCATGTCTTGAGCTATGGAGAATGGTAGATCTTCCATACAAGCTACCAGAGACAAAATAAAAGAATGGGATGAAGCTACTTTGAAGAAATCAACCTTGAATTCTAGAGCCATAAACATTCTCTGTGCCTCTCTTTCTTCCTTTGAGTTCAACTAGAATTCTTCATGTGAAACGACCTATGAGATATGGAGAAAGCTATGTGTCACTTTTGAGGGGATAAAGAAAGTGAAGGAAAGAAAAGTCTACATGCTCAAAGGGATTCTTGAAAACTTCAAGATGGGAAAGGAAGAAAGGGTTTCTGATATGTACTCAAGGATCAACACCATTGTAAATGCTCTTGCCCTCCTAGTTCATCCTATGGATAGAGGAGAAATCAACTCCAAGATCCTTAGATCTCTTCCCAAGTGGTGGAAGTCCAAGGTGACAACCATTTAAGAAATCAAGAGCCTTGGTGAAGTTCCTATTGAGGAGGTCATAGGAAATCTATAATTCCATATAGTTACACTTGACAAGCAAGAGGAAGAAGAAAGAGAAGAAGAGAAAGAGCTCAAGAGAATGAAGAAGGCTGAAATAAAATCCCAAATTGAAGCTATTGTTGGTCAATCCTCACCATCCTCTTAAGTTGAAGAAGGTTCTATGTATTCTAAAGGTAGACTTCACAAAGGCAGGCCTTCCTCCTCCACCCGGTGCTTCAATTGTGGAAAGAAGGGTCACTTCAAGGAAGATTGCCCACAAGGCAAAAAGATCCATCCTCATAATAGAAGAGAAGTACAAGAAGAAGGCGAAATGGCACAAAATCTCTAGTGACTCCTCCAACTGAAGCTCAAGTGAAGAATCTAGTGGAGAATCTAGCTCAAAATTTAGTGAAGATGGAGAATGTCATTTTTCTCTCATGGAAAGTTCAAATGAAGACTCAAATGAGGTAATTTAAACTCTTTAGATAAAGAATCTTTAGTTGCAATTGTTCAGGAAACTCATGCCTCTCTTAAGTCTACTAAAAAGAAAAGTAAAAAGCTTGTTAGAACTGTTAATAACTTGCATGAAGAAAAAGATGATCTTGAACATTCTAAATTTTGTTTACAAAATGATGTTGTCAATATTCAAAAGTATTTTCAAGAAATAGAATTGAAGTTCCATAGTGTTGAGATTGAAAACAATACTTTTCTTAGTCAGGTAGACTCTCTTAAACATGAAAATTCCAACTTACTTAAAAAGTCAGATTTCTAGAAGCTCAGCTCTTATGCCTAGTTCTAATGAAGAGCATAGTAATATTTGAATTATTTCATGCTTTTATATTGATGTTCTTAGAATGGTAATCAAGGATAAAGATTTTATTCGCAAGAAATTGAATATAAAAATAGTGTTTATTTTTATAATATTGCTTTTCTTGAGAAATAAAATGCCTCCTTGCTTTCTAAAATCGGTCCTTGAATCATATTATATTTATACTATAAGAGAAGTAATGTTGTTGCTCTTCATATGGAAAAAGATTCTTATATGACCAAAGATCTTTTTTTAGAAACTCATCTTTTGCATGCTAGAGATGATATGAATCAATTATCTTCGACTATTACTTATCTTATGCATGATAGTCATAGTTTGAGACCCTCTATGCAAACATTCTTAGATGACAAAAAGAATCTTAATCAAATCCTTGATCATACTATTGAACAAATGGGTAGATATGATATTGGACTTGATAGTAGTTGAAGGAAAAACAAAGACAAATGGCTTTCAATTTTCAATGAAGAATCCTTTAGTTGCAAGGCTATGAGATCATGTCATCGTTGTAATGAAATTGGTCATTATACTACTTTCTGCCTTTTTAGGAAAGCAACCTAGAGTAATAGGACTTGGGCTGCTAAGTCAATCCCTCTGGACCCAAAAATATGATTGGGGACCATTTCATCTTTCTTCTTATAGGTCACTTGCTAATAGATTGACTTGAGATATTGATTTTCAAATTGGTTTATATATCCATAGAAAATAAGAAAGGTGAGATGTGTATGGGGTGGGAACAAGTGGAAAAGAAATGGTAAGAACAGAGGCCATGTTATTCCTTCTCATATCCAATCATCGTGTGATTTTGCCAAGTTAGTATGGACTATACATATAGTTTTTGAGTCAAAGTTGGCATATTGTTATTCTCATCACTTTCTTGCTCAAAACTATTCATGATGCTTTCATGGTGCATTATTAACTTGATAATATATGTTTTGATATGGTTTATATTTTTATCATGCCTATGGATATGGTTTTCTAAAATATATGTGCTTTTGGACATCATTTATTGTCAACCAAGTTTGTCTTGAGGAAATTTGACCGACAAGCACCAATGGGTGTTTCCTAAAGCTGTTGTCAACCGAGAAGTTCAACCCAGAAACTCGATCGACAATATTGTGCACAAAATATACAAATGGCTTTTGATCATAATTTTCCTCTCAACTAGACTTTCTCAACCAATATCCTTACTCTATGGAACACCATCTGGTACCTTTATATGTTCATATTTCCATGCTTTAACTTTCCTATCTTGCATACAACTCTATGTCTGTAATTTCTCTAAATTAATATCTCTACATCTTGCAATTACCTATCTTGAGTTGTTATGTATGTTTTGATCATGATCTCTTTGTATCTCTTGGTTGTGTCTTAAAATTGCTTCTGTTATGCTATAACTTGCTACATCTATATAGTTGTATATCTTATTTTGATGCAAACTTGAGTTTCTTAGTGAAAATCATCTTTCGGTAATAAAGCATACTTGCGAGTGAGTAATATCCTTTCATGCTTCCAAAACTGCATATATCTTTGTTTGGATTTTCTTTACATCTACTCTAGATTATTCTTTAACTTGTGTACCCTTTGTTATGATTGAGATCCTACTAGTATTCCTAAATTGTGATATCATCTACTAATACTACATATAAACGTAGTTCTAGCCTTGTTCATCTTTTGGTATTCAACTATATGCTATTCTTGTATCTTATGTCATACACACTCACGCTTGTTCCTTGGCTTGCATGTCTACTATCTTGAGTTACTTGCTTGCATATCCTTATCTTGATTGTTTGCTAGAATTACATCTAGGGTTTTTTTAATACATGTCTTAATTTGCTTCATATATGCATTGCTTATACAAGTCCCTAGTTTTTTATCTTCTACTCTCTTTATCTAATAAGTTGTGCAAAATCTCTTCAACCCCCTCACTTTTTGAAATGACAAAGGAGGAAAACACATGTCTTATGTAAAGAGGAGAACACATATATGTAGAAGACATATTTCATATAAATGTTATGATAGCTAACCATATAGGAGAAATAGCATCACTTGAGGGGGACTATATGAACTCCAGAACCATAAATTGTGGGGGAGCATATGAACACAATTCTATTGAAACCCCTAGGTTTCTTCAAATGTATGATTTTAATTAAAATTTCTTTTGATACAAATGGAGTGCTTTGTCATCTTCAGAAAGGGGGAGGATCTTGACTCAGAGTCTAATTGACTCAAGATGTATAATTCATTACCCCATATTTAGATGATGACTAACCATCCACTTATTTGTGACTAATGCTTATACTTGAGTGATTTCAAATTATGTATACACACACTCCAAATGCCCTAACTTGCGTGTCCTAACTTGGAGAAAAATAGGTCAAAATCAATGCAAGCGCCTTTTTGTGGAAAAGACCTTTTTTTGTCAGCTAAAACTTGTGTTGCTTTTTTTTCTTTTTCAAAGGAGTGGTTTATACAATGCATGCATAACTCAAGCGAGTAATGACAATGAAAACTTTGCAAGTATACATCAGAAGGTGTATGAGGAAGAAAAACTAGAGAGAAAAGACTAGAGAAGTAGGACTGAAGATATGTATACAAGTATACATCAGAAAATCACCACATATGGATCAACAATGACAACTGGCTCAGCAAGACAGAACCCACACAGCTGAAGGGAGAAAGCCTTCAGTATTGGAAATAGCAAACCAAGAACCCACATCATCCAGGCGCAAAGATCACCCGTTAGAGCAAAGTCAATTCAGGAAACAAAACAACAATAGTACAAAATAAAACTCTGTCATTGGATCTTGGATAGGAAAAATCAACATAAGTGTAGGCAGGAAACCATGAGATCTTAATCCTCATAATAGCAAGCAAAATAGCCTCAACTTCCTATATTAGGATCTAGGTCAACATGCATGGACTCTTACCATGCAATAGAACGTCCCAAGCAAGGCACAACTGAAAGATAGAATAATAGTAGGAAAAAACACACCATTAATCCTTTTGTCTCAGAAGAGAATATATTCAAATCAGCCTTGACATTCTTCTAGAAGACATTTGAGGAACTAGATCTGCACTCATGGACTCTAAAATTTCTCTCCCTCCAACAATGATAAAAATAAGAAGGCAAGAACATTTAATCTTCTCAAACTTTATCGCAATGACTTCAGTCCAACTACAGGGACCATGGGAGCCATTCTTCAAACTTAAAATTAACCAAATATCCACAAAAAAACAATCAAATTAGATATGAGAAGTTCTTTCATAGCCATTTATACATAAAAAGCAAGTAGAAGCAAGTTGGATTCCTCATCTTCTAGCATAATATGAGGTGGGAAGTTTATTATGAGCACTTTCCATGCATTCATCACAACTTTTCCCAGACGCTTACAACTCCAAAGCCAAGTAAAAATATCATTAGTTTCATTTTTTTCCTGATCACATTCCAAACAGATTTAAGCTTGAGGGAGTGCTTACCATCATAGTGAATATCATCAGAACTTTGAAAAACCATGTTCAAGGAGATTAGAAAATTGTTGAGTGTCATCTGATATCTAAATTCACTAAGGTTCCATGAACCATTAGAAATTATACTACTTAAATTTGAGTCTCGATGAAGACATGTATTGGTGTAGTAAGATTCCTTAAAAAATCTAGTAGACATTTCTCCATAATCCAGGGATCAGTCCAGAGCTTAATCGTTGATCCATCCCCAATACAGAATTCAATGTGAAAAATCATAAAAGTCCTCATTCTAAGGACATTGTTAAAGAGTCATGAAAAATTGTTGGATTCTTCAACTACCCAGCAATAAGCCTTTTGCAGGTACTTCTCATTAACCCATTTAACCCAAAGGGAAACCTTCTTCTTGGTGATATCCCTAGCATTGATAATCATTCAATCTTAGGCAATATCCCTACTTCTCCTGATGCCCAGACCCCCCTCGTCTTTGGGAAGCACTATATTCTCCCATTTCACAAGATGAAGGTTGCTTTTAGTATCAGTAGATCCCCATAAGAAATCTCTACATAACTTATCTATTTTATCCATAACCGAGCATGGAAGAAGAAAAAGAGAATAACCAATAAAGATGTCCACTAGATAGGGTATATTTAATAAGCTCTAATCCATCATCCATATAGAGAAGCGTAGATTTCCAACCCTCCATTCTCCTCTTCACCATATCAATAAGACAACACAAAAATATTTAAAGAGCTTACCAATAAACAAAGGATTACCAATGTACTATGAAGGGAGGGAACTTTCTTTAATTCCCAAGACTTCAAAAATAGAATCCCTAGATGAATTTTTACTCAAGAAAGCAACACTTTTAGTAGGTTTAATGTGTAAACAAGAGATTGTACCAAAGTCCTCAAGAAGCTTTCTAATATTTTTAGCACTTTGAACATCATCTTTCAAGAAGAGCATAAGATCGTCTGCAAAAATAAGATGAGAGACATAGATCTCTTTAGAAGATGATAAAGGAAAGATGTCACCTTTTGAAACATAAATCATGATTAATTCAGAAAGACCTTGCATCACCATAACAAAAAGATAGCAAGCAATAGGATTTCCCTAACCAATACCATTAGAGGGAGAAAAAGAAGCAGAAGGTTCACCATTGATAAGATCTTGGTAAGAGAAAGAAACAAACATTTCCTTAATCCAATTTATCCATCGAATAGGGAAACCTATCTTGGAAAGAATGGAGAATAAGTATTTCCAACTGACAATACCATAAGCCTTGGAAATGTCCACTTGAATGCACATTTTGTTACTAGACTTGTTGAAATCATTGAGAATATCATTAGTAAGAATAAAAACATCTTTGATATTCATATTCTTCACGAAGGTGCATTGGTTTACATCAATCAAGGAGGGGATAATAGCATGCATACGATTAGCAATAATCTTTGAAGTAACTTTGTAAAGATCATTTCATAGGGCTATGGAGTGCCACTTACAAATATTGGAGGTATCAACACCTTTTGGAATAAGGGAGATGAAGGTGAAGTTGGCTTCCCTAAGAAACTTACCATTAGAGAAAAACTCTTTGACAGCCATGTAGATATCATCACCAATAATAGGCCAAGCTTTTTTCAGAAAACAACTGTTAAATCTGTGAGGCCTAGGTGTCTTATCATCTTTAAGGTTAGCAATAACATCATCAATTTCCTTCTAAGAAACAACAACAATAAGGGATTTTTTTTCTCATTGCTAAGTGTTGGGCCATCCCAATTCAATGTCCAAACAGACCCAATAGCACTAGGACATTTAAAGGGATCAGATGAAAACCCGGTGATATAGTTCCCAATATCATCAATATTGCAATTCAGAGAATAATCAATATACAATTTTTTATGTTATTATGGTGTCTTCTTGTTTTCAAATAAGAGTAAAAGAGTTTGATGTTTGAGTCACCCTCCTTGAGTAACTAAACTCTAGATTTTTGGCGAAGGACAGGCTCCTCCTCCAATTCAGCTTGGGAAGCCAACTTCCTTTTGTTAAAAGTAATTAAACATAAGATTTCATTTAAAGGATTCAAGTCTAAAGAAACTTGAGCCTATAAAGTAGTAGATTTCAACACATGGGAATTATCAAAAACATTTCCTACTTTATATTTATTACATTTCCTCAAGTTCATCTTCAGATTATAAAATTTTCTATAAACATTGTACATAAAGAAACCAGGAACATCAGACTTCCATGATTCTTTAACCACATCAAGAAAGTCTACATGCATAGCCCAAGCATTGATAAATCTGAAGGGAGATCTAACAGTTAGTTGTTCACCCAACCTCAGGGAAAGGATTCTATGATCACTTGTAAGATTGATATGACATTACATTTGATTTTTGAATTAATAAATAGAAAATCAGAATTATGAACCACCTTATCAATTTTAGAAGTGCAGTAATCAAGCCCGCTTCGACGATTCTCCCAGGTGAAAAATATGGCCTTGAAGATCCATCTCAAAAAGACTATAATTAAGGATGGAGTTGTTAAAATCCTCCATAGACTTCTTATAAGGAAGTTTCCTCCCAACTTTCTCATTCTCTTTACCAACTGCATTGAAATCACTAAGCAGGATCCAAGGACCATAATTAGAATTATTTATATGTTCAATAGACCTTAACATAAGCTTCCTATCAATATCAGGGTTGTGCCCATAAACTGTAGTTAACTAAAATGAAGAACCAATGAAAGCAACTTTAGAATGAATAAATTGGTTTGATTGAGTGATGAGTTCCACATTGCAGACCTCTAGCTTCCAAAGAATAAAAATTCTACCTAGAATAAGAATCATGATTAGCAATCCAAGAAAAGTTTGGAAAATGCCTACTTATAACTTTTGAGGTGTGATCTTTCCTAAGCTTAGTTTCAACCAGAATAACAATATCACACCTCAGCCTTCCTATCTCTTCCTAGACTCCTTTGATCTTATTAGATATTCCCCTAACATTCCAGGAAGAGATATGTAGGGATTCATTCATTTAATAACCTCGGTTGTTATTGATGTGTGCATACATTTTGTCACTATTTGGATATCAAATTTGGTTGTTTTCTTTTTCATTTGTGCTTAATTGAATATATTGTGACACATATTTCACCAAATTCGTATAAAATCAGTGTGCATAGTTCTTATATTTATGCATATATTTTACATGTATTTTGTGTATTTTAATTATTATTGAATGGAGAAAATTCGATACTACCGACATGCAACTCGGTAGTACCGACATGGAATCGAAGTACCAAAATATTATTATTCCATATCAAAAAGGAAAAAAATTCTACTAAAACTAACTCGGTAGTACCAACTTCTAAGTCAGTAGTACCAACACAAGCATTGATGACCTTAATTACATGAGTTAAATCCAACACATATTATTATGAAAAAAAAATATTTAGGTTTTCACTCAACCTAAACATGTATGAAGGATATAAAATACACCATTAGAAGCAGAATTTCATTCTCTATCATAGGGGGACGACATGAGAGCCAAAACGAGGTAGAAAAGTGGAGGAACCCTACCCGACAGACTTCAAAGGCATTTTGGCAAAGGAAATGATGACAGAATGACTACATCTCCTATAGGAGCTCCTCCTTAACTCTTTCTCCTATTTCCAATGTCTCAAAATCCATGTTTTTTATATTCTCAATCTACTGTGATACCAATCTCATATATTCAGCGAATATCCTTAATTCTTTAGGATCTGGGAGTAGCCCAGATATGCATTGTACAAGTGAGAACCCATTACACTAAACGAGATTACTCAAAACAAAAAACGCAATCAATCACTAATTAACCACATACCCAAAAATATGGGTAAATTAAAACCTATTTCAATGTCAGCACCTTCTCAGAAACATTTGCATAAGAGCCCAACATCTTTCTTATATCCATATTATGCCAAGAATTTGATACAAATTGTTCTATCATCTTAGCCACCACATATATACACAGGAGAACAATATTCGTATGTGCCACACAAACAAGCATTAATATACTAACATAAGTCTAATTCGTTTGAAGCACCATATACAAACTTTTCCTTCTCAGACCTGAGAGTACAAGGATGACTCTATGACACACTAGACATCTAATCAACTTTCCCAAAGATACATTACTATAGCTCCTCTTTGTTGCCACATGTTTGTTTTCGTCATTTCTGATTACCTGAAAATGTGGCGAACCACAAGGGTGAGACCCATGCCCCAGCAAGAGATATAACCTCCAACAATGTTGTTGCCAATATAAGAAATTAAGTAGCATATGCATATCTAGCATCATGAGCAAGTCTACTAACATAGCATAGCTAACAACTTGAGCATGTCTATGGTTTAACATATCAACATCATAAGAACAGATTACAACAAAAGCATAACTATCTGCATAAGCATGATTAGCAGTATATGCATCTCTAGTAACAAAGTTATGGCTAGCATGCTAAACATAACTAACAACATGAGATATCTAGCATCATGATTATAATTAGTAGTAGCAGTGAAGTTATCAACATAAGCATGGCAATTGTATGTACACATCTACAATCTTAAGAATATCCACAACATAAGTATATCTACTATCTCTTAATTGCACTAAGCATCATCTTTATGTAAAGATAAAAAACAAGGGTTATCATCCAATGTGAAACATCATGTATAACCCTAAACAAATATGCTACACGGCTGTATTACATCTTTTATTACACCCTAAGGAAATTGAGGATACCACTCAAAATCCAACTGACCACTACTAAGTCAAAATCAGTGTCATACAAGATCTAGGAAGGGCCAAACAACTAAGATCTTCTCCGCCCCCAGTCAGTACGGGTCCGCCACAGTGACACATAAGGTCAGGCTGCTAACATCCTAGTTCGTCCTAGGTACAGGTCATGTCACTAGTGAAAGGAGGTGGGTACGCATACCCTACCATCTGAGGTACAACCACAGTTTTCCTCCAATCTCATCACATATATAATCATCGAGACACGACGACAGTCATTCTCAAACTAACGGCTAGGTATGACTGTAGTCATCCTCCATAAACACTTGAATTCAGGATGACAGGCACCCTGCATACTCATCAATATGCGCTCTGAGTTTCCCTTAGGAATACTCGTTTCACCATCTGGAAATTTTTGACACTCAGATGAATCTATGGCACAAGGCACTACATGATTATAGTTTCACTTGATTAGTTATGCCAATTGGGTGAATTAAGGATGCATCAAACAAGTGGACATACAAAACCAAATTCACTTCTAATAAGCATATAAATATCACAACTTCAAAAGATATAAAATGTGTGAAACATAATTTCTCATCTCATCATCACATGGTACTATTCACTTGCCATTCATGAGGCTACACTAGTCATCATACTATCACGAGATATAAATCCTTTTCACAATATCACAGGGTATCAACCCTTATCAACATAAGAGGATTACACCTCATTCAGGGCTCAGCTATACCCAAAGGTCATTAAGACCATCATATTATTCCCTGTAAGATCATCATTATCTTTGCATGCCTTATAACAAGGCTCAACAACATCACTTACATATAATACACTGGATCAACACAATATTGCATTAATGAACTAGGAGATATTCATAAGCAATCATAGTAGGGTTATATTAACGTTAAGAACATTCCTTTATTACATCAACATGCAAGGAATCTAGATATCATTAACCCTCATCATATTCATAATGCACATGTTTTGCATAAGAAAGTATCAACCATGTGACTGATAACCAACAATTAACATATTAAGGTTATGATAATATTAAGGAGGTTATTTCACCATCATGCCATCATATAAGAATGTTAAACATGAATACTTATCTTTATCTATTTGCATTAGAGTTAGGTTCAACAAGATAAATTATATTAATGTTACTAATCAGCACTTATACCCAAATCCTAACTCACGGCATCCCCATTGGATCATGGATGCATAAGGTGAAGCATCACTATCACATTCCATACTATTCTCAAGTATGAACCCACACATAAATCAAGGTGCAACCATTGGGTTATAGCATACTAGGGTTTCAACAACATTAACATAGTACTTCATGATTGTATTAGTCATTCAAGGACTATTCATACCCAATTACCATCATTTAGTTATATTAAAGATAGGTATAACAAGCTAAACCTCATTAGGGTTACATATCAACACAATATGATTATCATACCTTCTATTCATATGAGTAAATAGGTAAGACTACCTTATTAAGGGTAACCCTCCATTTGTTCCATCATCATTCAACCCATATCACCATACCACAATGTCACCTAGAACCATTGGATGTTTAAAAAGGTAAGATCATTGGTTGTTTACATAAGTAAACACCTTGGATAAACCACCTATGAAGTCATTGATTTGTTCTCTATAAATATTCACCATCTAGCCCGAGACATCCCTTGATTAACAACACAAAAGTTCCACTGAGAGTAGGGTAAAACCCACAATCGACTGTTCATTTAAAACAAGCCATCCATTGTCAACAAGTAATCTACTTAAGTTGATCATATAAAGGAAACCATATAAATCACATTATTGGACCAAAATATTACATTAGACATCATTCCACTATATTGGAGGAATAAACATTATATCTTGACCATTGGGTCAAGTTCATATATTAAAACCATCAATTACAGTATAAGTCCGACCATTGCATCAAGTTACCCAATAAACCAATGGTCTAAGGTTTAATTGATGATAAAACTATATAATTAACTCACCCTAGGTTTTGGAGACCTGATCCACCATCATTAGTGACCATTAAGTCACCATAGGTTGTTAGATCAGCACTATATTCGTTAATCAACATCAAGTATCAAACTAATATCACCATTGATTGATAGCATCATTAGGGTACTTATTTGTTAATCACTAGGCTTCTAATTAGGCCAAAACATGAACTAAGGGGGTGAAAGTCAGTTTACACCCTTGTTTACCACCATCCATTGTCATGAAGACAACACCATAGGGTTGTTGCAATGGTACCATCATTGGGTCATGGGTTTATAGAAGAAATCAGCTTAAAACCCTAAAATTGACCATTGGTTGATAGGTGCTTAACACCATAGGTTGTCAAACCAAACTGATCCAAGTCATATTATACCTTAGGAATAATGTACACGTGATCACATGTTCATCTATAACTGAAATCATAACAGGGAACATTATAAAAATTGAAATCCAAGTCAAGCATAGCTTTTAGTGTATGGATCATAATTTTCAAGTAAGAACATGATCTAGAAGGCTTATGGTAAGCAACAAACGTGGATGACGTTATAAAAATTGCCTTTAATGAGAATATGAAACCCCACACAGAAGAAATCTCGATCATGTAGGGTAGAAAATCCAAGCATAAGCTATGAAGTCGTCCATCTAGCACATTTCTTCATCAAATGAGCAAACCCTACGCATAAGGAGCAAGAAAGGTAGGGTTTTAGAGCTTTAGAGAAATTTCTACCATGGAAAAGCAAGGTTCCGACCTGGATGAAGGACTAAGAAAGGAGAATAGAAAGAGAAACGGAGAATGAAGGAAGAAAATAACTTGCCTTGGTCGAAATCCCTAGAAGATGACCTTGGAAACCATAGGGAGGGCTAAATGGAGCTCTAGGAGACATTCTTCTCCAAAAGGAGGTTGTATTCAACCTTAGAGAACTTCGTTCCACAGAAAAATAGAGTGGAGTCGTTTCTACAGGTTATAGGAAAGATAAAGCAAACATATATTCGTACTTGGGCAAGGAAGAGGTAAATATGGCCCAAGGATAAGGATGGGAGCAAGCATGAGGTGTAAATGTAGCTTCCCCATGTGTCTATGACCTTATACTATTAAGAATATACAAGCACACACACAAGAAGCTCCCCAAACGTCCTTATAGACCTTCTTAGCTTTCCTTTGTCGAATTTCCCAGCCAATCACATAATTCATTAGTTGATAGCTACTAAAGGCAGCTCATCCGTGAAGGGGTAAACCCTAAAATACCCTTGGAGAAAACACGTTCAAACCAAGGTTTAAATAGGTGCCCCATGGCTCAAAAAGCTTAATAAATATGAGATAATATCCAAGGAACATAATGAAAGTGATAAATTGCAAAGAAAACCTCTCAATTGGGTAAATTGCAGAAAAGTCCAAAATGTGCATAAAATTGCATAACTTGCTCAAACAGTGTCCAAATTGGACCAAACTTAAAACTTAAGCTTGTATTATGATTTTAAAGCATATCACAAGGTTATAGTAGGGTTATAAGAATTAAATTATGATAATTAAGCTTATTCAACTCATTAAGCAAGTTTATGGGCCTTACAGTACCTAACTTTTATGTATTAGTATCACTTTACTCCGAATTTATGGATATAAACCTATGAGATTGTTATGTTCTATTTTTGCTTGATCACTAAAAATAGATTATTAGATCCTTAATCATATTGATAGAAGGGTTAAAGGTTGGAAGAGCATAGGCTTACCCATTTACTGCACCCTTTAGGAAAGCTGGAGCATAATCAGGAGGAGAAACCCAGAGTTTATCATAAAGTACCTAACTAATTAACCAATTGTTATGGAAATGGAATTGGCATTAGAATAGGTAATGAAATACATTGTAGAAGTGGGTACTTCTTGCTACATGCTCTTTATCTAGAGATAGGGGTGATAAATTTTGGTGTGTAGAGGTTAGTTGTTGTGTTGTCTGTTGTGAAGCCACTGTCCTAAGAAATTCATCTACTCTGAGTTACTTATTCTTTAATTTTGTTTTAGTTCTATGTTTGCTTTTATTCAAATAAACCATTTTCAACCTTTTTTAATGGACTAGCTAATCAATCCTAATTAGTAGTAGTCTTTCACCTCAAAACTCTCTATGTCCGATAACTCGGAACTCATAATCTCAAATTACTTCGACACGTACACTTGTGTATTACACACATGTTATACATATTTTAATTATTATTTACTGGAGCAAAGTTGACACTACCAACATGCAACTCAGTATTACCGACATAGAATTGAAAAAGAAAAAATATTATTGTTCCAGATCGAAAAGGAAAAGGATCTCTACTACAACTAACTTGGTAGTATCGACTTCCAAGTCATTGGTACTGACATAGGCGTTGACGACCTTAATTGCATGTGTTAAATTCAACACATATTTTATGAAAAATAATATTTAGGTTTTCTCTCAACCTAAACATGTACAGTGTCTATAAAAGACACCATTAGAAGTGAAATTTTGGTCTCTATCAAAGGGGGATGACACTAGAGTCAAAATGAGGGAGAAAAGTGGATGAACCCTACCTGGAAGACTTCAAAGTCATTTTGATGGTAGAACAACTCCATCTCCTCTAGACCTCCTCCTTAACTCTTTCTCCTATTTCTAGTATCTCAAAATCCATGTTTTGCATATTTTTGATCCACTTTGATTCCATATCTCGCATATTCAGCTAATCCTTTTAATTCGTTAGGAACCGGGAGTAGCCCAAATATGCATGGCACCTTACTTTTATGCATTTGAATCACTTTTACTCCTAATTGTTGGATATAAACCCATGAGATTGTTATGTTCTATTTGTGCTTGATCACCATAAATAGATTATTAGATCCTTAATTGTTTCAGGAGAAGGGTTAAGGCTTGAAAGAGCATAGGTTTACCCATTTACTGCGTCCTTTGGGAAACGTGGAGCATAATTGGGATGAGAAATCCAGAGTTTATCGTAAAGCACCTAACTAATTAACCAATTGTTATGAAAATCGAATTGGCATAAGAATAGGTAGTGAACTGCACTGTGAAAGTGGGTAGTTCTTTCTATAGGTTGTTTATACAAAGATAGGGGTGATAGATGTTGGTGTGTAGAGGTTAGTTATTGTGTTTTCTATGGTGAAACCATTGTCCTAAGTAATTCGTCTACTCTGAGTTACTTATTCTATAATTTTTTTATGTTTTTGTGTTTGCTTTTATATAAATGAACCATTTTCAACCTTTTTCAACGACCTATCTGATTAATCCTAATTAGTAGTAGTCTTTAACCTCACAACTCTCTATGTTCGAGAACCCTAGACTCATAATCCCATATTACTTCGACACATACATTTGTGTATTACACACACGTTATACGTGTGTCAGTTATGCTGCCAGCCTCAGCAATAGTTTCCTCCGACATAACTTCAACACCACCCAAGTCCTTGTGCATAGGGGAAAAGGAAGACTCAGTGAGCATGTGAAAATATGAGCATTGACTTTTGGATTAAAGCTTGGTGGAGATTTCAAGAATGGATTCTTGACATGTGATGAATACAAAGAAGTACCTGATGAAGGTGAGACGGGAGCTTCTTAACGGTTAAACTGCTTATGATTTTTTGGTTTCCATATGGTCTTAGAGTCAAGCTGAGAGCTAAAAGGCATCAAGAAGGAAGCATCATCATGACCAAAGAAGGAGCATATAGGACAGATATAAGGAATCCATTCATAGATCAAATCTGAAAAACCACTTGAAGCAGCCTTCCTTGAAGTAACTTCAAGTTCCCCCTTGAAGTAGCCTTCCTCTTAAAGTAGCTTCCCATTGAGACAGCCTTCTAGAAGTAGTCCACAGATCTCCTTATTCACCAAGAAGATCAAACTCTCTCCAATCCGCAGCCTCCAACCCACTTGAAGCATAAGGCTTGATTTCCTATATCAAGCGTATTGATCTCCTAACCAATGAGTATAGAAGTGTAGGTTTAGTGTATAGGAGATTCTAGCCTATAGGACACGAATTTGGAGAAGAGGAAATGAGTAGCAAGTACTAGTGTTGCTCAATTGCTCAAAACAGATAGCCAATTGCAAGTATGAAAGCTCAAGTATTGCACAAGTGTATATTAGGGTGTCCTATGGCTTTTCCTATTTATAGGAATGGCCTATGAGTTCTTAAGGACGTTTTAGACACTTTCTAGGGGGTTCTTAGTGCTCAACTAGCCGTTAGGTGACCATTAGTTGCTTTAACAATGGCTAGTTAATTAATCCTGAAAATTGCAAATATAGACATTCTCGGTCGAAGAGTTGTCGACCGAGAGTCCTACTCGGTCGAGGACTTGTCGACCGAGGGACTGTCTGTAGCAACGTTCTGATCCAACTCCCAACTACCTTGTCTGTTGTGTCTAACGACTACCTGGGTCATTCTCGGTCGAAGAGTTTGTTGATCGAGAGTGTCTCGGTCGAGAATTTTGTCGACCGAGATAAACCCTGTTTCAATGTTTTAAACTAAGTACTAAGTGTGTGTATGAGTGTGCAGTTGTGACACTATTGTAGGGGATGACCTATCTAAATGTTGTGATTGACTAGGGAAGATATAAATGCTTGATTTACATGATATCTAAGTACTTGTACATTATATACTTGTATAAGTGTTTACATTTGATTACAATCATGAATTAAAGCAATTAGAGCATATAGATCTTCCAAGTAATTTGTCATCCACATAATTCCTACAACACTCAAGTAGCACGTTAGATCCACAAGAATGAAATGTTTGTCATTATCAAAATAAAGGGATTAAATGATGTCCATTTAGCCAACAATCTCCCCCTTTTTGAAGATGACAAACATTTCCAAAATATAAATCTCTTTAAAATGAGTTGAGTTTCATACCTGATATTTACCTTGTGATTTTCTTCACTTGTTTATGAAATGTGTGCTTATTATTCCTAAACAAGTATGGAACATAAAATCCAAGTCTTTAAGGAATATAGCAACTTTAAATGTAAAGCCAAGAGATTATGAAACTCATTGATTGAGTTTGTCAAAGTTACCATTTTAAGATTTATATTTATTTCTCCCCCTTTGTCATTTCAAAAAGATATCTGTTAAAAAAGAATGTAGAAAAACTCCCCCTTAATTTTATATCCCCCATAAAAAATATGGCCATTAAATCTTTCAAAAAAGATGTCCATTTGGAAGCCAAAAATAACATGATTAAAACCATTTTCAAGAAGCACAAATATCAAAGAAAACATCCTCTAAGGGAGTGATGAGTAGTTTCTTCCTTATTTTGTTAAATTGGCCTAGGAGAAGCGGTTTTGTGAAAATATCAGCTAATTGATCTTCCGTATCAACATGATGAAGGGATACATGATTTTTAGAGATATGATCCCTTAAAAATGATGACGGATTTCAATATGTTTGGCTCGGCTGTGTAAAATGGGATTATGTGCTAAGTTTATAACGCTTGTGTTGTCATAAAAGATAGGCATGGATGAAAAAGTAAAGCCATAATCGTTTAACACTTGTTGCATATAAAGCACTTGAGCACAACAAGATCCGGCTGCCATATATTCAGCTTCAGTTGTAGAGAGGGCAACCGTATTTTGTTTCTTGCTAAACCAAGATACTAAGGCTCTTCCTAACAAGAAACAACTATCACTTGTGCTCTTGCAATCAATTCGACAACCAGCATAGTCGGCATCAGTATAGGCTTTAAAATATAAGGATTGTCCGTTAGGATACCATAAACCATAACATGTGGCGCCGGCTAAATATCGAAAAATTTGTTTGATGGCTTGAAAATGGGTTTGCATAGGTTGTGATTGAAATCGAGCACAAAGACCAATTGAAAACATGATGTTCGGTCTAGAAGCAGTTAAGTAAAGCAAACTACCAATCATGGCTCTATATAAGGAGTCATCAATAGGTTCCCCATTTTCATCCTTATCAATTTTAGCGGAGGTAGCCATTGGAGTGGTAGCATGTTTTCACTGGTCCATCCCAAAGCATTTAAGAGTTCATTGGTATACTTTTCTTGGCTTATAAAAATTCTGGCAGTCGTTTGTTTTATTTGACAACCAAGAAAGAAAGTTAGTTCACCCATGAGGCTCATTTCAAATTCTTGTTGAATAATATCACTAAATTGTTTGCATAATGATTCATTTGAAGCACCAAAGATAATGTCATCAACATATATTTGAACAACTAGAAAATCAGATGCATATGTTTTGAAAAATAAAGTAGAATCTAAATTTCCAATAGAAAAATCGTTATCAAATAGATAGCTCTTGAGCCTTTCATACCAATTCCTAGGTGCTTGTTTTAATCCATAAAGTGCTTTCTTAAGTTTGTATACATAGTCACCTTTTTCTGGTATTTCAAAACTAGGTGGTTGGGCAACATATACTTCTTCTTGGATTATTCCATTGAGAAATGCATTTTTTACATCCATTTGGAAAAGTTTGATGTTTTTGTGTGCAGCTATAGCTAGTAGCATTCTAATGGCTTCAAGTCTTGCTAATGGTGCATAAGTTTCATCAAAGTCTATCCCTTCTTATTGATTATATCCTTGTGCTACTAACCTAGCTTTATTTCTTACCATTTCTCCTGCTTCATTTAACTTATTTCTAAAAACCCATTTAGTTCCAATAATTGTTTTATCGTGTGGTTTAGGAACTAAGTCCCATACATCATTTTTAGTGAATTGGTTTAATTCTTCTTGCATTGCCATTATTCAATAGTCATCTTTGAGAGCTTCAGTCACCTTCTTAGGTTCAATTATAGAAACAAATGCCATATTTGCAACATCTTTAAAAGAAGAACGGGTTTTGACTTTATCATTTGGATTTCCAATGATCAATTCTTGAGGATGATCCTTAATGAGTCTAGGAACAAATTGTGTCTCAACTTGGTTAGTATTTTTCTCACTATCATTTGGTAAGGATAAGTTTTCTAATTGATGAGTGAGGTCAATTATTTCAAGATTTTCAGATTGTAGTTCTTCATGAAAGGTAACGTGAATGGATTCCTCAACTTTTCTAGAAATAGTGTTGTAGACTCTAAATGCTTTGCTAGAGGTGGACTATCCCAAGAAAAAGGCTTTATGTGATTTAGAGTCAAACTTTTCTCTATCATCTTTTGTGTTCAATATATAGCATGTTGATCTAAAAGTATGAAAATATTCAACCCTAGGTTTCTTAGTATATATGACTTCATATGGTGTTTTCTTCAAATAAGAATGAACGGTTACTCTATTTAGCACATAGCAAGAAGTGTTTACCGCTTCAACCCAAAATGTTTTAGGTGTATTATGTTCAAGCATCATAGTCCTAGCCATTTCTTATAGTGATCGATTTTTCCTTTCAACTATGCCATTTTGTTGTGGAGTGTGTGGAGCAGAAAAATTGTGAGTGTAGCCTTGAGATGTGCAAAATTCTTCAAATAAATGGTTCTCAAATTCTCCACCATAATCACTCCTAATTGTACATATTTTGTTTTGTAGTAGGTTTTCAGCCTTGGAACAAAATTTTTATGAAAATTTGAATAGCATCATCTTTGTTTGCAAGAAAGTGTACCCATGTATATCTACTATAATCATCAACAATAACAAAACAATATCCTTTGCCGCCCATAGATTGTGTCTGCATAGGTCCAAATAAGTCTATATGAATGATTTATAGTGATCTACAAGTGCTAAGTACATTTTTGGGTTTAAAAGAGGTTTTAGTCTGTTCACCCAAAGTACATGGTTCACAATTTTTAGTTTGATCAAAAGATAATTTAGGCAAACCACGAATAAGATCATGTTTAACTAGCTTTTTGATAACATGTGAACTAGCATGACCCAATTTTCTATGTCATAGTTGTAAGGAATTTTCTTTTGCAAGTAAGCATTTTCCAACTACATATTGCATAGAGTTAGGTCTAAGAATATAAAGATTTCCAACTCTTTTTCCTTCATAAACGACATTTGTAGTATTTTCTATTAGTAACTTGCAACAATTTTTGTTGAATAAAACATCATATCCACTATCACATAATTGACTAACACTTATTAAATTGTGGTGCAAGCCATCAATGAGTAAAACATTCTTTATTTTAAGGTTTGTACCAATAATACCTATCCCAACAATTTTACCTTTACCATTGTCTCCAAAAGTGATTGTTCCACTTTTCTTTTCCGCAAAAGTTTGAAATGCCTCCTTGTTGTCGGTCATGTGTTTGGAACATTCACTATCGACCACCCAATCCTGCATTAAGATGTAGGTTTTGGTACCCATTTGATGGTCCGTTAAGGTTAGGTACATTTAATGTCAAACTGAACATGTTTTAATAAAGAAAATTGAACAGAAATTCATTCGGTCGACAAAAGTTTGACCGAAAGGTGTCTCGGTCGACCAATTTGTCGATCGATAAAGTTGTTGTTTTACAGATTAAGACTGAATAGAAACAGAAGTCTGTTCGGTCGACCATTTTTCGATCGATTTTTGCTTCGATCGACCTTTTCTCGACCAGAATAGTTGTTGTTTTACTAGGATTTTTGCTGTAGAT
Source organism: Alisma plantago-aquatica (assembly GCA_963693085.1). Classification (NCBI taxonomy): domain Eukaryota; kingdom Viridiplantae; phylum Streptophyta; class Magnoliopsida; order Alismatales; family Alismataceae; genus Alisma; species Alisma plantago-aquatica. Next base: position 1,259,190,958 of record OY856411.1, on the reverse strand, counting down.
TTTGATTTGTCACAGGTATTCGCTCGGTCGAAGTTTTTCTCGACCCAGAGTAACTCGGTCAAACTTTTTGTCGACCGAAATTGTTTCTGTTTGTCTCAGTAATTTTTTTATATCAGTTATGAATTTAGAATAACACATGAAGTTATTTGTTTAGTTGAGATAAGACATTTTGATTTTCAAAACTAAGCATTAGATCATATCTCAACTAAAATACATTCAAGTCTTCTAAGTTTGAGGTTTGCGGACCCAAACTAACTCAGAATCTTTCTTCTTATAAGGGCATGAAAAAGAGTAACGTCCAAGACATAAACAGAAATGATAAGAAATAAAGTCAATTTCATTTCTCTTTCTAGGATTTGGGATGGTGCTCTTAGGTACAAACATAATCTTTGTCTTGGATGCTCTTTTAGGTTCATTTCTTTTTGGAACATAACCTAAGCCTTTTCTTCCATTGTAGCTAGAAGAATATTTCAGAATATTATTAATAACATCATTCCCCCTTAAGCCATTAATTTCTCTTTGTAGCTTAGCAATCTCATCCATTTTCTTATTAATATTTTTCCTTGATTGATTTAAATCAAATAATAAAGAGTTTCTTTCCTTAACAACATTATCATAATCAAAATGATTACATAGAATGGGTTGAGTCTAAAAATTGTTTAGTTTAGCAAGCAAATCAACCTTTTCTTGAGAAAGAAGATCATGATTCATTTCTAAATCAAGTAGCATTATATTGCAGTCATCTAAAGATGATTTCAAAGTCAAATTTTCAGAAGCAATATTGTTCTTTTCAGAAGAAAGATCATTTAATTTAGCATATAGATCCTCATTTGTTTTAGTAGCCTTCTTTAGTTTCTTTTTGCAGTCAACATACTTATCATGAGTTTCTTGTAGACTAACAATTAGATCTTCTTTTAGAAAATCAAGAAGGCTTACCTCTTGAGAATCATCATTATCATCTTCTTTTGCCATGAGACACTCTACATTCTCTTCTCCACTTTCACTTTCACTTGATTCATCCCACACAGCTTTATAAGATTTTTCTCCCTTCTTCTTGGATGAGCTTTTCTTTCCTTTCTTTGCTTTAGGACATTCATTTTTTGAGATGGCCTTTCTTTCCACATTCAAAGCACCTAGGAGGGGAAGAAGAAGAACCAACAATTTTATTAGATCAAAATCTCCTATATTTCTTACCATTAACGATTAGAGCTTCGTCTCCCTCTCCATCACTTGTTTCATCACTTTCTTGTGTGACGATCTTTGAAGCTTTGAGAGCTATATCTTTCTTTCTTCCTTGTTGAATTTCATGCTCTCTTCGTTCCTCATCCTCCAAGGTTGCCTCATGTGCTTCTAGGTTGCCAATGAGTTGCTCCATCCTTATTCGAGTGAGATCATTTGCTTCTTCAATGGCAGTCACTTTGGGCTTGTACTTGGGAGGGAGAGATCTAAGAATCTTTGACACTTGGTCTTCCTCACTAATCACTTTGCCTAAAGCATTCAAAATATTTATAATAGAAGAAAATTTTGCATACATTTCACTAATAGATTCATTTTGATCCATACGAAATTGTTCAAATTTCTGCTTAAGCATTCTGATTTTAGAATTCTTAACTTGAATAGTTCCTTCATATGTTATAGAAAGTCTATGCCGTATCTCATATTCCGTTTCACAATTTGATATTCTTTTAAACTCACCAACGGGAATTGAACAATATATTATACTTACAGCTTTTGTATTCATTTGGGCAGAATTTACCATATTAGCATCCCAATTTGCATACTCCGTTTGAGGAAGTTCATATGGAGTAGATACCATTCTCCATAAATCCCAACTGATTCCTTGGAAGTAAAATTGCATCCTCCTCTTCCAATAGGTGTACTTAGTGCCATCAAAAGCTGGAGGTCTAGCCATGAGTGTTCCTTCCAAGTTGAGGTTGTTGAGTACCCCGTCACCCATTCTTCAAGACTTTGTTAGAGTTCCTTGAAGCCCTGCTCTGATACCAAATGAAAAACGACTTGAAGCATCCTTCCTTGAAGTAACTTCAAGCTCCCCCTTAAAGTAGCCTTCCTCTTGAAGTAGCTTCCCGTTGAGACAGCCTTCTAGAAGTAGTCCGAAGATCTCCTTCTTCACCAAGAAGATCAAACTCTCTCCAATCCGCAGCCTCCAACCCACTTGAAGCACAAGGCTTGATTTCCTATATCAAGTGTATTGATCTCCTAACCAATGAGAATGGAAGTGTAGGTTTAGTGGATAGGAGATGCTAGCCTATATGACACGAATTTGGAGCATAGTAAATGAGTAGAAAGTACTAGTGTTGCTCAATTGCTCAAAATAGATTGCCAATTGCAAGTATGAAAGCTCAAGTATTGCACAAGTGTGTATTGGGGTGTCCTATGGCTTGTCCTATTTATAGGAATTGCCTATGAGTGCTTAAGGACCTTCTAGACACTTTCTAGGGGGTTCTTAGTGCTCAACTAGTCGTTAGGTAACCATTAGTTGCTTTAACAATGGCTAGTTAATTAATCTTGAAAATTGCAGACATAGACATTTTTGGTCAAAGATTTGTCGATCGAGAGTCCTACTCAGTCGAGGACTTGTCGACCGAGAGACTGTTTGTAGAAACGTTCTGATCCAACTCCCAACTACCTTGTCTGTTGTGTCTAACGGCTACCTGGGTCATTCTCGGTCAAAGAGTTTGTCGACCGAGAGTGTCTCAGTCGAGAATTTTGTTGACCGAGATTAACCATGTTTCAATGTTTTAAACTAAGAACTAAGTGTGTGTATGAGTGTGCAGTTGTGACACTATTGTAGGGGATGACCTATCTAAATGTTTTGATTGACTAGGGAAGATCTAAACGCTTGGTTTACATGATATCTAAGTACTTGTACATTATATACTTATACAAGTTTTTACATTTGATTACAATAATAAATTAAAGCAATTAGAGCATATAGATCTTCCAAGTAATTTGTCATCCACCTAATTCCTGCAACACTCAAGTAGCACGTTAGATCAACAAGAATGAAATGTTTGTCATTATGAAAACAAAGGGATTAAATGATGTCCATTTAGCCAACAAAATCTACTCTATGAGACACTCCATCATCCGACTCAAGTTCAAGAAAGATAGGAAAATATAAAGAGGAAGGAATATGGATCAGCAATCTCACAAACTCAAGATTCAAACACGAATTGGTATCTTCATCTAGACAGATCGGATTGCCCAAAATAGAAGTTGTGTGTTCAAACATTCCTTTATCCCATAATTCAATAGGAAGATTGTAGATCCTGACCCAAATAGGAGCATCCCACATAGAAATTTTGCCCAGATCTTCACCCAGTTTCCAATCATTGATCAACATTGGATGATCCTTATGTACCACAGGCCTCCATTCAGAGCATGAAGCAAATCCTTGTTCTCAGAAAATTGGATAATTAATAGACCATTTCCCCTATCAAGAACTTATATAGAACCTCCTGGGTTACAAATCCAATAGGGATAACTTTCCAGAGAAGGAAGATGTGCCTAAAAATCCAAAATGTACCCTGTTAAACAATTCTCCCATTTGTGGCAGTTTGCAACCACTTCAGAACAAGGATACTGAATCCTAACATTAATATACTCAATGGGGGTAGCTTTTAAAGCATAACCTCCATCATTCAGGCATTTGGAAACATCAAACCATTGCTTTGGAACAACATAGAGAGTATGAGTAGATTCAGATAATGATGACACTCCTTCCCCCCACTTTTTCTAGGTTTAGCCATGAAGATTAGTGTTACAACCCCAATTTTTGGGTTTATTTGGTGAGAAATGTAATCTCTCATATTAAAGATATTTGAACCAATAATGATATAATTTGGTTTGAATAAATGGATTTCATTTAAAATAGCCTTGATGTTTGTGTTGTGGGCTTTATTGGCTATTGGGCCCAAATAACAAGAAAATTCAATTAGTAAATGAATAATTGAATATTTGAGAAAAGAAAGAGGTAGAAACCTCTAGAAGGAAAAGAGATGTAATCCAAGGATGGATTTCGTTCCTCTTGGGTTCCTTGGGTTCCAAGGAGTCCAAAGTTGCATAGAGAAGGCAATAAGAAAAGAAAAGTTTAATTAAGTATTTCTTTATTAAGAAAGAAATTGAAAATAATGATAAAATGTGGGAAATGAGTGGAAAGAGGCATAAATGAGATTTCTTGGTGAAATTTCGTATCCATGAGGTTGCTAATATTAAAAGGAATGCCAATGACGAAAATAAAAGAGAAATAAAGAGAAAACCTCAAAAAGAGTTATTTTAATGAAAAATAAACAAGATAATGTGAAATAATGCATAAATATCCATCTAGAAGGACAATAAGTATCCAATAAAAAGAATTTCGAAACAATAGTGTTTCTTGGGAACTAAGGAGTCCCAATGAAGAAAGAGGAAAGAGAAAATACCTATAAAGCAAAATAAGAGGATAATGTGATGCTTAATGAATGAGTTTCATGGTATTATTAAAAGGGTGATATTTTCTTCTAAAGGAAACTATAATTTCGTACTTATGGAATAAAAGTCAAGCATAAGAGAGACTAAAATAAAGGATTTTCGAAATCCTAATATCACAAGAAGAAGGAATATCAAAGAAATTGAAGGGAAAGAGAGAAGCTTGCTTCCTAATGAAGGAATTTGATTCCTATTAGGAAAAGACCTTGCATCTTTGTGGATGCACGTTTTGGGGTGCAAAAACCCTCCCATATATAAACGGAAGACCTGGAGTCGAGTCCAGGGGGTTCCACGCAACTATATCTCTCCTTCTTCGTTGTTCTTATGTGCAAAACCCTAGACACAAAGTGGGTGCTTTCCCTGGAGCAACATAGAGCTTAGGAGTAGTCTAGATGGGAGCCCGATGTGCCACGATGCCGAAGAATAGCTTCTCCATCAAACGGTGCCCTAGAACACACGCAACAACAGCAGCTAGGCTGTAGTGTCAGATGCAAGAGAGGGACATGTCGGGCGAGTAGTTGGATGTGTCGGCCGCAACTGGTTGGCGCCCCAAGGGCGCAGAGGTGCGGCGGACCAGGGGAGAGGGTCGGCAATGAGTTTCGGGGTCCATGGAAGTGATGTCTGGCCGCAAAAGGCAGTATCTCGGTGGCTAGGGCGACAACAAGCTGCTAGACCGAGGAAGAAGAAAGGAAAAGAGGCGTTGGACCGTTCTGCCCTACGCGGGCTAAAGACGTGCACAACTTAAGTAGGGGCAAAAGGGTCTTTCAATTATAATTCTCAAACGGACCTCTTTGCATGGAATTGATGAAGTGGCAACACGCCATTGGCTCAAATAAGTAATTCATACAAAATTCATATCTCAATATTCATAACTCCGATTAGGACAAATAATATATGAATTTTGATAAGGAGAACGAGTGGAATCCAATAAAAAAGGTACTAAAGATATATTCCGTTCCTAATTGCAAAAGTACAATAAGTTAATGAAAAGTGCATTAAAGTTAAGTTAAAAACCCTATTTGTGATTGAAGGTTGCATCTAGAATGCTTAATGGGTTAATTGAAGTGTTAATAACTTGTTGAATGATAACATTAGATTCGAACCTGATCTAGATGTAGAATTGCATAATTTAGGGTTTTACCTCATATGATAATGATTAAAAAATTTAGAAACCCTAATTTGAAAAATGCGAAAATATGATTGTTAAATGATGGTTCTAAGTTATTTGTATATGAAAGTCCTTAATTCTGGATAAATACCCTAAATGTAGTAATTAGGGTCTTTTCATGAATAAAAGGTAGAATTGATGGAAAAATGAGTTCTTATGTTAATTAGACCCTAATGAACTTTGAATTAATAATAGATGCACATAATGATCTTGTCATGAATTAAAAGGATAAAAATAGTAGCTGTAATGTAAAAGAAGCTTAATGAAATTAATCAATGATTAATGTGCCTTTAAATATGGAAATAGGGTTATATGTTGTTAAGATAACCTTAATGTTGAAGAATAGATAAGATAATAAGGGTTTATGAGTAATGGTATAAAATTAGGGTTTGAAATAGTAAAAGATTAAGGGAAACCCTAATTGTAATGAAACCCTAAAAAGAGAAATAGAATTCCTAAGAAGGAGGTTGGTTTCGATAAATCTTGATAAAAGGGAATTGCATGTTTATTTCAGGATCCTTGTGTTACTTGTTTGCTTGATTGGATTTCCCTACATGGTTGACTCTATCTCAAAAAATAGGATCTTGATAAAAGCAAAACAGGTATGTGGTTACGCTTATGAATATATCGAGTTATGTTTTCCGAGGTTTACCGAAGTTTTCATCGATGACATGAATGAATTGTTGGATGATTTTTAATTCATGCAGACTATAATGTGGATATGATTATCACCTAAGATATGTGCCTACTAGCTCAGATCCTGGTCCCCTCTGTGGCTTATTAGTTGACCTAGTACATGGCTACCTATGGGGTAGGTCCATCAGGTCATCGGATGACTTAGTACATGGCTACCAATGGGGTAGGTCCATCAAGTCACTTTGAGTTAGATATTGGGCTACTTCTGGGTAGTGCCATGTGACTCTATTACCCTAGGTATTGGCTACCTATAAGGTAGGACCATGGGGGTAAGGATCTACCTAAAGAGAGGTAGCAAGGACAACACAGAGATAGGGGATAGGTAAGGATTGAGTAGTATGGCTTAAAATGTAATCTTGGTTGTTAAATGATTAATTGAATGAGTACATTATTATCATAGTTACACATTTATTGTTTCCCCCACATACCAGCTTCGGCTGATCGACGTTTTAGGTACAAGCCAAAAGAACAAATAGTAAAGTGGCATATGTGGAACTAAATGATAAATAACGTACACTGGAGGATCAGTTAGATTAGTATCTTCATGGATAGAAGTTTAGAAATCCCAACTTTTAAAAGGTAAGTAAAGTTTTTATTTTATACCAATTTTCAGTTAGTAGTAGAATTTCATAATTATTATTGATTATTTGTCGAACCTTTGATCATGTTAATTGAATAACGACTCTGACCTTCGGGTCTCCCTTAATTGGGGGTTATCGGGAGGCAGGGTCTTTATAATTGGTATTAGAGCATAGGTTCCTCATCTAATCTTTAAAAATGTTAAATTTTACAAACTCTATAGAACCCAAGGGAGTTATTAGAGGATTATCCGAAATATGGAGGTATCTAGAAAAGGATCACGACCGGGGGCTGGCAATATTTTCCTCCGCAGCGCTAGTTGGAATACGAGGACTCCCAGATCTGTGTGACTGACTGGCCAAAGTCTTAGGGTATGAATTGAAATAAGATACCTTTAGGACTGTCTCATCTTGTTCATCCTTACTCAACTCAAATTCTATTAAAGACCTTAAGGATTATGGTTTCCTCTCTTCTCCTCAACCCCTAGAGGTATGGGTAAGGATGATAAGGATTAAGGAATCCTCCACCAAATCAATAAAAAGCATGTAAATAAGATGTGATGGACATAAGCTTAATAGAGTAAGCGTAAAGGAATAGACACATGCTTAGGTCATATGACATGAGTTGTCAATACCCTCATGGGAGACCTGAGGCTAGACCTTCTTATCTGGAGGATGAGAAGAGAGAGACTTATTCATGGAGGTAGAGATCTCCATTAAAAATAGAGACCTAGCAAATCCTTTGAGGATGATGTTAACCCTAACCCTAAGTGGCGGTTAGAGAGAAATGACATGATGAGTCAGATGTCATGATAAGCATGCCTTGGATGCCATATGAATCAGGAGAAGTTGATGGCCGAGTATCTTTGGCAACCCAACCCTGGGAAGGGTCATGCATGTTTGAGCGAAGGATAGCTCCTTCATGGATGAGGTTAGAGAAGAACCTATAGAAACCTTTTCGGTTGTTGCAAGTAGGATATAGCCTGCACCCAGAGTGTGTCAGTAGTGTTGATAGTTGGATGAAACCCTAGACAAGGGATCATGATGGATAGCATATGAGATAAGCATAAGGGATTATGGATAATCTTAAGTAAACATAAGTTTGAGCATAGGCTTCACTCGGGTAGGGGCATGCTTATGAGCTTGATCCTTCATGAAGAAAGGACCTCTTATAGAGAGGTTGGTTGTAGGATTAGCTCTAGAGAGAGAGAGAGAGTAGACCTCAAGAAAGAAGGTTGGAAGTCTAAAACCCCGAAACCTAAGGAACAGTGGGAGTTGAGGATGATGCGACCTAAATAGATGATAGTGGTTGATGTATGTTTGACCCTTGGAGGCTAATGATGTCTTGATTTCCATGATAGGAACCAAACCCTAGAGAGAGGATGAGTCTGCTGGTACCTTTGTGCCTACGGTATAGGTGTTTACCTTCTGAGGTAGGAAGAAGAGTTCCTTAGACCTAGAAAGGTTTAGTAGCAGGTTATGAGGCCTTGTACCTTGTTGGTTGTCCTTCAGGAGGACCCAAATCTAAGTGTTGCTTGAGTTGAGGATGACAAGAAGTGCATGTCATGCCTTTTGCATGCTTGGTTCATGGGTAAGAGATAGAGCATGTAGTTGGACACCTACAAGTGAACCTAGGGTTCCTAGGCCTAAGAGGGGAAGTGGTGTACCTAATGCTCATGATGAGAGTTGAGTTCCTATAGAAGCGAGCATGGTACTCCTCATGTATAGAGGAAAAGGGAAGCCCCTTAAGTTTAAGGTATGTTTGATGAACCCCTCATAGCTAGGTTGATGATAAAGGAAGGTATGATCTTGATCCAGCATTGAGGAAAGAGGACAAGTATGACCTAGCATGGTTCAGTAGGTGATCTGCTTGTGCCTCAATAGCTTTCTAGGGTTAAGCATGCTCATGTGAATGTAAACCCTAAGGACGCTTGTGACATTTTTTTATCAAGTTGTAGTTTCCTCCCATCCTGGGAGAGGGACCCTTTGGTAGGGAGTTTACCAGTTTGGTTGGTTTTGAGGTAACCTGAGGAGGTTTCATAGGATCTTTAGAAGCTAAGTGAAGAGTACATGGCATGAGAATGAACCTATAGACCCATAGATAACCATCTCGATGTGCATGTGGATGTGTTACCATGGAGGTAACTGGTATGGGGCTTGACCAAGGTAGGCAGGTTGCCATGATCCCTATCAAAGGATGAAAGTCAGCCAATGAATGCAGGAAGAGAGATGATGAATGCTTGGGTAAGGTTCTAAGTTGGGCATGTACTATGATATAATCCTAAGTCTATCCTAGGGTCAGGTAGGGGTAAGATCGATGGAAGTAGGAGTTGCCTAATTCCCTAGTTGCACATGACCATAAGGTCGGGAGGTAACAACTATCATTGTCTGAGGGCCATGGGTTAGGAGATTGATCACGGTCATAAACTCATGGGACCCGAAGGGCAGATGAGTAGGGCACTCTCTGGATGCATAAGGGAAGAGGGATGACCCCAAAAGTGTCGGCTCCCTATAGACCTCGAGGAGATGACCAAGGGTTGTGTGTAAACCCAAGTAGGTTCAAAACCAGTTTCCCATGGAGATAACTTGGATATCAAGATGATTTTTATATAAAAGCATAAATAGCATGTTTCAACTTAGATTTAAAGGTGTACTGGCAAGGTGGGATGCACCATCTCTACTCTTGGAATAGGAAGAACTATGTATTTGGACTGTAGCCAAATGCTTATTTCTTCTTGTTATGGGAGTGAGAGATAGGACAGTACGCTTGTCGTACACCAAGGGTAAAAGATGATATGTGTTGGAACGTTTCTACGAGGCATGATGATAGAGAGGATAACATGCCCTGGTAAAGTGAATGATACATGGATGGTTTGCAAAACTTAAAGAGAAATGAGGTAGTTCCCTTATGAGGATGTTTTTATCATGAAATATGAGTCATACAAGGTTGAGTTTGATCACCATGATGATGAAATTAGAAAGTGTTCTTAATGAAGATAGACATAGAGTTTAAGGTAAGACGATAAGTGAAATACATGGAGGTAGTATATCTTCAATATTACCTAATACCGAAGGATGTGAAGGGGTAATGGATGCTCAGGTTGAGTTATAGCTGCCTAGTTTGGCTAGAAGAGGTTGTTTGGATAATCCTAGGTTTGGAAAGGAGAGGTGTTTGGATAACACTCAGATGTAACCAGATACGTTAAGGGTTGTTTGGTTAGCCAGTCTAGTCTTTGATGCAATGAAAGGATGGTGGTAGAACCTCAAATGCACTTCTTTGGAAAAGAAGGTCATGAAACCCCAATAGAATGGTGTTGATCTTGAAGAATAATGACATATAGGAGATCGTGATTTTAAGATCACCATACATCGTACTATGAAGATAATAAGTGACAGTAGTATTTTGGATGCCTAAGATGAAGTTGCATGATGTTGCCATGCATGATAGAAGGTGAAGGATGAACATCGGTAACCCAGTGCATTGATATAGAAGATAAAGAGTTCCCGAGCGGGAATGGGAGTTCATCAATATGGATGTGGTGATAAGTCTCCCCTAGACCAAGGAAGGTCAAGATGCAATGTGGGTTATGGTAGATCGCATTACCTAGATGATATAAGAAAGAAAGATTTTTGTCAAGGGATAGATTTGGTTGAACTACCCATGAGAGAAATGGTTTAATTACACCATGATGTGAGTTCAAAGGTTCTTGAGTTTGACCTAAAGGTTCCCTTCCAAAAGGTGGAAGTAGGTACGCAAAGAACTCGATATTAGTACAGTTTATCACCCCTAACTAGTGGTTAGTATGATCCAGACTAAAGGGTATGATGAGAGCAGATGTGCTCATCCAGGGTGATAGCTAGATACAGTTCTTGTCCTATGCAAGATGTGAAGTTAACCACCATAGCCAGTGTCGGGATTTAAAGAAGCTCTGTAAGACAGGTTGTGTCGGTCACCACTTCAGTAAGGTGATGTTGGTGAAAGGACCACGTGATGGTTAGAAAAGGACCACAGTGCGTGTAGATGAAGTTGCTTTGATCATGCAATGGCTGAAAGGAGCCCAGGGATGACATGAGTCGTAAGATGATGCAAAGTAGACTGACATGCAGTTCACTGTGGGAGAATATGCGACATGAAAATCCGACCCCTCTAAGTTATAGCTAAGAGAGATGAATCCCCGATACATGGGACCATTGAGATGGAATGGTGGAGAAGGTTAAGTTTGACCTTACCCCTCAGGATAAAGTAATGTTTGATGAGTTCCAAGTATCCAATTTAGAGCACTATGTGAGGTACCCAAACCATGAGCTAAACAATGAACCTAGTGAGCCCCAAGGGAAGCTGAAATGACCTGAGTCACATCTGCAGTTTATAGACGCCATGATAAAAGAACTCAGAGAAAAGAATATGTGATGATAAAGGTTCTTTGAAAGTGCCATGGGTAAGGTAAAGTCACATAGGGGTCGTTGATGGACATGGAAAAGTCTTATCCTGGATTGTTTGTTTGCTTGATAGAATTTTGAGGATAAAATTCCTATAAGAGGGGAAGGTTATTACAACCCCAATTTTTGGGTTTATTTGGTGAGAAATGTAATCTCTCATATTAAAGATATTTTAACCAATAATGATATAATTTGGTTTGAATAAATGGATTTCATTTACAATAGCCTTGATGTTTGTGTTGTGGGATTTATTGGCTATTGGCCCAAATAACAATAAAATTCAATTAGTAAATGAATAATTGAATATTTGAGAAAAGAAAGAGGTAGAAACCTCTAGAAGGCAAAGAGATGTAATCCAAGGATGGATTTCGTGCCTCTTGGGTTCCAAGGAGTCCAAAGTTGCATAGAGAAGGCAATAAGAAAACAAAAGTTTAATTAAGTATTTCTTTATTAAGAAAGAAATTGAAAATAATGATAAAATGCGGGAAATGAGTGGAAAGAGGCATAAATGAGATTTCTTGGTGAAATTTCGTATCCATGAGGTTGCTAATATTAAAAGGAATGCCAATGACGAAAATAAAAGAGAAATAAAGAAAAAACCTCAAAAAGAGTTATTTTAATGAAAAATAAACAAGATAATGTGAAATAATACATAAAGATGCATCTAGAAGGATAATAAATATCCAATAAAAAGAATTTCGAAACAATAGCATTTCTTGGGAACTAAGGAGTCCCAATGAAGAAAGAGGAAAGAGAAAATACCTATAAAGAAAAATAAGAGGATAATCTGATGCTTAATGAATGAGTTTCATGGTATTATTAAAAGGGTGATATTTTCTTCTGAAGGAAACTATAATTTCGTGCTTATGGAGTAAAAGTCAAGCATAAGAGAGACTAAACGAAAGGATTTTCCAAATCCTAATATCACAATAAGAAGGAATATCAAAGAAATTGGAGGGAAAGAGAGAAGCTGGCTTCCTAGTGAAGGAATTTGATTCCTATTAGGAAAAGACCTTGCATCTTTGTGGATGCACGTCTTGGGGTGCAAAACCCTCCCCTATATAAAGGAAGGACCTGGGTCGAGTCCAGGGGGTTCCACGCAACTATATCTCTCCTTCTTCGTTGTTCTTATGTGCAAAACCCTAGTCACGAAGTGGGTGCTTTCCCTAGAGCAACAGAGAGCTTAGGAGTAGTCTAGATGGGAGCCCGATGTGCCACGGTGCCAAAGAATAGCTTCTCCATCAAACGGTGCCCTAGAACATGCGCAGCAGTAGCAGCTAAGCTGCAGCGTTGGCTGCAAGAGAGGGACATGTTGGGCGAGTAGTTGGCTGTGTCGGCCGCAACCAGTTGGCGCTCCAAGTGCGCAGAGGTGTGGAGGACCAAGGGAGAGGGTCGGCAATGAGTTTTGGGGTCCATGGAGGCGATGGCTGGCCGCAAAAGGCAGCAGCTCGGCGGCTAGGGTGACAGCAAGCTGGTAGCCCGAGGAAGAAGAAAGGAAAAGAGGTGTTGAACCGTTCTACCCTCCGCGGGATAAAGACGTGCACAACTTAAGTAGGGGAAAAAGGGTCTTTCAATTATAATTCTCAAACGGACCGCTTTGCATGGAATTGATGACGTGGCAACACGCCATTGGCTCAAACATGTAATTCATACAAAATTCATATCTCAATATTTGTAACTCTGATTAGGACAAATAATATATGAATTTTGATCAGGAGAATGAGAGGAATCCAATTAAAATGGTACTAAAGATATATTCCTTTCCTAATTGCAAAAGTACTATAAGTTAATGAAAAGTGCATTAAAGTTAAGTTAAAACCCCTATTAGTGATTAAAGGTTGAATCTAGAATGCTTAATGGGTTAATTGAAGTGTTAATAACCTTTTGAATGGTAATGTTAGATTCGAACCTGATCTAGATGTAGAATTGCATGATTTAGGGTTTAACCTCATATGAGAATGATTAAATAATTTAGAAACCCTAATTTAGGGTAAAAGAAGATAAGATCATATTTAATTTGAAAATTGCAAAAATATGATTGTTAAATGATGGTTCTAAGTTATTTGTATATGAAAGTCCTTAATTCTGGATAAATAGCCTAAATGTAGTAATTAGGGTCTTTTCATGAATAAAAGGTAGAATTGATGGCAAAATGAGTTCATATGTTAATTACCCCCTAATGAACTTTGAATTAATAATAGATGCACATAATGATCTTGTCATGAATTAAAAGGATAAAAATAGTAGTTGTAATGTAAAAGAAGCTTAATGAAATTAATCAATGATTAATGTGCCTTTAAATATGGAAATAGGGTTATATGTTGTTAAGATAACCTTAATGTTGAAGAATAGATAAGATAATAAGGGTTTATGAGTAATGGTATAAAATTAGGGTTTGAAATAGTAAAAGATGAAGGGAAACCCTAATTGTAATGAAACCCTAAAAAGAGAAATAGAATTCCAAAGAAGGAGGTTGGTTTCAATAAATCTTGATAAAAGGGAATTGCATGTTTATTTCAGGATCCTTGTGTTACTTGTTTGCTTGATTGGATTTCCCTACATGGTTGACTCTATCTCAAAAAACAGGATCTTGATAAAAGCAAAATAGGTATGTGGTTATGCTTATGAATATATTGAGTTATGTTTTCTGAGGTTTACCGAAGTTTTCATCGATGACATGAATTAATTATTGGATGATTTTTAATTCATGCAAACTATAATGTGGATATGATTGTCACCTAAGATATGTGCCTACTAGCTCAGATCTTGGTCCCCTCTGTGGCTTATTAGTTGACCTAGTACATGGCTACCTATGGGGTAGGTCCATCAGGTCATAGGATGACTTAGTACATGGCTACCAATGGGGTAGGTCCATCAAGTCACTTTGAGTTAGATATTGGGCTACTTCTGGGTAGTGCCATGCGACTCTATTACCCTAGGTATTGGCTACCTGTAAGGTAGGACCATGGGGGTAAGGATCCACCTAAAGAGAGGTAGCAAGGACAGCACAGAGATAGGGGATATGTAAGGATTGAGTAGTATGGCTTAAAATGTAATCTTGGTTGTTAAATGGTTAATTGAATGAGTACATTGTTATCATAGTTACACGTTTATTGTTTCCCCCACATACCAGCTTCGGCTGATCGACGTTTTGTTTGTCGGTGTTTTAGGTACAAGCCAAAAGAACAAACAGTAAAGTGGCATATGTGGAACTAAATGATAAATAGCGTACACTGGAGGATCAGTTAGATTAGTATCTTCATGGATAGAAGTTTAGAAATCCCAACTTTTAAAAGGTAAGTAAAGTTTTTATTTTATACCAATTTTCAGTTAGTAGTAGAATTTCATAATTATTATTGATTATTTGTCGAACCTTTGATCCTGTTAATTGAATAACGGCTCTGACCTTTGGGTCTCCCTTAATTGGGGTTATCGGGAGGCGGGGTCGTTACAATTAGGGTGGAGGCGTGAGAACACCACATCTCGCTTCCCTTCTACTACGACCATCACTCCAATTGTATTATTGTGTGGAAAAAACCTCAAATCCATTTGAATTATATTGTAAATCACTTGTAACGACTATGTGACTTGTAGTTAAGCTTAGGCAAAATTAGGAGCACTTAAAATGAATATTTAAGCACTTTTATAGAAAAATTCCAAAATTCATCATAAAGACGTTTATCAGACGAGTTTCATCTAGGATAAAATCAATCGACACCCTTGATGGATCCTGGGAACTTTCAAGGTCGTCCGAGTTTCCCCAGGACAAACTTGACCAACACCCTTGCATAGGAGAATTAATTTTAAGTTGTTGGCCGAGTTTCATCCAGGATACACTCGACATACAATTCAAAGCTGATTTGTCTTATAGTACCATCATCTGAGTTTCCCAAAAGTAAACTTGATCAACCACACTATATAAAATGTGCATAAAAAGTGTTTATAGCCATTGGAGTATTGCAAAACTCAAAACCAAATCTGATGCAACATCCCAAATGACTAGAATTCATCCTTAAGTACTTCTATCGGCTAGGAGGCATCCTCAGTATGAATCGGAACCCTTGGACTTCATCCCATGATTAACCAAGCACCATGTTGGTCCCTATACTATAGTTGAGTGCCTCCAAGACCCTCCTTCCACTCCCAAGATTAATCATTTGCTACATCCATTAGAGTGAGTAGGACATTTAAAAGAGAGCTAGTCCTACATGTGTATCTTGTGAGGCTCTCACTTCCTCCACCTCCCAATATCTCTTTATACCATGAAGATTGATGTTATCACTCTCTTGGTTAAGAGAGATGAAGAGGAAGAAGGGAAGGAGTTCCTTGGTGAAAGCTTCTCCTTGGTGAAGGTGAATTTAAAGAAAGGAATATCTAAGAGAAGAGTGGGTAATTCCCAGCAAGGCGGAAGACTTGTTGCAATAGTAGATAAGTCATTGGTGAAGGTAGAAGACTCATTGAAAAAGTGGGTAAGTCCTTGGTGAGGTATAAGACCTTTGGTCATGTATGGGTGAATCTTTTGTGAGGATATTGGCTCCATTGTCCTCAAAGGTAAGGTTGGGTATCCTTGTCTGAAAAAGAAAGGTCATATGTTGTAACTATTATGATGGAATATAAGGAGTGAGACAGGGTTGAAAAATCCTAGAGGTTGACCTCTCTTGGTAGTGGATGTACACTCTCCTAGTTTGGAGCTTGGAACCATTATACATAGCTTATGTTCTCATTCTTATTCAATCTCTCTCAGCCTTGCTATTTATGTTTAGTTGCACTCAAATTTCATATAAGCAACCTTATCTTGTGATATACCATGAAGGCATAATGAATATGATTTAATTGTTTTGTCTCTATTCAACCTCCCTTCTACCTCCCATCATCCTAGATCCAATAGAAGGGACGTCAGCAAATACTAAGTATGTGCAGTAAATAACAACTGGGTGCTATTTTATACAATTCAAACGAAGAGCATAAAAATAAGGGATGGTCAAAAGAAATAAATTTCAAGAGAATTATCAATTCAAGAGACGAGA
Organism: Alisma plantago-aquatica; assembly: GCA_963693085.1. NCBI lineage: Eukaryota > Viridiplantae > Streptophyta > Magnoliopsida > Alismatales > Alismataceae > Alisma > Alisma plantago-aquatica. The sequence continues at coordinate 1,259,174,561 of OY856411.1, read as the reverse complement.
GATATCTAAACTAAAGTAAATCAAGTAGGGAGTCTTGCCTCTAAAAATTTTCCATTAGAAATATCAAAACATAAATTCTTCATGTAATAAACAAAGACTAAAATTGATTCAAGAAGGGATGAGAAACAATTGGGTCTCTTCCTAAAATAAATAATGCATGGAGATAGCACACCCTTGGCAGAGATAACAGGATCCTATAAATAATGGTTGGAGATAGCGCACCCTGGGTAGAGTTAGCATGCTCATGTATATATGGTTATATGCATGTACCACTGTGAGAAAAAAAGTTAGTCTAAGCATGCATATAAATAGGAAAAGAAAAGTATTAGTTCAGTAAATATGAAATAACAAGATGAGAGCATCCAAAATAATAATTTTCCATGGTCATAACAATAAATTGATAAAATATTATTTAGTATATTTGATCAATTTATTTTTAATATTGTGATTGCATATTTGTGCAATAATTTATTGAGTTAAGAAATTTGATATTTTTAAGTAAGATAGGGCTTTTTTTCTCTACAATTCTAGGTCACATCAGTTCTCTAATGTATTTAGGTGTACATGGAAATTAAAAATATCAAGTTCATTGTATATATCTTAATTCAACATATTATTTACTACATCTTAACCCAATGCAATCTTGATTTCCTACGTATATGGATCTATTGTTCAATTGATTTCAATTGTCATAGCTTTTCTACTTACTTATATACTCAATAGGTGTAATTACACATTGATAAAGGAAAATATACTATTCATTTTTTTCGGAGTAATTTTTTTTGTTACATCACTTTGTAATATGTTTATAGTTCTAAATGGAAGTTATCAAATGTGATTGTGACACTTACCATATTAGGATTTAGGATAATTATTTATTCTATATGTGTATGCAAATATTAATGTATGTCAAAACCTAAAGGAAAACGTAGGGTACTCTACCCATTCTTATACCTAGGGTAGTGATTTATTAGTGTTCTAAGGGGATCATTCAAAATTCTTCCTCAATAATAGCTCAAGTGAATCTATCCCTAGGGAAGTCCAAAAGGTAGTGAGATGATCTAGATGACTTAATAAATTAAAGTATATCACAACCTAGTCTCTTAGTGTTCCCTACTTGTAGTCTAAGTACATCCTAGAAATTAGGCCAATTAAACTAGGGTTTATTGTCAACTATATTTCTAAGTTCTAACAACTCCATTGGTATTCCTACTTAACCCTAATTTCCATGAGACGTGCATGAGTTTTGACCGTTTATGACTCTGATACCATGTTGTAAAGACTCAATCCTTACGATCAAATATTAACAAAATAATATCAAAAACATAAACACTCCTTATTACAATCATGCTTGTACATCAGAGTCACGAAAGCTTACAAATATGATTACAAATTTTAAGAATAAAAATTCATTGCTAACTAGTCTTCAACGGAGGACTATCCAATGCACTTCTCTTCAAGCTCTTCCATCTACTACCTGCCCATGAGTTCCCAGAGGGAACGAAACCACACATGGACCCCATTGAAGGGAAATAAAAGGGTCAGCAAAGCTAGTACTGAATCCAATCATTGAACTATGTATGAAATATGTTTAGATGTATAATAAAAGTTAGGACAGGACTATTTGGTGGACTAAAGGCTAACAAAAAGATATTCTAAAATCAACTTCAAGATAGCAAATCTTTAACAAGAATATCATTAATCAAGATTCAATAATTCAAGTATACAAAATTTATCCAAGATTTTCACAAAGTATATCAATCTCAAGGTATTCTATTTGGCAAGTTTTGGCACCTTTCTATCATATCTTTTCTAGGGCTAAGGGCCTTGTGTTCTCACACTCTAGGAGAGAATGATACTAGTGCCTTATTAGCTATTCCAGTTAATTGGGGGACAACTAATCCCTATCCACTACACATGGTTGTGGGGTACTTGGCCCACTCAAGTGGGCCAAAGCTCTATAGGGACAAAGCCCAAGGGACCAAAGTCTACAGGTATTCAAAACTCCAAATCGATCAAGTCCAGTTACAAAATATTTTATCAACAACATTTCATCAATTGCATTATGAGAGTGGTGAACTTTCAAGAATAAAAATTGGTTTCAAAACTAAATGGATTTCACCATAAATCAATACATATGTGTGTCAATCAAGAGGGAAAATAGTTCAACAATGAAATAGAAAATCTAGTACCTCAATTATGCAGGGCTCCAAGGATTGTATAATCATAACGTGTCTCCAAGAATTTATGAAGATGTAGCTACAAGAATAATAATATTGTCACCATTTGACTTATAATCAATGTTGCTCAATTTGTATTATTTATGATTAGATTTTGCCTTCTAGGTTTCTATGGCATATTTTCCCCTCAATGTCATTTCTAAGTTTCCACCTTGTTATATATAGTCATTGTTACATACTCATTTATTTGATCATATTATCTCTAGATTAGATCTTAAATGATGTTCTCTTTTATTTATAATATACTTCTATGTGATCACTAGGGATGAAAGGTGTCCATTTACTAGTAGGACTTAATAGGAATATCTAGGGTTTAGAGTCAACATACAACCATATACATTAGTCATGAAATAATACTTATAATTAAGTTATGTATGTGAACACCAATATCTTTATGAAAATAAGATATATTGATGTTTATTCCAAACTACCATATAATCTAATGTGAATGCCAAAATGTTTAAAGAAATACTTTTGATATATATATTCCTTTTTCTTTTATGTCCTATAATCCAAGGTATATAGATGAGTGCTCGCCCTTATATTATTAAATTTATGTGAATGAACTAGTTACAATTCCTAGAGATAATGAAATGACAACCCTAAGATTTTATTACTAATTCCATATGGTAAATTATTATTTATTCATAAACTCATGTACATGTTAATACTAATAGGATTTGCATCAAGTTAAAATATGAACTAGGATTGGTTGTCATTATCACCATGTTCATAAGTATACCATGTATAAATGACTATTAGCTTCTAATCTAAATCATGTGTACTAACTGATTTGCATAATAGAGTTTATAATTATAGATGATGGTTACCATATCAATATAAATTTGTATAACTTATTAGTGCTTAAAACTAGGCTTTAAATATGAAATGAAATGGAGGAAAGAGGGACTGACCTATAGTCATGAGGGACAATGCAGATAAATCTACAGGTTAGAACTCATCATGACCCTCAACTAGTTGAGGACTTCCTGAGAATCTAGAGTCAACTAAAGGTGACTCCCTACTCTTCATACATCTAACAAGGTCGTGTGGGCTGGCTCCATTAGTTTCTCACCTAGCCGTCCAGGTCTGAAAATTCTGATCTTGTTTCACGTCAAGGTGGTTTCCTGGAAGTCTGTAGATGCTCATAGTAGCCACGAACTGTAGATGGAATGCAATCTGACCTTTCTCAGATCTCTGTGATTCTAATAGGTTGCCTTTGAGAGCATGATATTAGAAAGTTAGGGTGGCGGCAGGTGATAGGACTTGATAACAAGGAAGTTGAATCCTAGATCGGGGAGGTTCAGGAGTTAAATATTGGTAGGAGGCTGGCGAGGTCTGAATCTTTCTTGATTGCAGATGGTCAAAATATTGTGGAGGTTGTAGCAGTGGTGCCGATGGTCTGAAGATGATGGTGGTCGAGGTTTGTTTGTAGGTCTTGCGGCAGGGTGTAGGAGGCATCACCAATCTTCAGAGGTCTGCAACTCTATGACAAAGTCTGTAGGGTTGCGGTGGTGACAGGGGTTGAGGAAGATGATCTTTGGCACGTTAGATGTTGTAGATCTTGGCTCCCTGAGGGTTGACAGTGAAGGCGGTCATGAGTCGTCGTTGCAGGTTGGCAGGGCGTCAGTTTGTTGCACGTTACCCTTGCGTGACTTGCAGCAGGTCTATTGGAGTTGAGACTCTAGTCATTTTCTACAGACCTTCACAAATGAACAGTGGCAAGGAGGAGTTGGAATCTATGTAACGTCCGTCGCTGTTGCTGGTTCCTGGCGAGTGGGTAGTGATCGGGTGGCATCGGATGTAGGGAGTTGCAGTTCATCGAGATTCATGGCAGGCGAGGGAGGTCGGTGACATTGGGTCTGTAACAATAAGTTGCAGACCTGAGATTTTGGGGCATGGGAGTCTGGTGGATGAAGGATCCACAACTGCAACATGCATCTCAGATCTAGGAGGGATTAGGGCCGGTGGCATGGTGGAGAAAGTCATGCAGGTGATGGCGGCGCTAGTGTTGCCCACCGTGGAACCTGTTGGGTAGCGTTAGGTCTATTGCTTGTGAGGTCGTGGTCTGTAAATCAGATGCAGCTGTAGGTTTGTGTGTGATCGATCATGGATGGAGTAGTAGCAATTATATAGGATAGGGAAAAAGACTCTAGGGTTTGTTGTCTATTGGAGAGGAACCGCTGCTAATGGACTCAAGATGTTGTGAGGAGGTTCCAGTTGACAGCGATGAGTGTAGCGACCACAGTAATGGCACTGTCGTTTTAGATCTATAGAGTTATGGTGGTGGCTGCTAGGGCTTGAAGTCATGGCTTGAAATGTGAGGAACATCAATGCGGAGGGGATCTGCATTTTTAGAAACTGTCGAGATGGCGTTAGGTTGAGGGAAGACGCGAGGGCTCACGTGAAAGGAAGAGGTGTAGTGGAACGTTACTTCTATCAAGTCAATGACTATACTTAATATCCTAATCACTAATTCCTTCTAATTTATATAGATTTTCAACGGAACATCCAAATGTAATGTGACTTGGACAAGGGTGCAGTTCCTATTTGTATAGATCTTAAAGACGCTACAACATCATTTATGAAAATGACACCTCCAAATCAAATACTATCATTATCAATTTTGATATCATTTATATATATATGATTAATGTTTTTCAATTGAACCAATTCAAGAGTGGTCAAATTGAGAGTAACTGATGGGTTCAAGATCTAATCAAGGAATTTAGGAGCAATAATAACAAATTTGACTATATGATACCAAAGTATGATAATTGATATTTAACTTAGGAACTTCATGGAGATATTTTATCAAATGAGGACAATAGATACATTTTGACAAAAGGACTTGAATTGGATACCAAGATTTATCAAAGACCATGATATTGAATCAAAATAACTGATTGGGGTTTGAAATGAAAGACAACATTGCAAATAAGTTCAATTTTGGGTAAAATAGCTCAACATATATTTAATAGCCAAAATTGGGTATGTTACAACACTACCACCCTTAAAAGGGATTTCGTCCCCGAAATCCTATCCTTATTGACAAATATATTCCCTTCAGGCTCTAATTTTCTATCATACTTCTCTTATTTGCACAAATGTCATCCATAAAAATATAATTCCCTTCTGACTAACCTATTCCCTAGTTAGAGTGACAAACTAATTCATTTACCATTTTCTTGGAATTATTGAACTAATTTAGGTGCAAATGCTACTTTAGAAAGTATATCTATTATTGAATTTAGAGATTAAAGATGACTAGTCAATATGACTTCTAACATCATATACTAATATGAGAGTTAAAATATTTGAGTAGTTAGCCTTTTCCATGATTATCAAAAGTTGAGTTACACCACAAGCTTATTGGTTAAAATATAATTATCAATACTTCATCAATGTTAATCCACTAATTGGGTCTAAATTATGACTCTCTCTTTTTGATGACCTATTTGTGTGTATCTAATATTGTATTTAGAACACTTTTATCCCTAGTTAATAATTTTTTCATGGTCAAAACAATAAATTGGTCAAATATGATTTATTATATTTGATCAATTTCTTTTTAATATTGTGGTTGCATATTTGTGCAATAATTTATTGAGTTAAGAAATTTGATATTTTTCAAGTAAGATAAGGATTTATTTCTCTACAATTCTAGGTCACATCAGTTCTCTAAAGTATTAGGTGTACATGGAAATTACAAATTTAACATATCAAGTTCATCATATATACCTTAATTCAACATATTATTTACTACATCTTAACCCAATGCAATCTTGATTTCCTACTTATATGGATCTATTGTTCAATTGATTTCAATTCTCATAGCTTTTCTACTTATATTCTCAATAGGTGTAATTACACATTGATAAAGGAAAATATACTATTCAATTTTTTTTCGGAGTAAATTTTTTTTGTTACATCACTCTCTGTTAAGTTTACGGTTCTAAATGGATGTTATCAAATGTGATTGTGACACTTACCATATTAGGATTTAGGATAATTATTTATTCTGTACGTGTATGAAAATATTAATGTATGTCAAAACCTAAAGGAAAATGTAGGGTACTCTACCCATTCTTATACCTAGGGAAGTGATTTGTTAGTGTTCTAAGGGGATCATTCACAATTCTTCCTCAATAATAGCTCAATTGAATCTATCCCTAGGGAAGTCCAAAAGGTAGTGTGATGAGCTAGATGACTTAATAGATTAAAGTACATCACAACCTAGTCTCTTAGTGTTCCCTACTTGTAGTCTAAGTACATCCTAGAAATTAGGCCAATTAAACTAGGGTTTATTGTCAACTATTTTTCTAAGTTCTAACTACTCCATTGGTGTTCCTACTTAACCCTAATTTCCATGAGACATGCATGAGTGTCAACCATTTATGGATCTGATACCATGTTGTAAAGATTCAATCTTTATGATCAAATATTTACAAAATAATATCAAAAACATAAACAATCTATATTACAATCATACTTGTACATCAGAATCGCAGAAACTTACAAATATGATTACAAATTTTAAGAATAAAAATTCATTGTAACTTGTCTTCAACGAAGGACTACCCAGTGCACGTCTCTTCAAGCTCTTCTATCTACTACTTGCCCATGAGTTCCCAGAGGGAACAAAACCACACATGGACCCCATTGAAGGGAAATAAAAGGGTCAGCAAAGCTAGTACAGAATCCAATCATTGAACTATGTACAAAATAGGTTTAGATGTATAATAAAAGTTTGGAAAGGACTATTTGGTGGACTATAGGCTAATACAAATTAATTCCAATATCAACTTCAAGATAGAAAATCTTTCACAAGAATATCATTGATCAAGATTCAATAATTCAAGTATGCAAAATTTATCCAAGCTATTCACAAAGTATATCAATCTCAAGATATTCTATTTGGCAAGTTTTGGCACCTTTCTATCATATCTTTTTCAGGGCTAAGTGACTTGTGTTCTCACACTCTAGGAGAGAACGACACCAGTGCCTTATTAGCTATTCTAGTTAAATGGGGAACAACTAATCCCTATCCACAACGCAGGGTTGTGGGGTACTTGGCCCACTCAAGTGAGCCAAAGCTCTATAGGTCCAAAGCCGAAGGGACCAAAGTCCACAGGGAGTCAAAACTACAAATAGATCAAGTCCAATGCCAAATTATTTTATCAACAACATTTCATTAATTGCATTATGAGAGTGGTATACTTTCAAGAATAAATAATGGTTTCAAAACTATATGGATTTCACCATAAATCAATATATATGTGTGTCAATCAAGAGGGAAAATAGTTCAACAATGATATAGAAGATCTAGTACCTCAATTATTCAGAGCTCTAAGGATTGCATAATCATAACGTGTCTCTAAGAATTTATGAAGAGGTAGCTACAATGAATAATAATATTATCACCATTTGACTTAGAATCAATGTTGCTCAATTTATCTTATTTATGATTAGATTTTTCTTTCTAGGTTTCTATGACATATTTTACCCTTAATGTCATTTATAGGTTTCCACCTTGTCATATATAGTCATTGTTACATACTCATTTATTTGATCGTATTATCTCTAGATTAGACCCTAAATGATGTTCTCTTTTATTTATAATATACTTCTATGTAGTCACTAGGGATCAAAGGTGTCCATTTACTAGTATGGTCTTAATAGGTATATGTAGGGTTTAGAGTCAACATACCACCATATACATTAGTCATGAACTAATACTTATAATTAAGTTATGTATGTGAACACCAATATCTTTATTAAAATAAGATATATTGATGTTTAGTCCAAACTACCATATAATATAATGTGAATGCCAAAATGTTTATAGAAATACTTTTGGTGTATATATTCCTTCTCTTTTATGTCCTATAATCCAAGGTATATAGATGAGTGTGCTTCTTTATTATATTAAATTTATGTGAATGAACTAGTTATAATTCCTAGAGATAATGAGATTACAACCCTAAGATGTTATTACTAATTCCATATGGTAAATTATTATTTATTCATAAACTCATGTGCATGTTAATACTAATAGGATTTGCATCAAGTTAAAATATCAACTAGGATTGGTTGTCATTATCACCATGTTCATAAGTATACCATGTATAAATGACTATTATCTTATAATCTAAATCATGTATACTAATTGATTTGCATAATTGAGTTTATGTTTATACATGATGGTTATCATATCAATATAAATTCATATATCTTATTAGTGCTTAAAACTAGGATTTAAATATGAAATGAAATGGAGGAAAGAGGGACTGACCTATAGTCACGAGGGACAATGTAGATAAATCTATAGGTTAGAACTCATCATGACCCTCAACTTGTTGAGGACTTCCTGAGATTTTGGAATCACCTAAAGGTGACTCCCTGCTCTTCATACATCTATCAAGGTCATGTGGGATGGCTCCATTAGTTTCTCACCTAGTTGTCCAGGTCTAAAAATTTTGATCTTGTTTCATGTCAAGGTAGTTTTCTGGAAGTCTGTAGATGCTCATAGTAGCCATGAACTATAGATGGAAGGCGATCTGACCTTTCTCAGATCTTTGTGATTCTAATAGGATGCCTTTGAGAGCATGATATTATAAAGTTAGGGTGGCGACAGGTGATAGGACTTGGTCACAAGGACGTTGAATCCTGGACCAGGGAGGTTCAGGAGTCAAATATTGGTAGGAGGCTGGCAGGGTATGAATCTTTCTTGATTGCAGAAGTTAAAAATCTTGTGGAGGTTGTAGGAGTGGCGTCGATGGTGTGAAGATGATGATGGTCGAGGTTTGTTTGCAAGTCTTGTGGCAGGGTGTGGGAGGCATCACCAATCTTCAGAGGTATGCAACTCTATGACAAAGTTTGTAGGGTTGTGATTGTGACAGGGGTTGAGGAAGATGATCTTCGGCATGCTAGATGTTGTAGATGTTGGCTACCTGAGGGTTGACAGTGAAGGCGGTCATGAGTCACCGTTGTAGGTTGGCAGGGCGTTAGTTGGTTGCACATTACCCTTGTGTGACTTGCATCAGGTCTATTGGAGTTGAGACTCTAGTCATTTCATGCATACCTTCACAAATGAACAGTGGCAAGGAGGAATTGGAATCTGTGTAACGTCCATCATTGTTGCTTCTTCCTGGCGAGGGAGTAGTGATCGGGCGGCATCGGACATAGGGAGTTGCAGTTCGTCGAGATTCGTGGCTGGCGAGGGAGGTCGGTGATATTGGGTTTGTAACAATGAGTTGTGGACCAGATGTTTTGGGGCATGGGAGTCTGGTGGATGAAGGAGCCATGACTGCAACATGCAGCTCAGATCTTGGAGGGATTAGGGCCAGTGGCTTGGTGTAGAAAGTCGTGCAAGGGTCGATACTGGTGAGGTGATGGCAGTGCTAGTGTCGCCAACTGTGGAGCATGTTGGGTAGCATTAGGTCTATTGCTTGTGAGGTTGTGGTCTATAAATCAGATTCAGCTGCAGGTTTGTTTGTGATCGATCATGGATGGAGTATTATCTATTATATAGAATAGGGAAAAATACTCTAGGGTTTTTTGTCTATTGAAGAGGAACAGCTGCTAATGGCCTCAAGATGTTGCAAGGAGGTTCCAGTTGATGGCAATGAATGCAGCGACCACAGTAATGGAACTGTCATTTTAGATCTATAGAGTTATGGTGGTGGTTGCTGGGGCTTGAAGTCATGGCTTGAAATGTGAGGAACATCAATGCGGATGGGATTTGCATTTTTAGAAACTGTCGAGATGGCGTTAGGTTGAGGGAAGATGCAAGGGCTCACGTGAAAGGAAGAGGTGTAGCGGGCATTACTTCTATCAAGTCAATGACTATACTTAATATCCTAATCACTAATTCCTTCTAATTTTTATAGATTTTCAACAGAATATCCAAATGTTATGTGACTTGGACAAGGGTGCAGTTCCTATTTGTGTAGATTTTAAAGACACTACAACGTCATTTATGAAAATGACACCTCCAAATTAAATACTCTCATTATCAATTTTGATATCATTTATATATATATGATTAATGTTTTTCAATTGATTCCAAATCAAGAGGGGTCAAATTGAGAGTAAATGATGGTTTCAAGATCTAATCAAGGAATTTAGGAGCAATAATAACAAATTGGACTATATGATACCAAAGTATGATAATTGATATTTAACTTAGGAACTTCATGGAGATATTTTATCAAATGAGGGCAATAGTTACATTTTTACAAAAGGACTTGAATTGGATACTAGGATTTATCAAAGACCATGATATTGAATCAAAATAACTTATTGGTGTTTGAAATGAAAGACAACATTGCAAATAACTTCAATTTTGGAAAAAATAGCTCAACATATATTTAATAGCCAAAATTGGGTATGTTACAGGCATGGTGATGGCGGCTAGTCATTGTCTATGATCCAGAGAGCGTATATCTTGGAGCATATATATTACTATCATCAACTAGTCAAATAGGATATTGTAAATGCAAAAGGATAAGGGAGAAAAATAAATAAATGAAAGTGTGAATACTATTGTAGGGATGTGGGAGAAAGCAATAAAATTTTAAAAAAGGAAAAAGAGGAAGGTAGATGGAGTAGGAATCGGAAGAAAAGATAGTACCACACAGAAAAGGAAAAGGAAAATAAAACATGATGGGAAGAAAATTAGAAACCATATCATACAAAATTTATTAAATTAAACAATTAACATTTATTTTTTTCAATTGTACATTCTCTTTCCAAATTTATTTGAATGTCCAAACAAAGTTCAAATAAAATAAATTTTGACATGAGTTGATTAAGACATGTAGATTTTGAAATTTACACTAGTTTTCATTTTGGAATGTCCAGTATGTCATTTACTTTATTTGAATCTTTTTATTATTATCTTTTTTATTATTAAATTTGGTTATGTATACTAGTATTATCCAACTAAAATGTAATTTGGTAGTTGGACCAATTAATACACGAGAAAATAAAATTAACATTACTTTGTTGTTCCAAATCTATATAGTGGATTTTTTATATACATGAACGTTTTAGAAATATTAAAATGATGTATATATAGTATATATTGAGTTAATAATTTCTCTTCTATTATCCTCAACTATGTTTATTTCTAATTTCTTTTGGATAATAGTAACTTAGTTTCCCAATTCATGTTAAATGTTTTCATAATATTAGCAACATCCTCTAAAGATAATCCAAGAGGGGAAATTTGTAAATTATCTTGCTGCTTATTACTACAGAGATTTTAGATCTAATTATTTAGTACATATGAGTGTGATTCTATTATTCACATATGTATTAATTAATGTGTTTTTCAAATAAATTTTGGATTTAATTTATTATATGATAATATTTTCATAGATTTAACATGCATGTGCAACATTATTTTCCTTTATGTTACACCACAATTTATTTATTACAACTTCATATAAATTATGTACATATAATCCATACAAGCTGGTTTGCATTGTTCATTTAATATAATAATAAATTTAAATTTTTAGCCTTATCTTTCATTTTCTGTTCTTAAGGAATTTGAGGCATATAGGAACAATCAAAATATGTGAAACTAAAATGCTATGAATGTTTACTATGTTAATATTTTGGACTTTAAGTTATATTTTATCAATTAATGTAGAAATAGGATAAATAAGATTATTCAATTAATGTAGAAAATCACACATATGCTAATTTTGGTGTGTAAAAATTGAATTTGGGATTTATTTCCACTTTTAAAGTCATTAAACATATTCTTTAATATTTTGGAGAAAACTCATATTTTCTATTCTAAACAAAATTAAGATATTTATTATTGTTCAAACAATGTGAAACTTAGCATCCAAGCTAATTGGGATCCAAGGAACATGTTTCACCATTCTATTTGAGTTTTGGAAATTTCTTTCATGAGTTATATCACCTTATGGTCTAGGTAATTTATCTACATATATATATATATTGATAATCTTCAATTAGAGTCTCATTAATTTTACATTGTTACAAAAAGGAGTTATATTATATTATTACGAACGAAATTATACATTTTACAAATTTAATATATTTAATTCATTAATTTAATACTTAAAGAGTAGAAGAACATTATTAATATTTATAGACATTGAATTACATAATTTTACTCCAAAGCATATTATGCATATTTTTTAGCCATTATGTGAGTATTAGCTATCAAAGAAAATACATGTAACATATCATCACATATTTATGTTATAATGTAAATTTGTGAGGTTGTTTAATTTTATCCTTGTTTGGTCCAATCTAGGAAATTGATCTCACAATCTTTCTAGTTATGGAACAGAGTAAGATTGTAAGTTTTGGTTCATTACAACACTCCACCCTTAAAAGGATTTCATACTCAAAATCTAAACATTTGTATATTATCATCTAATTACTCTCCACCTCTTAAAGATTCAACCTAATAAGACAACTACTATCAATATAATGGTAAATTAAGAAGCGTGATGTTAGGGTTCTGTGGCCACAATGAGAGAGGCAGCAGCTGTGGTGCCTCTCACCCTGAACTTCAGTGTACCATTGGTAACGATGAATCTCCCCTGGACACCAATACCAATCTGAGCTCTATGAGTAAAACTGAAGGAGATGTCTCCATGTCATCACCCGACCCTCCCCCGCCTCAGGATGGGAAGTCGTACAAGGATGCAACGGTAGGCCGCACCACCTAGGCACTAGCGTCCCTTACTCAGGCCCCCCTGGACTTTCTCAAAGCAGATGCCATCCGGATAGATTGCAGCAACAACCTGCCATAGATCTCCATTAACCCTGCATCCCTGCCTCCTCTTTTGGAGCTTGGGAAGTACGCCATCGTCATCAAGGTCATCGGAGTAAACGTTAGCTTCAATGCTCTTATGAACAGGATCGTCGTCCTCTGGGCCCTATGTGGCAATTTTCGAGCTATTGACCTTGACATGGGTTACTATATCATTCAGTTTTCCAACAACAACGACTTCATCCGAGCAATGACGGGAGGCCCATGGACGATATTCAACCACTACCTTTCCGTCCAGTCTTGGTCAAAGGAGTTCAGACCCTCGGACCCTATCCCACGTAAGTTGTTAGTCTGGGCAAGAATTACAGACCTGCCAATCTATCTGTTTCAAAACCAACTCCTATCTAGCATTGGGAATTTGATCAGGAGAACGATAAAAATTGATGCCACTACTCAATTTGAACACCACGGCAAGTTTTCTCAGCTTGCAGTTGAAGTCGATACCTCCAAGCCCCTACTACCAATAGTAGTGTTTAATGATGAGAACTTCTTGCTAGAGTACGAAAACCTTCTCACCTTTTGCATGAAGTGCGGTCACCTCGACCGCGCTGAAGGGGACTACAGGTTTGGGCCCAAGTTCCCCAGCATCGGGACTCCGTTCGCGACGCCTGGACCTCTCCTTGTTGTGCCTATTTACACAGAGGCTATCCACACCAAGATGCCTCCGCATAAGACTCTGATGAAGAAAATTCTCGTTACCCAAATAGATGCCCCCCCAAGAATAAGCTGCATGTTCAACAAGATAAGGTTGCCTCTATGCAAGCCTTAGTTGAGGAGGCCGATCACGATGGCCAATGAGAGATGGTCATCAATCGCAAAAACTAAAAGAAGAATACCAAAAAGGTGGTTGTGTCAAATCCGCAGAGCTTTGTAAAGCCACCGCCAGGACAACCTCCATCCTCCCATGTTCTGTCCTAGCAAAACAACACTACAGTGGTTCTTGTGGATGACGAGACTACTGAAGGAAGGCCTTCTCAATAGATGATGGACTCCTTTCGATTCCAAGCTAGTGTCCCAAGCTCCTCTAATGCGGTCCCTCTAGGCTTTACCTGGGGAAATCACGGAGGTGGTAGTGGAGGCTTCATGCTCCACAACAAGAAGGTTATCTATCAACCGGTGAGCCCTGGAAGGGAGCGTAAGAAGGGTAAGTTGGCCCAACTTGTAGGAAATAGTAGTGATCCCAATCCTTTCGCCAAGAAGGCATTGTCTTTCGAGGAATTTGACCCTAGATCATATGAAAGAATGGATGTGGCGATCGATGCATCAGGCCTCCTCGCCACCATTTGTTGAATACCCAGGCCTCTGTACATTACAAGTCCCTATATGACAAACATTTTGTGCTGGAATATTTAAGGAGCTTGCTCCAAGGATAAATTAAATCTTTTACATGAATACAAAAGGAGATACAACCTCCACATTCTTGCCATCATTGAACCACAATGTAGTTGTATTAGTGCAGACAACATCATACAGAAACTCGACTATTCTTCCTCCCACCGTGTTGAGGCCCTGGGCTTCTCAGGTGGCATATGGATCCTCTGGGATTGCCACAAATGCCAAGTAGATATCATTCAAAGTCATCGTCAATATATCCATTGGTACATCAACAACGTGTGGTATCTCACATTCGTATATGGTAGCTCAAATCCTATGAAATGGGACCTCCTCTGGAAAAGACTATCCTCCCTAGCTGCTAGCATCACTGGAGCTTGGGCGTCTATTGGCGACTTTAATACCATGCTAGATCCGTCGGAAAAACTGGGTGGCAAGGGATTTGATCGCCGCTCTTGCCTTAAGTTCAATTCCCTCGTTCTTAACGCTGGACTCTCTAATGTCCGGTCTTCGAGTAATCATTTTACTTATAAGAAAGGAATGTTGCTCAAAAAACTGGACCGGGTTATTGCCAACGTGGATTGGCTCTCTGTTGAGAATGGAATGACAGTCAGCGTCCTTCCACTGATTTATAGCGATCATAGCCCCATCTTGATTTCTAGGCAACGTAATCCAAAACATCATCAGCCTCATTTCTGTGCCTGTGTGAGCTGGAACAAAATTCCCACCTTCAAGTCTGAGCTCCTCTCGGTCTGGGATAGTTCTAAGCCTTTTCTTGAAGCTCTCCTGCTTTTCCAATCTACTGCGGTTAAGTGGGATTCTGAACGCCACAAACAACAACATAAAAGAAAGACAGACATCCTTAAAAGGCTTTCTAAATGTTAGGTACAGAATCATTCATTTAATATCACTGACCAGCTTCTTTCTATTGACTTGCAAGAAGAATTCAACTCCATCCTTCATCGAGAAGAGGTCGATTGGCAAAAAAAATCAAACATTAATTGGCTCCAGTATGGTGACGGAAACAAAAAGTTCTTTCACTCCTATGTCAAAGCTCGGCGCCATCAAAACAAGATTTCTAGACTTCAGGTTGATAATGGAGTATGGATCGAGGCTCCCTCTCTCTTTTGTAATATGGTCAGATCCTATTTTTGTAACCTACTGTGCACCGAGACTACCCCAACTCCTAGTCGTGTGTCCATATCCAATTACATTGGAGTATTCCAAGGCATTCCCACTTCATGCGACCTGGGTCTTATATTGAAAGATGCTGAAATCAAGAGGGTATTCTTCCTTATGGCCCCAACCAAAGCTCCTGGCCCTAACAACATCCACAACGAATTTGTACAAACTAACTGGGGCCATGTGGGTAGCTCCTTCATCTCTACCATTTGTGTTGCATTCCAGACTGGCCTTATTGATGTACGTATTGCTGACTCGCTAATGGTCTTCATCCCAAAGGTGCCTAGCCCTCAACGCTGCTCAGATCTCAGGCCCATATCCTTGAACAACTATTTCTTCAAGCTCATTTCTAAGATTATTGTAGAGAGGATCAAACCCCTCCTCAATAGCTGGATCTCGAAACATCAGTCTAGCTTTAGTCCAGGTCGGCGCATTAGCGACAACATCCTCATCGTACAGGAGGTTATTCATTGTATGAAATCAATGTGTGGAAAAAATGAAATGGGTGGTGATCAAACTTGACCTGTCCAAAGCTTTTGACCGCATGAGATGGAATTTCATCGATGACTGGGCTACTCAGATCTCATGCCCATATCCTTGAACTTCAAAAAACTGGGCTTCCAACTACAATAATTAAGCTTGTTATGCAGATCATATGGTCGGGCAGTACCTCCATCCTATGGGAAGGTGTTCCTCTGGAGGCATTCAAGGCCTGCCAAGGCGTCTACCAAGGAGATCCTATAAGCCCATATATCTTCGTCCTATGCATGGAACGCTTAAGCCAGGCAATTTTTGAGGCTACTAACATGGGGGACTAGAAACCTATTATGCTCTCAAGGAATGGAATTCCCCTCACACATGTTATGTTTGCATATGGCATCCTCTTAATGGCAGAAGTTTCTAATAAACAAGCTATCACCATCAAGATTATCCTACACAAGTTTTCTCAACTGTCTGGACAGGTCATGTCTAATGAGAAATCAAGATGCTTCTTCTCCCATAACACCTCGAATGTAGAGAATCTAGGGTTTTATCATAGATTGGGAATCCCTAGAACCAATGACTTGGGTCGGTATTTGGGAGTGCCATTACTTCATCACCGCCTTAATAAGAATACGCACGCCTCTATACTATAGTCCATTCATTCTAGAATGAACAGCTGGTCCGCTCGCCATTTATCACTTGCTAGCCATGTTACTTTGGTGAAGAGCACTCTACAGACGATTCCATCATATACCATGCAAACTGTTAAGCTATATCCCACGCTTTGTGATGACATCAACTATCATATCAAGGACTTCATCTGGTCGGGGAATCGACAGCAAAGGCGAATCTCTCTGGTCTCGTGGTAAACACTCACTAAAAGCAAGGAACATGGAGGTCTAGGACTCAAAGAGGCTCGCACCCAAAATGAAGCTCTGATGCTAAGGAATTCTTGGCAATTCATGAACAACCCCTCAAGCCTGTGGGCTAGGGTACTTAGGGGCAAATACGTACGGGGGAACTCACTCTCTAAAAAACCATGCTCTGCTGCATGGGCCTTCATTAAGGTGCACATTCCTAAGCTGGAAGGATACTGCCATAAAACCATAAACTCAGGCGCAACTACAAATGCATGGCACGATAGATGGCTACTAGGCAAGTCTATCATGGAGCTTGATCCCAACACCATCATCTCGAAAGGCCTTGATGACCTCACTATCCAAAACATGACCCAGCTCAATGGAGCTTGGGATTGGGAGTTCATACACGCTCACCTACCGCAAAGCTCGTGGCCCCTTATTGATAGCACGCTAACACCATGTGCTAATTCAGGCTCGGATATGTGGTCATGGCCATTAGAATTGAGAGGAGAGCTCACAGTTGGTACAACTTATACCTGGTTGTAGGGGGAGAGCTTGCCCCACTTTTCAAACACTTGGAAGAACGTCTGGTCCAGCCCTGTACCCAACAAATATCAAACCTTCCTATGGCTTCTTAGGGACAAAGCTCTCCTAACTAAAGTGGAGAAGGTCAGAAGACATATCACAATGGAGGATACCTGCCAGCGTTGTAACACAATGAGTGAATCGATCATGCATTGCCTTCGAGACTGCCCTTCTAGCAGGCAGGTCTGGGTTCAACTCGGGACGGACCACAATTTCTTCAGTGGATCTGAGGAAGAGTGGATTAAGCTCATCATTAATGGCAAAGGAAATGTTGACAATAGGATCCTTGGTGGCATTGGATGTTGGGCACTCTAGAGTGTGTGTAATAACTTCATACATAATGAGGATCACAAGCCACCGGCAACTCAAGTTGCCTTCATTTGAGGAAGAACACAGGCTATTATGTAGTTCGCCACAGCATCGACCCAGACCAGACACAAGTTGTGTGGCCCAATCATCAAATAACCAATAAACTCACAGCATATCGTCTTCATGGATGCTGAGTTCCCAGTCCATAGTCTCAAGATAGGTATTGACATTCTTGTTACTGACCTGCATGGCACATGTCTCCTTGGGTGGGGCATCCACTGTTGTGCTACCTCGTCCAAGGAAGCAGAAATGAAGGTATCCTACAGGCACTAGAAACCTATAGGTCCTATGGATGGCATAACTCTATCATCTACTCAGACTCCTCGTCTGCGGTTGAATCCATTCTGCAACCCAAGGAAGTTGCAACCAGATTTGAGCCACTGAGGGGGAAGGCCTCTACCATCATGTCTGCATTTTTGAGAATCAAACTTTCCTTCATTTCCTGCCAACATAACGGGGTGGTGGACCACATTGTAAAGCATACCCTGTACTCCGGTCGAAATCATCAGTTCACCAATGCTAAACCCAGTTGGCTATCACTAGACATTAATGTTTCTATTTCATCCATGTTTTCCCGTAGTAGAGAGCGAGATGAATAAAATCTGTCTCTAGCACTTTTCCCAAAACAAATATATAATGGTTACTTATATATCTTTTAATTTTGTACACTTTTTATGTTGTTCATGCATCCAACCGACATGCCATAAACACCTAGGGATGAATTTTAGGTCATTGTGATTCTAACCTAGCAATCCAAAGGTTCACATCTCAAAACTAAAGATTTAACTAGTACACATTTCCACATATTAGAGGGGTAAGGATGGTAGGTCTATGAAACTTTTTTTCTACATGCCAAATCTTCTTAGGGTAAACATACTAAGGAAAATAAGATTGAAATAGTCAGAATCCAATCACTATGTCTCTAATACCATACTATAAGGAGTGGGACCTGACCGGAGATCCACTCCCTACTAAATTAAATAAAAAGGAACATCCAATATGCTAAACACCATTATTTTTTTTTAAATGGGATGATAACCAATGCTTTCAAGTATGATTCAAAGATACCAAATGTAATAGAGGAATATAAAATATCTAACTATTGCAATGCTTGACATATAACTATCCTTCACCACACAAGGTGATACATATGAAAACTAAAACATAGGATCAGCAGGGGGTTATCTAAACTATATCACACCTGTCTCCCAAGAATTCGCTCCTTAAGGCAAGTCTATGTCTGCATGTAATGTCCTCCATGTCCTACACCTAGGGTTGTGCTACCTATGGGTGGGTAGAAATACAACACCAAGGAGGAGGAAAACACAAAGAAGGAACGTCAACAAAAATAGAGCATGTGTTGTAAATAACAACTAGGAACTACTTTAAAAGTTCAAAAGAAGAGCATCAAAATAAGGGATGATCAAAAGAAATATCAGGTCAAGAGATGAGGCATGTCTAAAGTAAAAAATATCAAGTAGGGAGTCTTCTCTTTATATATGGGATTAACAATATCAAAACATAACTTATGCATGTAATAAATAAAGACTAAAACTATTTCAAGTAGAGGTGAGGCATTATTGGATCTCATCCTAAAATAAATAATAGGGCAAGATAGCATACCCTGGGCAGAGATAGAACACCCCTATAAATAATGAGTGGAGATAGCACACCCTGGATGGAGATAGCATGCCCTTATATATATATATATATATATATATATATATATATATATATATATATATATATATATATATATATATATATATATATATATATATGGTTGTATGCATATACCACTATGAGAAATTAAGTTTGTCTAAGCATGCACATAAATAGGGAAAGAAAAGTACTAGTTCAATCAATATGAAATAACAGGACACGAGCATCTAAAACATATCATGTAGGGTCAGAAGACCATAACTATTGTCTAAGAAAATAATAATTTCATGATAATGAAAAAGAGAATATCAACTCATGCCTCATATGGAAAATAATATATGGTCATGATAGTAATGCATAAATAATTTAAAATATGTGCATACCTTAGATAGATTATACATAAGTCTAAAGTCAAAATCATAAGTCCAAGCCAGGGTCTTCACAAAACCTATTAAACATATTATATAGCATTTGGTTTTCTTAAAAAGAAACTTATCAATATCATCAAACACATGCCATGTGACATCTACAAGATAGTGAGATCACACTAGAGGACCATACTGTGATGATCCAACATCAAATCCAGCCATCACCAGTAAATAATTACGGAATAACCATAAGGAACAGAATTAACAAAAACCATTAAGAATCAAAACCATTTTACGCATAGATCCTCTTCCAGGAAACTCTTAAAGAAAGGATCAAAACCTTATTTACATCATGATTCATATGTACATTCGTTGTACCATCTCAACTCAAAGATAACAAGTACCAGTTACTTTACTCAAGCATATACAATAGCAACATAAAACCTCAAGGCATTCAAGCCAAAATCTCAAGTCGTTCATAAAAATCACTAAGTATTATCTACCATGGATCTGAGAGTACAGAGACGACACATAGGACTTCTATCTATAAGACACGACAAACAATACACTCAACCTGAGCTATTATTATTGTCCCTACTGATATGGTATTCTCCCTCTATAGTAAAGTCTCTACCTCCTCATGCACGTCCACCTAAAAAAATTGTGGATCCCACGGGGTGAGACAATTGTCCTAGTGAGAGATATAACTCTCCACAAACAATATTATTATCACTAATAAATAGTATAAAACCGAGCAGAGGATTCTTTGAAATTAATAAGTAGGTTCAATCACGGTTATAATTAGAACTCAGTAATATATTCTCTTAAAGCAATGTAGCTATCTATGATAGAACAATATATCATATATTCACTTTACAAGGAATATAAAGAAACATGTATAGCATCTATCCAATAAAGATTTATAAAAGAAGTGTACATCAACCAATTTCTTTTGTATTCAATCCTTAAGCAAATACACTACACGGATGATTACATATTTACAATCATACTTATGCCCATAGGAGATGAGTTATATTGCTCATGCTCCAACCAACCACTACTAAGTCGAAATAGGTACCATAAAAGGTCAGTGGTAGAGTCGGTTGTTAAGACCTCACCTGTCTCAGTCAGTATGAGACTACTGATAGGACATCTTGTATCAACTACAATTAGCTTATCAGGGTATATTGGTATCTTTGCTATAGAGTTACAACCGCTGCATGCATTCTCTTTGGGAAGACCAATAAGTGTTCCCAAATTATTTTTCATCGGGAAGACCACTGAGTGGTCCTAGTTTAGTTGGGGAGTCCACTGAGAAACCCCAGTTTTGTTGGGGAGTCCACTGAGCAATCATGGTTTAGTTAAAATTACATATTCAATAATATGTATACCGAGTTAAACTCGTTTCACCATTCAGCAAATCCTGACACTGAATGGATCAATGGTCTGGGAAACTACATGATAACATTTCTCTTGATTAATTAAATGTATTATAGTATCTTTTAGCATCAATCAAGTTTCAAGAAAGAATTATATCAGATGTTATAAAAAAAGGTATAATATGTTTATCAAGTACTTTCCATGATTCTTTGAAACACATATATCACTTAGGATCTCAATATCATATTATCATCATGCTTGCTAGATCTGGGTATTCAAACCCTTAGTTCATCACTGAGTATTGTTACCACTTATCAAGTAACCATTACCTCTTGGTCATCAGACCAAGGTATACATTATACTTGTTGTACAAATAATTCACATAGCTCACAAAGCCCTTTAAACATCTTGTCACCTCTCACTAGGCAACAATTACCTTTTAAGACATTAGATTATATAAACATTATAATTGTTGTACAAATAATTCACATAGCTCACAAATCCCATTAAATATCTTGTCACCTCTCACTGGGTAACAACTATTCACATGGCTCACAAGGCCCATTGAATATCATACTTGTTATACAAGTATTAAATCTGTCTCACAAGGCATATGCAATAAGAGAAATACAACCTTCCCATTATTAGGTTTAGGGTTTCCATTTATAGCCGAATAGGGTTTCAAGTTCATATTATCAATCCCAATCCTAATTCATTGCTCCACACATCTAGGAGCATACATTGATATCATAAGTATTCAATCATACTTATTTATTCTCATCATTTATCATTAAATGTTTATCAACACAAAGTATGAGTTTTCTCTCATCCTCACTAGGATATTGATTACATCATACTTGATTAACTTGGCTTAACCCTTTCTCAAGGTATGTTAGCCTACACTTATCAAAGTGCATTAAAATCATATCTTCTTAATGTAATAATTGACATGACCCACTTCATGTGTTACTCATCCAAGTATATTGGAATTGAGGTGCATCAAGGTGTATCAATCTAAAGATGATGGATGTAATATTCATCATTCCTTGGTGCATCACTTCCCTCATCACATTAAACTTACTTAAGTTCATCAACTTATCTTGTATTAGAGTATTTCCCATCCTAATACCTTATGTACTAAATCATCACATTTACCCTATAGTGTATTGGCCATAAGTCACATACTTGAATTACCCAACTATCATCAAGTGATATGGACTCATCTCAAGTTAAGGCATTGTTAATACAGGGTTGACCATTATCAACCACTTTCGGTGTTTCACCTATCAAGGTATTAGCCACACCATTACTTGGTGTTATACTCATCACTCCTAAGAGTGTTTTACCCTCACCTTTACAAGGTGTATCGGGTGGGATCATATATGTCAAGTTGAACACATGCATTGGGTTAGGTGTATATCAAGCTAGACATCATCATATGCCTCATCACTTACCCATTAGGGTATTAACCTTACCAATCATTTCGTGTATCACTTTCACCATACATGGGTGTAACATCCTTACCTCACTTGAAAATATTGCCCACACCATACTTTATTAAGTTGACTTAATTATCCTCTTTAAGGTACATTAACTCACAATTATCATATTGCATTAAATGTATTGCATCATACTGTTGTAATTAACATAAAACACAACATATGTCACTTAATCAAGTACATATGATTGAAGTATTCCCACCGTATTGGGTATCAAGATGTGTGTATGCTACCACATTGTGCTTGAGATACAACCTATCATCATATAGTGTATCCATATCGGGCATGTGGTATAACCACCTCACCATATCATGTTTCAGGGTGTATCCCCTATTACCATATCGTGTACTCATATCGAATTGGCTATCACTTAGGTTTTATCATCTTAAGTTAGAGATACTTGTCCTTATATCGTGTATGAGCTGAAAGCTTGACCTCATATCGGGTATAAGGGTATACTTGCTGCCATACCATGCACAAGGTGTGCACCATATTGAGCATAGGGTATAAGCCTCATCATGGTATCATTCAAGTAGTATATACACAATACCATATCGGGTTACCACCTTGGATTGGTATATTGGGTTTTCATGTTGGCTAACATATCGGGTTAGCATATTGGGTAGACCCTTATGCTCATATCCTTTCATGCCTTCATGTATCAGTTCTATCCTATGTTTGAATGACAAGTTGGATATCAGGTTGAGCTCTTTCACAAACAATCCTTTACAAAAAATGATAGGGGTGTGTCGGGTTACATTCTATCATCTAGGGTTTCAACTCTGTTTTGATTAGAGTGTTCAATTAACACTATATCGTGCATGAGGTATGGACTTGACCTCATATAGTGTAAGTGGGTATCACCCATATCGTTCAAGAGATATAACTCATATCATTCATTAGATATCACTCATCACTATATCGAGTGACCCTTCATCTTGGGTTTCATATTAGTTTTAAGGTACTTCAACCCTATATCAGGTTGTACCATGTTGATGTCACCATAATCAACCTCAAGACCTTTGTATTGCTATTGTATTTCATGGACATCAGTCCTAACAACTTATTGGAACTCAAAGGAACATCAATTAATCATAAGAACTCGAAATTTAAAGTAGATCAACAAGTTCAACAATTATTGAAAGTGAATAATAATATAGTTGGGTTCAAGTTATATAACCCACATCAACAGAAACTTCAAATCTCTAAGCTTCAAATCTTCACATTCCCAAGGTTGAAGATGATCTTATAAAAGGTCCAAGACTTGAGCTCCTTCTTTCTCCTTAGCACCATGCATGACATCTCACTACTTTGTGGCCGATATCCCTCACTTGGGTGATATCACTTCACTTGGACAATATCACTTTTCTATGGCCAATAACAAGGCTCTAAACTCGACACTCCTTAACCTATGCATGATACCAAGACTCCATGCATGATATCTAAGAGTAAGGGGGTGGTAAAAGTGGAAAATTTCCATTAATAGGTGAAACGAGTGGTATATATATATGAGGTTCATGAAAAAGTGTGTATATGAGGTGTCATCATTTTAAGCTACTAGGTGCCATGTTTCCATGCATGGTATACATGTGTACATGCATGCACTCACATTTATCTTGACATGCAAAATACTTGAGGATAATCTATAGATGATATTTCGGACATACCTTATCTCTTTGGATAAGATATCTCAAATCAATCACAACTTTATTCACAACCAGATACAACTATTTCAAGGAAGTTGTAAACTGATACACTTCACCTCGTTGAGGTACTTTTCCCATCATGGCCTTTTCCAAGAGTCCACAAACCGATATGGGATCCCCTTTATGGCTCCTTGGCCGATAGGCACTGTAACGACCCCGCCTCCCAGTAACCCCCAATTAAGGGAGACCAAGAGGTCAGAGCCATTATCCCAATTTCCGGATCAAAGGTTCGAAAAATAATCTATAATAATTATCAAATTCTACTAAACTAAATCAAAAGGCTGCAATAAAATTAAACTTTGCATACCTTTTTCAAAAACCTGGATATCTACTACTATCCACATCTGGAGTCTATTCTAACTAATCCTCCTTTGTACTTTAAGTATCATTTAATTCCACATATGCCACTTTACTATTTGTCCTTTACACTTGTACCTAAAATATCGAAAAAAAAAATGTCGGTCAGCATAAATGAATATACCGGTATGTTGGGAAACAATAATCGTGCAACTATGATAACAACATATTGCAGTCAACTATGATTTAACAAATAACATTACATTTTCAGCATAACTACTCAATCCATACAAACCCTAGCCTCTGTGTTGTCCCTATAGTGGACTTGGATGCTACCTTCCTCGTCGTAGATCCCCATTAAACCCCTCATGATCCTACCTAATAGGTGAATCAATTTCTTGGGTTGAGTCACATGGCACTACCCATAGGTAGCCCACTCCCTAACTCATGGTGAGCTAGAGAGTCGCATGGAACTACACGTGGGTAGCCCAATTTCTAACTATCGATAACCTCATGGTCCCACTTAACAATTAGACCCTTTATCAGGTTACCCTTTTCATCATTAGCAAAGCCACATAGGAGGACCAGGATCTGAGCCAGTTATGTATCTATATTTGTGGTGGTAATCATAGTCACTTTATAGTTTCATGAAATAAAAGTCATCCAAGAAGTTATTTTTAGGCAACTGATAAAACATCTGGGAATCAACGTGAAACTAAAGAGATTAACCATAAGCATAACCACATATCTTTGCCAGGCAGATTATTCAATCATACTTCAAGCATATTGTCCAAGCAAGCAAGTAAATCAAGCAATCATCATATAATCTTGTATTAATATGGCTCAACCCTTGATTAGGCATGAAAGGACTTATGCGCCCTTGGCTGTTGAACACACATGTTGGGGTAAAGGAGTCATTTGACTCCTATCCTTCTCTTTCCTTCATGCAATGCCCATGACAGCGTTAAGCTATGCGCACACTATTGCCTCCGCGGGCAGGGCACTGGCTCCAGGTCATGCGCCGGCTAAGCAAGTCTGCCACCCCCTTCCTTGTCATTTTGCTACCCTGTGTGACCCCTCGGCACTATACCAAAACCTTCTTTGATGCTCCACCCCCAGGTAGTCAGGTTTTCCTGTTGGTGTTCACCTCCTCCTTTGTCACCAGGTCCTGGTTTCGTTGACGCCGCAACCTATTGCATTCAGACGGTCATGCATTACTCAGTGTCACCCTATCTCACTTGCACTCATGACCGTAACTCCTCATCCTCCTAGATGCACTCACCCTTATTTCCCTACGTGATCGGGCTTGGCCGACGGAGGTAACAGCCCTGATCTTTCCTTCTTGCATCATCCCATTCTCCAGAAAATAAGGTGCCTCCACCCAAGCATGCTCCGACAAGGCTTTACATGCAACTTCCTACAACCCACTCACCTCTGTATCTGTCGGTGATTCAAGGTGGCGTCTACTTCTCTACCACGGACCAGTTGAGTTGAACAACAGTGTGGATTACATAGCCTCCTACTCTCGCTCCTAGCTTGGTGGAGCACTACATCTCATCGGGAAAACTCCTTCTAATCTAAGGAAGAGGTCATGAAAGATGATGGTAGAGGGTGTCACCTTAGAGACGAGGCCCCCAAGTCCCTATATATATACTTGCTCTAGTAGCAACCCTAGGTGTCCCGATGAGGGTAATAGGGAGAGCCAAGTTCCTTTCTTAAACACTCACAAATGGGAGAGAGAAAGACTCGATGGTCTAGAAGAGGAAACCTTCCTCATATATTCTCGAATGAAATCCAACATGATTCACATCTACCCAAGATGGGAAGGTATTTCCATACGTGATTGCCAAAGAATAAAAAGGCAAGGACTTAAATTGTATCCCTCCTTCCTTTTCTTAGGATAAAAGGTATCGACCCAAAGATCACAAGAAGGTACAACCATATTTTAATTATTTAATATATTCCTTAAGCCAATTATCATCATTCTATGGCAAGTCATCAAAATCTCCCTCAAGTTGTATTCATTTAATTGAGATACCATTTACATACCAAACTTGTTCCATCCTAACCATGAGGAAACAAGCCCATTTCCCAATAGGAAACTTATTTTCCTTAATTAAGAAGTAATCTCTCTCTCTTAATTATATTCTTAATAATCAATATTCCTTAAATATTAGGAATTCAAAAATTATCTCTCTTATCTTCTTTGTGCTTGGCTTTTAATCCATTGGCCACGAAAAAATCACTTCCTTATAGAAAATAGTATTTCTTTATTAAAATATTCTTTTGCAAGGATTTCTTTATATCTCTCTTTTAATTTTCCTTATTGGAATCCCTTTTAACATTAGAAACCTTATGGATACGAAAATCCACCAAATATAACTCAATCATACCTCTTTCCACTTATTTCCCACATTTTATCATTGTTTTCAATTTCTTTCTTAATAAAGAAATATTTAATTGATCTTTTCTTTTCTTGTTGCATTATCTTTGCAACTTTGGACTCCTTGGAACCCAAGGAACCCAATAGGTATGAAATCCAACTTTGGATATCATTCCTTTATCTTCTAGAGGTTTCCACATCTTTCTTTTCCTCATTTTCTTATTTACTCATTTAATAATGGAGTTTCTTTTGTCTTTTCCTTATCATTGGGCCCAATAGCCAATAAAGCCCACAAAACAATCAACAAGGTTATTTTAGACGAAATCCATTTATTCAAAACAAATTATATCATTATTTGTTCAAATAACTTTAATAGGAGAAATTGCATTTCTCACCAAAAGAACCCAAAATTTGGGGTTGTAACATCCTTCCCCTCTTATTGAAATTTTGTCCTCAAAATTCCAACAAGCAAACAAACAATTCAGGATAAGACTTTTCCATGTCCATCATTAGCCCTATGTGGATTTACCTTATCCATGGTGCTTCCAAAGAACCTTTATCATCACATATTCTTTTCTCTGAGTTCTTTCACCTTGGCATCTATAAACCTCACAGGTGACTCAGGTCATTTCAGCCTCCCTTGGGGCTCACTAGGTTCATTGCTCAACACATGGCCCGGGTACCTCACATAGTGCTCTAAATTGGACACATGGAACTCATCACACATTACTTTATCCTGAGGGGTAAGGTCAAACGTAGCCTTCTCCATCAATCCATATCAAATGGACCCATGCAGCTGGGACTTAGCTCTCTTAGAGGGGTCAGATTTTACATCACACTCTCTCCCACAGTGAACTCCATGTCAGTATGCTTTGCATCAGCTCACAACTCATGTCACCCCTGGGCTCTCTCTCAGCCATTGCACGATCAAAGCGACTTCATATGCACACACTGTGGTCCTTTTCTAACCTTCACGAGGTTCCTTCACCAACATCATCTTAATGAAGCAGTGACTGACACAACCTCCCTTACAGAGCTTCTTTACATCCCAATACTGACTATGGTGGTTATCATCACATCTTACAGAAGACAAGAACTATCTCCATGTATCACCCTGAAATGAGCATACATGCTCTCATCAGACCCTCTAGTCTGGATCATACTAACCATTAGTTAGGGGTGATAAACTGTACTAACATCGAGTTCTTCCTGTATCTACTTCCACCTTATGGAAGTAAATCTTTAGGTTATACTCAAGAACTTTTGAACTCACATCATGGTGTAGTTGAACCATCTCCCTCATATATAGTTAAATAGGATTTATCCCTTGGCAATACTCTTCTTTCTCATGTCATATAGGTAAGGCGATCTACCATAACCCATATTGCATCCTGACCTTCCTGGGTCCAGGGAGACTCACCACAACATCTATAGTGATGAACTCTCATTCCCTCTCGGGGACTCTCTTTATCCTCTATAGCAATACACTAGGTTACTGGTGTTCGTCCTTCATCTCCTAGCTTGCATGGAAACATTTCACATGCAAATTCATCTTAGGCATCCAAAGTACTATTGTCACTTACTATCCTTGTAGTACCATGGTGTATGATGATCTTCAATCATGATCTCTTGTATTGTCATGATTCCTCAAGTTTGATACCTCAGAAACCCTAAACCATTCTAGTCAGGGTTTCATCACCTTCCTTTCCAAAGAAGTGCAGCTGAGGTTCTACCACCATCCTTTCATTGCATCAAGGCCTAGGCTGGCTAACCAAACAACTACTAACTCGATCAACTGATATCGTTGCATCTGAGTGTTAGCCAAACATATTTTTTTTCTCAAACTTAGGGCTAACCTAACAGCCTCTCCTAGCCTCTAGCTAAACTAGGCAGCTCCATCTCCACCAGTGCATCCATTACCACTTCACATTCTTAGGTGTTAGGTAATGTTGAAGACATACACCTCCATGTAGTCCACTTATTATCTCTTCGTCAAGCAAACTTTGAGCTCAGCCTCTTGGTTTTTGAAATCAACCTTGTATAACTCATAGCTCATGATAAAAACATCCTCATAAAATGACTACCTTATTTATCTTAGTGTTTGTAACCCATCCACATGTTGTTCACGCCCCAAGAGTATGTTATCATCTCTATCCTCATACCTCATAGAGACGTTCCAACTTACATCATCTTTATCCTTGGTGGTATGGCATGCGTACTATCCTATCTCTCACTCCCATAATAAGAGGAAATAAGCATTTGGCGACCGTCCAAACACAAAGTTCTTCCTATTCCAAGAGTAGAGATGGTACATCTCACCTTGATAGTATACCTTCAAATCTAAGTTGAAACATGCAACATATGTCTCTACATCCCAATCATCTCGATATCAAGGTTACTTCCTTGGAAAACTGATCTCGAACTTACTTGGGTCCACACACATTCCTTGGTCATCTCCTCTAGGTCTATAGGGTGCCGAAATTTTTAGGGTCATCCCTCTTCCCTTATGCATCCAGAGAGTGCCCTCCTCATCTGCCCTTTCGGTCCCATGAGTTCATGAGGGTGATCAATCTCCTAACCCATGGACCTCAAACAATGATAGTTGTTACCTCCCGACCCTATGTCATGTGCAACTAGGGAATTAGGTAACTCCTTCTTCTATCGGTCTTATCCCTACCTGACCCTAGGATAGACTTTGGATTATAGTACATGTCCAACATAGAACCTTACCCAAGCCTTCATCATCTCTCTCTACACTCATGGGCTGACTTTCATCCTTTCATAGGGGTCATGGCGACCTGCTTACCTTGGTCAGGCTCCATACTGGTTACCTTCCATGGTAACACATCTACATGCACTTAGTGATGGTTATGTATGGGTCTACAGGTTCATTCTCATATCATGTACTTTTCACTTAGCTTCTCAAGATCCTATGAGACATCTTTAGGTTACCTCAAAGCCAACAAAATAGGTATACACCCTACCAAAGGGTCCCTCTCCCCAGATGGGAGGAAACTACACCTTGATATCAAATGTCACAAACATCCTTATGTCTAGGGTTTACATCCACATGAGCATGCTTGACCCTAGCAGCAACTAAGGCACAAGAAGACCACCTACTAAACCATGCTAGATCATACTTGTTCTCATCCTCAACATTGGATCAAGATCATACCTTCCCATGTAACCAACTTAGCTGTGAGGGGTTCATCAAACATACCTTAAACTTATGGGGTTTCCTTTTCCTCTAAACATGAGGAGTACCATGCTCAAATCTATAGAAACTCAAATCTCATCATGAGCAACAGGTACACCACTTCTCCTCTTAGGCCTAGGTTCACTTTTTGGATGTCCAATTGCATGCTCAACTTCTTAACCAGGAACCAAACATTTACAAGGTATGGCATGCACTTCCTGTCATCCTTCTATTCGAGCAAAATATCAGAGTGGAGTCCTCATCCATGACAACCAACAAGGTATAAGGCCTCACAACCTGTTACTAAACCTCTTCAGGGTCCAAGGAACTTGTCTTCCTATCTCAGAAGGTAAACACATATACCTTAGGTACATATGTACACGAAGCCTCATCCTCTCTCTAGGTTTTGGTTTCTCTAAAGGCAACCAAGATATCATCAGCCTCCAGAGATCAAGCATGAGGAAACTGTAACCATCCACTTAGGTTGTATCATCCTCAACTCCCCACTATTCTTCATTTCTCGAACTCTAAGCTTCCAACCTTCTTGATTAACTCATAAGCTATCCCTCATACTCTCCTAGCCAGGGTTTTAGCCTACTGTCAGCACTACTGACGTACTCTGGCTGCATACTATGCCCTGCTCATATAAGCTCATGGGGTTTCCATAGGTTCTTCACTAACTTCATCATTGAAGGAGCTATCCTTCACTCTAACATGCATGACCTTTTCCAGGGTTGGGTCGCCAAAGGCACTAGGTCATTCAACCTCACATGGCCCATATCGTCATGGGCATCCAAAAGCACGTCCACACACCTGGTCTATCATGACACCTAACACATCATGCCATCTCTCTCTCTAACCACCACTTAGGGTTAGGGTTAGCATCATCCTCAGAGGATGTGACATGTATCTACTAATAATGGAGGTCTGTACCTCCAAGACTAACTTCCTCCATTCATCCTCCTGACAAGGAGATCTAGCCTCAGGTCTCTCCTGAGGTCATGACAACTTATGTCATACAACCTAAGCATGTATCTATTCTTTAGTTTTGCTTAACTATTAAGCTTATATCCATGACATCTTATTTACATGTTTTTCATTAATTTGGTGGAGGATTTCCTTAAACCTTATTAACCTTACCCATACCTCAAGAGGGTGAGGAAAAGATATAAAACCCTAATCCTTAAGGTCCTTAATAGCATTTGAGTTGAGAAGGGATGAACAAGATGAGAGAGTCCTAAAGGTATCTTATTTTGAGTCAATTCTTGAGACATTGGTCAGGCAGTCACACTAATCCGGGAGTCCTTATATTCCGACTAGCGGTGCGGAGGAAAATCTTTCCAGCCCCCGACGTGATCCTTTTTAGGCCACTTTATTGTTTGTCCTTTTCACTTGTACCTAAAACACCGACAAACAAAACGTCGGTCAGCATAAATGAATATGTTGGTATGTGGGGGAAACAATAATCGTGCAACTATGATAACAACATATTGTAGTCAATTTTGATTTAACAAACAAAGTTACATTTTTAGCATAACTGCTCAATCCATACATACCCTAGCCTCTGCGCTGTCCCTACAATGGACCTGGATGCTACCTTCCTCATGGTAGATCCCCATTAAACCCCTCATGACCCTACCTAATAGGTGAATCAATTTCTACGGTTGAGTCACATGGTACTACCCATAGGTAGCCCACTCCTTAACTCATGGTATGCTAGAGAGTCACATGGAACTACACGTGGGTAGCCCAATTTCTAACTCTCGATAACCTGGTGGTCCCACTTAATAATTAGACCCTTTACCAGGTTACCCTTTTCATCATTAGCAAAGCCACAGAGGAGGAACAGGATCTGAGCCAGTCATGTATCTATATTTGTGGTGGTAATCATAGTCACTTTATAGTTTCATGAAATAAAAGTCATCCAAGCAATTATTTTCAAGCAACAGATAAAACATTTGGGAATTACTGTGAAACTAAAGCAATTAACCATAAGTATAACCACATACCTTTTCCATGCAAAATATTCAATCATACTTCAAGCATATTGTCCAAGCAAGCAAGTAAATTAAGCAATCATCATATAATCTTGTATTAATCTAGCTCGGCCCTTGATTAGGCATGAAAGGACTTATGCGCCCTTGGTTGTTGAACACGCATGTTGGGGTAAAGGAGTCATTTGACTCCTACCTTTCTCTTTCCTTCACGCAACGCCCCTGACGGCACTAAGCTATGTGCACAATGTCGCCTCCGCGGGCAGGGCACTGGCTTCAGGTCATGCACCAGCTAAGCAAGTCTGCCACCCCCTTCCTCGTCATTTTGCTACCCTGTGTGACCCCTCGGCACTGTACCAAAACCTTCTCTGACGCTCCACCCCCAGGTGGTCAGGTTTTCCTATTGGTGTTCACCTCCTCCTTTTTCGCCAAGTCCTGGTTTTGTTGACACTGCAGCCTATTGCCTTCAGACGGACAGGCACCACTCAGCACCGCCCTCTCTCACCTACACTCATGACTGTAACTCCTCCACCTCCTAGATGCACTCACCCTTATTTCCCTATGTGACCGGGCTTGGCTGACAGAGGTAACAACCCTGATCTTTCCTTCTTGCATCATCCCACACTCCAGAAAATAAGGCGCCTCCGCCCAAGCATGCTCTGACGAGGCTTTACATGCAACTTCCTCCAACCCACTCACCTTTGTGTCTGCCAGTGGTTCAGGGTGGCGGCTGCTTCTCTGCCATGGACCAGTTGAGTAGAACAACAGTGTGGATTACATAGCCTCCTACTCTCTCCTAGCGTGGTGGAGTACTATATCTCATCAAGAAAACTCCTTCTAATATAAGGAAGAGGCTGTGAAAGATGATGGTAGAGGGTGTCACCTTAGAGATGAGGCCCCCCAGTCCCTATATATATACTTGCTCTAGTAGCAACCCTAGGGGTCTAGATGAGGGTAATAGGGAGATCCAAGTTCCTTTCTTAAATACTCACAAATGGGAGAGAGAAAGACTCGATGGTCTAGAAGAGGAAACCTTCTTCATATATTCTCGAGTGAAATCCAACGTGAGTCACATCTACCCAAGATGGGAAGGTATTTCCATATGTGATTGCCAAAGAATAAAAAGGCAAGGACTTAAATTATATCCATCCTTCCTTTTCTTAGGATAAAAGGTATTGACCTAAAGATCACAAGAAGGTACAACCATATTGTAATTATTTAATATATTCCTTCAACCAATTATCATCATTCTATGGCAAGTCATCAAAATCTCCCTCAAGTTGTATTCATTTAATTGAGATACCCTTTACATACCAAACTTGTTCCATCCTAACCACGAGGAAACAAGCCCCTTTCCCAATAGGAAACCTATTTTCCTTAATTAAGAAGTAATCTCTCTCTCTTAATTATCTTCTTAATAATCCATATTCCTTAAATATCAGGAATTCAAAAATTAACTCTCTTATCTTCTTGGTGCTTGACTTTTAATCCATTGGCCACGAAAAACTCACTTCCTTATAGCAAATAGTATTTCTTTATTAAAATATTCTTTTTGCAAGGATTTCTTTTTATCTCTCTTTTAATTTTCCTTATCGGAATTCATTTTAACATTAGAAACCTTATAGATACTAAAATCCACCAAAGATAACTCAATCATACCTCTTTCCACTTATTTCCCACATTTTATCATTATTTTCAATTTCTTTCTTAATAAAGAAATATTTAATTGCTCTTTTCTTTTCTTGTTGCATTATCTTTGCAACTTTGGACTCCTTGGAACCCAAGAGGTATGAAATCCAACTTTGGACATCATTCCTTTATCTTCTAGAGGTTTCCACATCTTTCTTTTCCTCATTTTCTTATTTACTCATTTAATAATGGAGTTTCTTTTGTCTTTTCCTTGTTATTGGGCCCAATAGCCAATAAAGCCCACAAAACAATCAACAAGGCTATTGTAGACGAAATACATTTATTCAAAACAAATTATATCATTATTTGTTCAAATATCTTTAATCGGAGAAATTACATTTCTCACCAAAAGAACCCAAAAATTGGGGTTGTAACATCGGGGTTGTAACAGGCACTCCCATACCAAGTCTATAACTCGATACAACTCAAGTTAGGGTTTCACATACAACCCTCTCTTGGTCTTTTCATCACCAAGAATACTATCACACAAAGATGATTCAAAACATGGTATCTCCTTCTTTATATCTCCTTTAAATGATACTAGGAGAGAGTAGGGACACTCTAGAAGTGGTAATTTTCACATCAACCCCACATTTTGAATAATTTACAAATTGTACCAAAATTGGTGTACAAAGCACTTAACATTATTCAAACAAGTTCTAACATGGAATTTATGCTTTCCACAAGGCACCACTTAGCATCATTCTCTCTCTTATGATTTAAAAACACTTAAATTACATTCAACATATGTAATTTTTCTATATATCCCCTCATCTTGGGTAATTTGCACTTCATACCCAAACTATCATATAATGTACAAACATGTTGCAAATAAGCTCAAACTTGAAAATTAAACTCACAAAGAGTCTTAATTACTTTTAAAAGATTAAAGTAAGTTTGTAAATAAGTTAATCAAAACTTCTAGGTTTAGGCCATAACCCATGTCAGGGATGTTACAATTATAAACCCCTAATAAGGATTTCATCCCCAAAATCCCAGATGAAGGAAGACACTCGTCATTCATGCATCATATCATCAATTTTTCACATAACATATTGATGTCATGGAGATGTCATAGAACTTTGACCAACACAAAGTTCTTACATTAAAGATTATCATAAGATCTGTCACACATGACACATACTCAGTTGTCCTTTCCATTAGTGATTGTAGAGTCAACTCTGTGTTAGGTAACACTTTTCTTAGTCAGAGAAGCATTATACATACCTTATTTAACTCAGATGTCACATCTCACTAATTGTCACCTTCTCAACTTACAACTTATGTGATAAGATTCTTGACCTTAGGAGTTTTCCATTCTCCTCACTTAGTTTTAGCATTCTCTTTCAAGGAAAGACCAGAGTCATGTTCTATTACCCACTTGGAACTATAAGTCTTATCATACATCTGTTGTGCCACTCTAATCTGATGACACAATACTAAAATTTCTTATGACTTATACCAATTATCTCATTAGTTGTTTATTTTCTTGTCATAAGGAGGAGCTACCTATCAGAGAAGAACTTATCTCCAAAGTATCTCTAGATGTTATGTATTAGTTGCCTCAACCGATCTAGATAGGAATATTCTAAGGAATTATATTTAGCTTGATAATCTTTTTCCAAAATGATTCTACAATTGTTCCTTAAATTAATACATCCTTATTGATGTGATGTTTATGCAGAGCATAAACCCCTAACATATGATATCCATACTATAGTTATCTCATAGTTAGCCCTTCTAGGTAACAAAACATTAATCATTTTATCAGAAGTCATGTACTCATTTTCTCGTACCATTGAAAGTTCTTGGATACTAGGATTCTTTACCTTGGTATCCATTATATGTGCCAAAAAACACATCACATCCTCATTATTTCCATCTATCTATTGTTATTACCAAATCCAAACATATAATAAGACCTTTCTTTCATCTTGGGACATTTACTTATTACACATATCTTTATCTTGGAACCAAAGTCCAAGATGAACTGATACATTTCTAAGTATTCAACTATAGATTACTTCTAATCCATGCACATCAGGTGTCATAAGACTCACTCAATTTCCATGTCCCTAAAAGGAAAGAACACAAAGAAACATATTCCCTTTATCACTCCATCATCACCCATGTTGTTTATCAAAGAGAAGAGATTATCATCTCCTTTAATTATTGCATGATCAACTGTTCATGAGTCAATTACTCTTGTTTCATCCTAGGTTCCTTTCCATTAGTATAGGAATTATAAAGATGATTACATGTCATCATTTCTTTATTTGTTATGATCTAGTATGTTCATGAACATTTTCTGACTTTATTTATTTTCACATCATAGAAAAGATCTTTCTTGTTCACACATTCTTTATCAAATAGGGATCATTTCCCTTGTTCCCTTTGTCTCATCATGAGGATTGCACTTTTTACTTCCTCATACACACAGACTAGTTTGAGATAAACTTAGTTTCTATTTCATTGCAGTTGGGGTGGGATAGAAATATTCATGCCATATTTTTAGTTTCATTATACTCTTTAGATTGTCTGAAAAATGACTACTTGATCAGAGTAACCAAAAAGATAGCAATCTAAGAGTTCCATACTTACCTTGCCTTCAATAGATGAATACCTGGCCATGGTATACAAGTACTCAGGTTAGGTATTGTTGGCTAAATTGACATTATGATAAATCCCTTTGTTTCGATGATGACAAACATTTCATTCTTGTCGATCTAACGTGCTACTTGAGTGTTGTAGGAATAAGGTGGATGACAAAGTACTAGGGAATCTATACGCTTGAATATTTGTAAATTTCATGAAATGTAATCAATTGTAAACTTGTACAAATATATAATGTACAAGTACTTAGACTTCATGTAAATCAAGCGTTAGATCTCCTCTAGCCAATCACTACACTTAGATAGGTCATCCCCTTCAATAGTGCCACATATGCACACTCATACACACACTTAATGCCTTAAATTGAAACATTGAAACAGGGGCAATCTCGGTCGACAAACTCCTCGACCGAGACACTCTCGGTCGACAAACTTCTCGACCGAGAAAGATCCAAGTAGCCGTTAGACACAGCTGACAAGGTAGTTCGCAGTTGGAGATTAACGTTGCAAACACTTAATCCAAAGAACCTGTCGGTCGACAAAACCTCGACCGAGTAGGTATCTCGGTCGACAATTCCTCGACCGAGATGGACTCTGACAGCAACTGCAGAATTAATTAATTATCCGTTGCTAATGCAACCAACTTGTACCTAACGGCTAGTTAAGCACTTAGAACCCCCTAGAAAGTGTCTAGAACATCCTTAAGCACTTGTAGGCCATTCCTATAAATAGGATATGCCTTAGGACACCTAAACTCAACTAATTTTCACTTGTGATACACTTGAGCTTACACTTGCAATTTTGAATCTGTTTTGAGAAATTGAGAACCACTTGCATTGGCTATTCTTCTCTTTGCTCTAATTTCGTGTCCTATAGGCTAGTATCTCCTATCCACAGCAATCACACTTCCATATACATTAGTTAGGGGATCTACACGCTTGATATAGGCAAATCAAGCCTTGTGCTTCAAAGGTTAAGTGTAATTTCCTTTTTCCTTCTTGTTCCTATTATCCTTTGTATTCTCCTTGCTACTCCTAGGGTTGGAGGCTGTGGATTGTAGAAGGTTCTTCTTGGAGGAGAAGGTGGACTTCGAACTACTTCAAGAAGGCTATTGCAACGGGAAGCTACTTCAAGAGGAAGGCTACTTCAAGGGGGAGCTTGAAGTTACTTCAAGAAGGCTGCTTCAAGGTTGGTGCAATTACTTCTAGGTGAAGGCTGTTCGAAGGGTTTGGTGAAAGAATTGTAATTTTATGTAAATTCCTTGCGAGGTAATAAAATTTAATTCTTTCAAAATCCTGGTTGGGTAAGCAACCGGGTAGTGGATTGACTGCCTTAGTATTTGCTAAGGTTGGAACCACTCTAAATCCTTGTCCACTTGTCCAATATTTTTTTGGTTGGTTGTTTGAGTTAAATAATTGTTAAATTAATTTTAAAACCCTATTCACCCCCCCCCCTCTAGTGTTTTTTCAAGGTGGTATGCACCTTGTTTTACATTGTATGTTTACTTTTCATATCATTCAAATCACATGACTCAATATCCCTGTATTTCTCTAGGCATCTCATTTACATCTATGCCTCTTTTATATGGACAAAAACAATTATAAAGTATTTAAACGAATACTGGACAGAATATAAATTCTAGTCCTCATCATTTCTTCCCTTTGTTCCCATAGGACAACAAAAGGGAAGTCAACAACATCTATCCTTCTTATGATTATCAGATAAAATTAAGAGAAGGCATGTCAGAATGAAAAAGCTCTATCTGACTATCACCCCTCACAGTCATCTACCACTTTAGGTTGACTCAAAACATAGAGTCTAGCTATTTCATGTTGTTGCCTTTGCCTTCTTAAACTATTGGATTGTAACTTTCGTAAGCCCTACTGAGTCCGCCTCATTTGTTGGGTCAATTCCTCCCTTCTTTTTGAATAAAAGGGTTTAGTATTCTCAACACATCCATATCTATAACATGTCTTGTCCCCATAACATGGTCTTATCGGTCTTATTACCGATGTAGAAGCTAAGTCAGGAGTTCTTACATGTGGAAATTTGGGACTTTTGTCTTTACTTAGTGACTACTGCCCTGGTGCACTGGGCATTTATTGCACTAGTGGCACCAAAAACTTTGGCTTTTAGAACAAATAGGAAAATGTCTCTAGAATTGTGGAGACCTTTCCTTAATTCTTAGTTTATTGCCCCTCCTTGGGCATTGCCATCACAAATGTACTATCTGTCTATACTTATGGCAGAGTCTATTTTCTTTCCATATGTTAATACTTCCCACATTTTCCACTGTTCAAACATGACTATGTCGTTCAGGAACCCTTTTAGAACCCAAAGTTTCTACATTGAGGACTGGTAACCTAGGTTGTAGTACTAGTATCCAGTCCACTATATTCATTAATGTTGTCCTAACCTATCCAACAAGAGCATAAAATGTAGGATTCTCTATCATGATTGGGTCAAGATGGGAATTCTCAGGCACTCGTTCATATCTTGCCTGATCCCTTGCACCTTTTCCTAGTACAACAACATTGCTCTTAGCAACATGTTCCTCGTGTTCTCTAGTCTTTAAACTTCACCCTTTCTTCTGGATAAGCAGAAGTCACTATAGGGTATATTGGAGGACACTAGAATAGACTCAACACCTTAGTCCTATGTCTCTGTAGACTCAGAGAACCTTAAGCTCTGATACCAAAACTTTGTGACGACCTAACATCAAATCAGGCCATCACCAGTAAATAATTGTAGAATAACCACAAGCAGTAGAATTAACAAAAACCACTAAGAATTAAAACCATTTTGCACATGGATCCTCTTCGAGGAAACTCTTAAAGAAAGGATCAAAACCTTATTTACATCATGGTTAATATGTACATTCATTGTACCGTCTCAACTCAAAGATAACAAGTACCAGTTTCTTTACTCAAGCATATACAACAGCAACTCAAAACATAGAGGCATTCAAGCCAAAATCTCAAGTCATTCATAAAAACCACTAAGTACTATCTCCCAAGGATCTGCAAGTACAGAGACGACACATAGGACTTATATCTACAAGACACGATAGACATTACAATCAACCTGAGCTATTACTATTGTTCCTACTGATATGGTATTCTCCCTCTGCAGTACGGTCTCTACCTCCTCGTGCACGTCCACCTAAAAAATTGTGGATCCCACAGGGTGAGACAATTGTCCTAGCGAGAGATATAACTCTCAGCCAACAATATTATTATCACAGATAAATAGTATAAAACTGAGTAGAGGATTCTTTGACATTAATTAGTAGGTTTAATCACTATTATAAGTAGAACTAAGTAATCTCTTCTCTTAAAGTAATGTAGCTATCTATGACAGAAAAATAAATCATCTATTCACTTTACAAGGAATATAAAGAAACATGTATAATATCTATCCAATTAAGATGTATAAAAGAAGTGTACATCAGCCAATGTCTTCCGTATTCAATCCTTAAGCAAATATGCTACACGGCTGATTACATATTTACAATCATACTTATGCCCAGAGGAGATGAGGTATACCGCTCATGCTCCAATCGACCACTACTAAGTCAAAATCGGTACCACACAAGTTCAGTGGCAGAGTCGGCTATCAAGACCTCACCTGTCTCAATTAGTACGAGACTACTAGAAGGACATCTTGTGTCAACTGCAATTAGCTTACTAGGGTATACTGGTATCTTCACTATAGAGTTACAGCCACAATATGCACTCTCTTCTGGAATACCACTGAGCCTACCCAGATCATTTTTCATCAGGAAGACCACTGAGCGATCCCGGTTTAGTTGGGGAGTCAAGTGAGCAACCCCGGTTCATTTGGGGAGTCCACTAAGAAACCTCGATTTAGTTAAAATTACATATTCAATAATATTTATACCGAGTTAAACTCATTTCACCATTCAACAAATCCTGACACTTAATAGATCTATGGTCTGGGAAACTACATGATAACATTTCTCTTGATTAATTAAGTGTATTACAGTATCTTTTAGCATCAATCAAGTTTCAAGCAAGAAATATATATGATGCTACAAAGAAAGGTATAATACATTTATCAAGTACTTTCCATGATTCTTTGAAACACATATATCACTTAGGATCCCAATCTCTTATCATCATCATGATTGCTAGATCTTGGTATTCAAATCCTTAGTTCATCACTGAGTACTATTACCACTTATCAGGTAACCATTACCTCTAGGTCATCAGACCAAGGTATACATTATACTTATTGTACAAATAATTCACATAGCTCACAAAGCCCTTTAAACATCTTGTCACCTCTCACTAGGAAACAATTATCTTTTAAGACATCAGGTTATATAAACATTATACTTGTGTACAAATAATTCACATAGCTCACAAAGCCCATTAAATAGCTTGTCACCTCTCACTAGGCAACAACTATTCACATTGCTCACAAGGCCCATGAAACATCATACTTGTTATACAAGTATTTAACATGTCTCACAAGGCTTATGCAATAAGAAAAATACAACCTTCCCATTATTAGGGTTAGGGTTTCCATTTATTGTCGAATAGGGTTTCAAGTTCATATTATCAATCCCAACCCTAATTCATTGCTCCACACATCTAGGAGCATACATTGATATTATAAGTATTCAATCATATTTATTTATTCTCATCATTTATCATTAAATGATTATCAACAAAAAGTGTGAATTTTTATCTCATCCTCACTAGGATATTGATTACATCATACTTGATTAACTTGGCTTAACCCTTTCTCAAGGTATGTTAGCCTACACTTATCAAAGTGCATTAAACTCATTACATCTTAATATAACAATTGGCATGACCCACTTCATGTGTTATTCATCCAAGTATATTGGATTTAAGGTGCATCAAGG
This sequence comes from Alisma plantago-aquatica, assembly GCA_963693085.1. Taxonomy (NCBI): domain Eukaryota; kingdom Viridiplantae; phylum Streptophyta; class Magnoliopsida; order Alismatales; family Alismataceae; genus Alisma; species Alisma plantago-aquatica. The sequence continues at coordinate 1,259,133,005 of OY856411.1, read as the reverse complement.
TGTATCAACCTGAAGATGTTGGATGTAATATTCATCATGCCTTGGTGTATCACTTCCCTCATCACTTTTAACTTACTTAAGTTCATCAACTTATCGTGTATTAGGGTATTTCCCATCCTAATACTTTGTGTACTAACTCATCACATTTACCCTGTAGTGTATTGGCCATAAGTCACACACTTGAATTACCCAACTATCATCAAGTGATATGGACTCATCTCAAGTTAAGGCGTTGTTAATATAGGGTTGACCAGTATCAACCAATTTAGGTGTTTTACCTATCAAGGTATTAGCCACACCACTACTTGGTGTTATACTCATCATTCCTAAGAGTGTTTTACCCTCACCTTTACAAGGTGTATCGGGTGGGATCATTTATGTCAAGTTGAACACATGCATTGGGTTAGGTGTATATCAAGCTAGGCATCATCATATCCCTCAACACTTACCCATTAGGGTATTAACCTTACCAATCATATGGTGTATCAACTTCACCATACATGGGTGTAACATCCTTACCTCACTTGAAAATAATGCCCACACCATACTTTATTAAGTTGACTTAATTCTCCTCTTTAAGGTACATTAACTCACAATTATCATATTGCATTAAATGTATTGCATCATACTGTTGTAATTAACATAACACACAACATATGTCACTTAATCAAGTACATATGATTGAAGTATTCCCACCGTATTGGGTATCAAGATGTGTGTATGCTACCACATTGTGCTTGAGATACAACCTATCATCATATAGTGTATCCATATCGGGCATGTGGTATAACCACCTCACCATATCATGTTTCAGGGTGTATCCCCTATTACCATATCGTGTACTCATATCGGATTGGCTATCACTTAGGTTTTATCATCTTAAGTTAGAGATACTTGTCCTCATATCGTGTATGAGCTGAAAGCTTGACCTCATATCGGGTATAAGGGTATACTTGTGCCATACCGTGCACAAGGTGTGCACCATATCGAGCATAGGGTATAAGCCTCATCATGGTATCATTCAAGTAGTATATACACAATACCATATCGGGTTACCACCTTGGATTGGTATATTGGGTTTTCATGTTGGCTAACATATCGGGTTAGCATATTGGGTAGACCCTTATGCTCATATCCTTTCATGCCTTCATGTATCAGTTCTATCCTATGTTTGAATGACAAGTTGGATATCAGGTTGAGCTCTTTCACAAACAATCCTTTACACAAAATGATAGGGGTGTGTCGGGTTACATTCTATCATCTAGGGTTTCAACTCTATATCGGTTAGAGTGTTCAATTAACACTATATTGTGCATGAGGTATGGACTTGACCTCATATCATGTAAGTGGGTATCACCTATATCGTTCATGAGATATCACTCATATTGTTCATGAGATATCACTCATTACTATATTGAGTTACTCTTCATCTGGGGTTTCATATCGGTTTTAAGATACTTCAACCCTATATCGGGTTATACCATGATGATGTCAACCTCAAGACCTTTGTCTTGCTATTCTATTTCATGGACATCAGTCCTAACAACTTATTGGAACTTAAAGGAACATCAATTAATCATAAGAACTCTAAATTGAAAGTAGATCAACAACTTCAACAATTATTGAAAGTGAATAATAACATAGTTGGGTTCAAGTTATATAACCCACCTCAAAAGCAACTTTAAAGTTCTAAGCTTTAAATCTTCACGTTCCCAAGGTTCAAGATGAGCTTATCAAAGGTCCAAGACTTGAGCTCCTTCTTGCTCCTTAGCACCATGCACGATATCTCACTACTTTGTGGCTGATATCCCTCACTTGGGCGATATCACTTCACTTGGATGATATCACATTTCTATGGACGATACCAATGCTCTAAACTTGACACTCCTTCACATATGCATAATACCAAGACTCTATGAATGATATCTAAGAGTAAGGGGGTTGTAAAATTTGAAAATTTCCACTAATAGGTGAAAGGAGTTGTATATATACTTGAGGTTCATGAAAAAGTGTGTATATGAGGTGTCATCCTTGTAAGCTACTATATTGGCTATTTATGATCCTTTCAAAATTATCCACTCATGAGAGAAGTAAAGAATATCTTATCTTTACTTAAATTCCTCAATCTCTCTTCAATTATCCTCAACTATGTTTGTTTCAAATTTCTTTTGGATAATAGTAAATTAGTTTACCAATTCGTGTTAGTTATATCCATAATATTAGTAACATCCTCTAAAGATAATCCAAGAGGGGAAATTTGAAAATTCGCTTACTACTTTTTACTACTGATATTTTACATCTAGTGGTTTAGTACATATGAGAATGATGTTATTATTTACATATGCATTAATTAATATGTTTCTAAAATAAATTTTAGATTTTTTTTCTTTTATGATAATATTTTTATAGATTTAACATGCATGTAAAACACACCACAATTTCATTTATTACAACTTCACATAAATTATATACATAAATCCATACAAGTTGGTTTACATTTTTTTTGTGAACCCAGATCGTCTATTGCTTTTTTGTGTTTGTGTAAATGTACAAGTAACTATACACTCAAATGTGGAAACAAATACCACAATGAGTATTTTCAAAGGAAATAAAGAAAACAAAAATACCTAACATCACCACCCTACTAGAGAAGTAGGTAAATCAGCAAAGCAGAAGGGTGATCAAACAATGAAGAAGGCTTCAAAATATCATCACTTGGAGACAATGCAAATATCATTCAGAATGAGCAGCCAGAGTCTTTTCTCATCTTTCTCAAAATTTCTGTGAACTTTGTCATTCCTTTCCCTCCAAATCCAGTGAAAGATACAAATGTTGTCCATCAAATTCTTTCTACGTTGAAGTTTACAAAGATACTCCAAGCATCCTGGAAGCTGGAGACCAAAGTGTAACTAGAAAGTCTCCAAACAGTATGAGTAAAAGAGCAACTAGAAAAAAAAGATGATCCACATCTTCTTTAGCAAATTTACACAACAGACATCTAGAAGCCAGACTGATACCAAGACGTTTAATGTAGCATGAGATCAAAACCCTACCATGACCAATCTTCCAACCCAATAATTGAAAACTTCTAGGGCCTTTGAGCTTCCATAGCCATTGAAAGAAGGGGGTTGGATCATGCTTAGCTCTCATATTATCTAGAACAAAACTTATGTTGACAACAAATTTCCCAACAAAGACAATATCATTAATAATTACTTTAGGAGGAGGCACATTATTTAGAACATCAATCATTTTTCTATGTAATCTAGAATCTCCAAAGAACCAATCACCATTATTAATAAGACAACTGACTTTAGCATTGCTGCCAAGACCCAATTGAATAATACTTTGTTTACCCAACATGTCAACTAAGAACTTGGTTCATGGAAGATAGGGATCATTCCATACAGAAATATCAGATCCATCACCAATATTATAAGCAATGAACTTTCTTAACTCAGCTTTTTTCTAACTAAACTTTCTTTAAAAAATCAAGAAAAGGAATCATTGATCGATAAAGACCAAAAGGAATGCTTAGTTAAATATTTTTATGGACCCATTTTATCCACGCACTATCCTTTTTCTTGGCAGTGTTCCAACCATTCAAAAGAATAGAGGCTTTGAAAACCTCCCTGATGTTCTTAACACCCAAACCCCCTTCACATTTAGGCCTAACCATAACACTCCATTTAATAAGATGTACATGATTCTTGTTATCAAATCTGCCCCATATAAAATCCTGACACATTTTTTCAATCTCATCATAGATAGAGAGGGATAAAGGAAAGACAGAAGCCCATTAATGGTAAGTGGCAGATAGGGTAGATTGAACTAATTCAACTCTACCAGCCAACTTCCAACTCTCAAGCCTCCTCTTGATTCTATCCACCAAACGATTGTAGTCAACTTTTTTGAGTTTACTAGTGAATAAAGGAATCCCAAGATACCTTAGAGGAAGAGATCCTTCATTGATACCCAAGATGTTACCAATTCTATCAATATCATCACCTTCACTATAGATAATCGCACTCTTCTCAAAATTAATCTTTAAGCCAGTCGTATTGTAAAGATTATCAAGAACCCTTTTAATAGCCATAGCACTTTGAATGTCATCCTCAACAAATACCATGAGGTCATCAACAAATACCAGATGAGATACTTCAAAGGAATATGAAGCCTTCAAAGGTTTAAGATTTCCCTCCTTAACTTCTTTATCAAATAAGAGTGTGACCCACCTGCATCACAAGCACAAAGATATACAGAGCTAGGGGATCACCCTGCCTGACTCCATTACTAGGCTTAAAGGAATCCACAACGTCTCCATTTAACAAGATCTCATAAGTCATAGTGTCAAAAATTTCCTTAAGCCAAATGATCCAACAATGAGGAAATTTCATGATACAAAGGATACGAAAAATGGAATCCCAAGAAACTGAATTGTAAGCTTTTGAGATGTCAATCTTGAGACACATCTTGGGCCTACTCCCCTTCTTATTAAAGTCATGAATAAGCTCATTGAAGAGCAAGACAACATCTTTAATACACCATCTTTGCACAAAAACGCATTGATTGTCACTGATAAGAGAAGGCAAGACACTTTGAAGCCTATTGGTTAAAAGCATAGAGATAATCTTATAAAAGACGTTGCACAAAGAAATAGGTCTAAGATTTTTAAATTCATTTGAGTCTTTAACTTTTGGAATGAGAGTAATAAATTTACGATTAGCATCCCTAAGAATCCTACCAGTGTTGAAGAAGCTAAACACAACTTCAACCACCTCAGAGTAGACAATAGTCCAACATTCCTTGAAAAACTTTCCATTTAGTCCATCAGGATTAGGACACTTATCAGAATTTAAGCACCTAACAACATCAACAATGTCTTTAACAATGAAGCATCTTTCCAATGCAAGCTTGTCCACATCACTAAGAGTAGGGAAATTAAGGCCATTCAAAATTTCCAAATCAGCAACATGAGAATTGTTGAAGATACTAAATATATTAATAAACTATGTGCTTTTTGATGATGGTTAGTCCCATCAATAGAAAGAAATTTTATGTGATTAAAATTCCTTCTAACATTAATAGAAGAGTAAAAAATAAAGTTGGTATCCCCTTCTTTTAACCAAGTAATTCTAGATTTCTACTTGATCAAGGATTCTTCCTGAACTTTGGCTATAACTACATCTTTCCTCTTTTCACATGCATCATTTTGAAAGTCAATGTTAGAAGTATTAGAGTCTAAATTCTTTTTTTCATCAATCGCTAAGAACTCCTTTCTCTTAGCCACATCATAAAAATTGTCCACATGATCTCTATTCCATTTTGACAGATCAAAATGTAGTTTTCTGAATTTGGAGTACACCTTGAAGATAGGGAAACCAGAGAAATCAATAGCCCAACTTCTTTTGATAATGTCCATGAAATATTTTCTTTCAGACCAAGCATTAATGAACCTAAACTAAATGGTGTTTTTAGCTTAACCCTTTCACCAATGTTTAGAGTCCCAATCTTGTGGTCGCTGATAGTATTAGAATGAATAATTCCTTTAAAATTAGCAAAATCAGACAGAAACTTATCATTATATAGGATCCTATCAATATAAGAAGTAACAGACCCATCACCAATTTGATGATTATCCCAAGAAAAGCAAAAACCATTAAGTCTAAGCTCATAAAGACCACAGTTAAGCATACAACTATTGAAGTCCTCCATAGACTTATTCGAGGGAGGGTATTTACCCATTTACTCATCAATCTTTCTCACAGTATTGAAATCCCCTAGAGTTACCAAGGTGAGTTCATATTTTGGTTGATAGTTTCAATTTCATTCCATAAGTGAACCCTATCATTATTAGGATTGTGCCCATAAACAATAGTAATAAAGAAATCCCTATTAACACAAGACCCCTCCAAATGGATAGATTGATCAGTTTCTTGAATTTTATTCACCACACGGTCACCTTCGCTAAAAAGAATGACAATTCTCCCCAAAACATGTGAGCTATGATTAGAGACACAATTGTATTCAGGAAAAAAATCACCAATGAGCCTACTCATCTTTCTTTCTCTTACTTTAGTTTCACTTAGAAGAACAATATGTGGTTTGAACTCTACTATCTTATTCCATATTGTAGAGGCCTTAAGGTTAAGTCCTCTTACATTCCATGAAAAAACATTAATAGAGCTATGCATATGAAACCATTGTGACCAGTACTTCACTGGTTTGAGACAAGTCTGGACCACTACCTTCAGTTGCACCAATTTTCATATTGTCAAACTTATTAGATAAAGACACTTGAGTACCCTGGCCCAATTCCTTGATTACATCACAAGCTTTCTTACCTTTCCCTTATCTTTTCTTCCTTCTGTTGTCTTTTTAGATTTTAAAACCATCATCATCATTCACAGATACCTCTATAGTAGGTGGAGTAGATAGGTCGACAACTATACCATGCACATTACCATCTACCTTAGAGGCTTTAGAGCTAGAAGAACCATTATCTTCAAAAGAGTCTTTGGGCACATGAAACTCATCTTCCTCGCTACCAGCACCCAAATAAGTAGTAACAACATTAACAATCATCGTGCACTTCTTCACAACATTTTCACCAGCATCTGTATCCACTTCACTTAGAACATATTGCACATTCAATGCACCATATATTTCCTTAATAAGAGTATAATGTACATTCAATACAACCTGTGTCTTAGGGCATTCATCAATCATCTTCGAGGCATTATATGGAGTTGCCTTTTTCACCCATATCTTCTTCATTTTATTCTTAGAAGCATTTTCATTACAGTCATTGTGTCAGAACATATTACAAACATAGCATGCTCTTGGTTTCCACTCATGCTCAAAATTAATAACATGGGAAAACACCTTTATCACTGGTAACTTCAAGCTCATTTGGGAACTCAAAAGAAGTAGGTAAAAGGATCCACAGTCTCACAAACTCCAAGTTTTGGAACTTGAAAGTAGCTTTATCAGCTCAAAGCGGATTTCCTAGATAAGAACTAATCCTCAAGAACATTTTCATATCTCGTAGTTTAAGAGGGAGATTATGGATGCAAACCCAAATGGGCATATTAGTTAATCTAAATCTACGCAACACATCCCCAGGTTTCCACTTCATCAATACCAGTAGTTTGCTTCTGCCAAAATACAGAGCACCATCGAGAACATTGTCCAAATCTAACTCATCAAATAACTTAATCAAGAAAAAACTTGCATGTGGTTCAAAACTGCAATTGTGCCATTCAAGACCCAAATTTGTGATAAGTACTTCTCAAGGGTGGGCAGATGCGGCTTCCATCCAACAATGTAGCATGTCAGACATTTCTTCTAGTGTTTTGCATTCTTTTACACCTCCTCTCCCAGTTATATCAACTTATGGGCTTGAATCTCTATGTCTACTTTCTCTAGTTAAGTTCATAGAATCTTGGTTTCATTAGTTCCACCCATGATTTGGTTGTAGTGGATGAGAAGGAAGCATTTGGGTCACGAAGCAAATCAACACTTAGAGACTCTGCTGATGGGTACTCGCCCCTCTGAGAAGGAGAGGAAGGTCTACCTCCAGAAGCAGACCCAACCTCATTTTGTCAGTCGTTGCCAGTCGCCACCATCGGGAGAGACTTAGCCAATGTAAGTTGGTTTACATTATTTGTTTGATATAATAATAAATGTTATTTTTTTGACATTATCTTTCATTTTTTTAAAGGAATGAGGAGTGTGATTTTGTCATTATTTTTTAGTTTTGAGAATGTTTACTATTTTATTTAATATTTTGGACTTTAAGTTATATTCTCTCTCCTAAATAAAAGTAGAATAAATATGATTATTCAATTAATGTGGAAACTTATACATATGCTCATTTTGATGTTTGGAATTTGAATTTGGGATTTATTTTCATTTTGAAGTCATTAACATATTATTTAATATTTTGGTATGAAAATCATATTTTCTTTTTTAAACAAAGTTAAGATAGTTATTTTCATTCAAACAATGTAAAAATTGGCACCCAAGATAATTGAAACTAAAAGAAGAAGTTTTACCATTATATTTGAGTTTTCAAATTTCCTTTTGTGAATTATATCAAAATTATGATTTAGGCAATATATATATATATATGGGCTCATTTTTAATACCCGCACACACTTCCTCATATTTTTTTATTTATTTTTAGAGGAGCATTTTATATAGCTCCCCAAAAAATTTGATCCAAAAATAATATCATTTGCCCCCCCCCCCCAAATCAAAAACCCCGTCCATATATTTACTGACTGTATATTTTCTGCGCAGTTACTCTTTTGCTCTTAGAGTTACTCTATATATCAATACAGTTACTCTTTTGATTCAGAAGAGTTACTCCAGTGTACCATATAGTTACTCTTTTAAACCCTAGTTACTCTAGCGGGTAGCAAAAATCTGGCTACCCACGCAGGTAACGAATGAACAACATATATATATATATATATATATATATATATATATATATATATATATATATATAATGCACGAAACTCTACATTTTACACATTTAACATATTTTAATTTCATATTTACTTAAATAATATAATATTATTAATATTTATGGATAGGGAATTACTAATTGTTACTTCAAATCATATTATACATTTTTATTTAGCCATTATGTGAGTACTAGTTATCAAATAAATTACATGTAACATATTATCACATATTTAAGTTATCATGTAAATGTTGAGGTTGTTTAATTTTTCCTTATTTGGCCAAATTTAGGAAATTGATCTCACAATATTGCTAGTTATGGAATAGGGTAAGATTCTAAGTTTTGGCCCTTACACTAGTCTAGTAAGACCTGGTTTTATTCAGTGAGGGTCACACCATAGAACCCTATTCTGACTCTTTAAAATGTGAGATTCAGTGATTGAGGTACTAGAAAATGTTTCTCAAGATGGAGCATATAATGTTAATAGTGGTAAGACTTTAGACTTTCGAGCTGATACATATAGTTGAGACTTTTGAATTTGTATTTATCTTATTTATAATGATGAAGTTGTTGGATTTAACCAACGAGTTTTACCAAGCATTGTACAAGAAGGATCACAATATTGTTAATGCAATGACATTGATTACATCAATTAAAGTACTATATCAAGATTTGAGAGAATGTAGATGGGGTGCATTATTGGGAGACGTAAACAACTTTTGTGTTGAGAAGTATATCTCATACCAAATATGGAAGATAGAATGCCAGGTAGAGGTCATCAAGGTGTGAGCGACAATGGGTTACTTATCATCATCATCAAGATGAGATTTTCATTGTTGTGATTGACTCAATAGTTGGTGAGATGAATAGTTGATTCGGTGAAACTTCAATAGAGTTTTTAAGATGCATTACTTGTTTTGATCCAAGAGATTCTTTTTCTAGATTCAATTTGAAAAGCTTGTTTGACTTGCTAAAATTAACTTTGATGACTTATTTGAATATGATCATGTGTTTTTGAAAGATCAACTTTGCATATATATATTCATGTTGTGAGAAGAAGACCTAGACTTTCATATTAAAATATAGGGGCAAAAGAGATAAATTGTCCACACATAGTGTGACATAGTAAAATAAAAATAGGAGCAAAAGAGAGAAATTATAAAAATATATTTATCCTTTATGTGTAAAAGAAGATGCATGAACTAGGCTTGATAGATAAAATGGGACTCTTCAACCTCACATAAAATGATGATGTGGAAAACATTAATAATGTACTCCAAAGGTTTTTACGATCCTAGAGAATTGGGATGGATATAGAGACAACAAGAAACTCTTGAAAAACCTTCCGCCAATACAATCTGGAAGGATAAATAAGAACCATATCGTACAGACTACTATAGTGAAACTAAAAATAAAAAAAACACAAGCAACTAAGTGTATAAAAATTTCTTATGATTTTATAATATCGTCTAGAAATATGGTAAACAAATCAAGTAGATAAAACTCAGGGCAAAAAATTGGAACAAGAAATTAACTTTGATCAACTCTAATAAAACAAATCAAGAGATTCTTTCTAGATTCAATTCTGAAAAGCTTGTTTGACTTGTTGAAATTAACTCTAATGACTTCTTTGAATATGATCGCATGTTTTTGAAATATCAACTTTGTGTGTGTGTGTGTGTTTGTGTGTGTGTATATATATATATATATATATATATATATATATATATATATATATATATATATATATAATTGTGTAACAAGATAAGTGGTGATTGGTTAAATGACTTATTGGTAAATCTATATTGAGTGAGGTGTGTCTATGAGAATTAGTGATGAAACTATTTTGCAATATTTTTAGAACATGAAGAAACGTCACATTCAACTCCCTCATCTAAATTAGTCAAGTCTATTATATGTATTTTTTATTCCAAAGCATATACTTGTTGACTTGGCATACTAATTGTGATTATTTTTTTTCTCTTTTTGTCTTTTATTTTAATGTGGAGAATTATCTAAACATTAATTTATTAGTAATATACTGAAACCACTTTACTACATGCATGCTTATCTACTTTGATAGGGTAACAGATATCAAAATATATCAACTTTGGTCATGACTTGTTTCATTTATCTCTCTCTTATGATTTTCTAGTTCCGCCTGTTCAACTGTTCATCTCTTAGTGATGAGAACTTTTTTTGCGCATTATACTTCTTTCATATGTACATGTTATGAATGTCATTCTAAAGTTAAATAAAAGGCAGTTGGTTCTGATATCTTTGAGGACAAACTTGAGAGGAAAAAATCACTTGACAGGTGCAACACATCAGCGACAACTTTATGACCGCAGTCCACACTATTAGGAATGTTCCTTACGAAAGGATGTTTACGGAAAAGAAAAGATTTCACGTAGACATAATCTAACGCAATACTCGATTTAGTTCAATGAAATTCCTTTTATTGGACATGAGAAAATGAAATGATAAAAATTATTCTCGAAATGGAAATATGACACCAAAAGATGGTGACGTATTTCATTATCATCGATGATGCTGAAAATAGAATAAAATACTTGTTGTCACGCCCACCCTTTCGTTAAGCCGTTAATTATTTTTAATTGGTTTTTGTATTGAGCTTCAAAAGGAAAAAGAAATCCGCATGACGCGGTCAGAGGAAACGTAGAGTATGGGTGGAAGAAGACCGTAGAAGGGCCACACATGTCCAACTCACAAGTTGCTACGTGCAACGTGCTCTTATTAGTAGTTTGTTTTGGCGATAGGATCGAACCGTACGGATAGTGAGATCGCTTAACAAACCGACAGTGGTTGCCTTCCTCCAAGAGAGCATACTCGACCACACAAGTTTGCACCTCCGCTTGAGACCCGTTTGATAAGGTGTAGATAGATGACAAATATGAATTCAATGTACATTTTTACATTTGCAATGCATATAACACATGCGAATTCTATAAATTCATTCTTACGTACATTTTTTACATAACAACGTGATACTTGAATATATATAATGATTAGGGTTGAGCGTAAAAAGGGATAAACTAGTCCCAAGTGGAGAGGAAAACATAAAATCATCAAAATCCGGCTAGGCCAAAGTTTCGGGTCGTCGAGCTGGTGACTGGATCGCCGGATAGGCGGTTGAATTGATCCAGTCACTGTATCAATAGTCAATATCAGGTTTTGGACAAACCCCACTCGACCGACCCATTAGACTCATTGTGTGACGGGTCAATCGATTCGATTAACCGTGTCAGAACAGGTTTCATATCCTATGGACTATTATTATGGTGTATAGCCAAAAGAATTGACAATCGGCAGACGGATAGAACCATACCACAAAGTTCATTGAAACAAATAAACAAACATCACCGATATCTGCCAACAAATCTACATCTAAGGGCACGTTTGGTTAGTTGGATTTACTGAAATCTTGTATTTTGTCCATCCTGTATTACTGAAATGTTGCATTCTCAAAATCTCGTGAAATAAAATTTCATATTTGGTTTGTTAAATTTTGTAAGTGTGGGATTTTTTTTTCGTATCTGTTGTGTTGTCTATGATGGATTTTGACGTTCGGGAGAACTTTGATGGAGATCAAAATGTGAGATTTCTATTCTGTCTGGAAATCCCAAAATTAGCCCAATTTTTCTAATCCTGCAAACCAAACATAAAATTTATAAAACTGGAGTCCAAAATATAATCGAATATGGCAAAATTTAGATAACCAAACGTGTCCTAAGTGTAGCCCAATTGTGGATGCGTTTTTCTTCACAAGGCTTTCTAGAGAATAATCTCAGCCGACAGGCTCGGCACCTTTCCTACTCAACAGAGCGAAAGCGAATATAGTGGCAAGGGGAAGCGGACAAGCCAAAAGGAGTGGGTGGGGCTGGCTTTGGCTTAGATCGGTAGATGTGTGTACGACACCCCTAAAGGAAAGAGAGAGATAGAGATAGAGAAAGAGGAGCAAATGGGAAGAGATGGCACAGCATGCAGTGCCTCCTCGAATCGAGCGGCATGGCGGGCTATGGTTCGCTCGCTGTCCCGTGTCCGTTCCGCCACACAAATCCATAATCTCCGCCATTTTCCCCGATGAGTCCCCACCCCTACGGACGAGAGCGGTGGGCGGGCGTGGGCAGCTGAAGCTTTGGTGCTGCTTACTGCCTGGTGCCTGCAAGGAAAGAAAGGGAAAGAAAACACCTAGAACGGGCCATGTGACCCCGCTGTCACCCACCCCCTAACATGGGCTCTCACCAGCAAGCCAGCCAGAGCCAGTGCAGCTCCTTGTGGGGTGCGGCATGTTTCTTGGAGCCGCCCTATCTACCCACACTCGAACCACCTAAGCAGGATCATGTATGCCCGTGCTGCTCTTATCTTTATGGTTTCGCGTTTCTGCTTCTCTACAGCTGGCAATGTTCATGTTGCAGTATCCAGCATTTGACAAGTAGGAGTTATGTGGAATTTTATTTGTACATAATCGTTGGGACTATAGTGTTTCACTTCTTTGAAAGACAATCAGGCAATTATAAATTAACTAATGTTCCAAGCACTTTGATTTCTAATGCTTCATTCAGGGACTGAAAGCGGTGGCCATTACTTGAGCAACAATTTTTTCTTTGGGCATGAGCAGTCATCTTGCAATTGTAATTATCAAACCCCAGATTAATAGCCGGTGACTATTTGTACAATCTTTTATTCAATACAGTGGCGAGCAGCGTTAAAAATGTAAATTCTTCATCAAATAAAATCTCACGGTGAACCATCTCAAAGCCAATCTTACATTTAAGTTACTGTTTCATAATTCTTCTGTTGCATGTGGTCCAAATTTGGTCAAGTTTTGACCGTGTTTGACCCTTCAAATTGATTATACAAGTTTCCATACATATAGTTTGGTAAAGAATTTAATCAAAAATCCATTAGATACGTCAAATTTTCCTAAAGTTCAATTTATTTAAATTGACACGTGCTTCTTTTTCATTTTTCCTTTTTGAGCGCGATCGGACGGTCATCATTTTACTTTGCTCGTGATCCGATGGTCATTAACTCGTCCCCTGCCTCGGTCTTGTTCGCGAGTCTGAAACCAGTTACCTTTGATTCCTTTTGTGATCGTTTCTCTCTTGTCTTCCCACCTCATCTCGCAATTTCTTCTCCATTGTATTCGTGAGACCTTCTCGATCCTAATGAGCCGCCACTCGCCCTTCCCCTCTCTGTATTTGGAAATGCCCAATTAAGGTTTCGCAACCTCGCCAACCCACCTTACAGAGGGCGTCTTGATGCCTCTACCACCTACATCAAGGTCCCAAAAGCACCATAGCCCTGGACTCTTCGTCTCTCCACTCTCAATTCCACCATCCATGCTCTAAAGCTTCCCCACCTACTCAACCTTTTTCTCCAACGTTGACAGCCCGGTGCTCCAAGCTCCGGCCATCTTAGACAAATTGTTTTGGTGGTAAGCATCCCTACCGCCTGTTCTTCATTTTCAATTAACCATTTTTCTTTGGTTTTACTCGAGTCACCGCGTCCTATAGATGCAGTCAAGGGCATTGCCAGTGTTGGTCACCTATGGCAACCTGGTGCCTCTCTGTTCATGAAAACTCCCCTGATGAGTTCCCCCGACCTCCAGGAGTGTTTCCCAGTTGTCTCTTAGGACTTTCAGACTTTAAAGCCATGTTTTTAAATTTTTGATCTTCCTCCCCTGTTCTTCCCATGGCAGGAGGAGCTCCCAATGCTCCAAGCCACAAGATAGTCTGAAACTGGGCTCTATGCCTTCGGGAGAGGATGGGGAACTCATTCCCAGTAGTGGTTTCCAAGGAAAATCACAAGGATGGCATGATTGTGCCTCGACCTCGCAATGTGTTTTCTCCATTGATTGCAAGTCGTGAGAGAGAAGAAAATAGGGGGCAAGATAACTCAATTTCTCCTGGTCGTTGAATTGAATGATCAACCCTCCATGGGTATTTTTGAGATTTCACAGACACCCTGATTTATCATCCATGAAACAGGTTTGATCAGTTAAATGACAAATTTACCCCTGCATGTTTAATCAAATGTAACACTTGTTATGGATTTTTTGGTCATCTCAATTTTATTTAAATCGAAATTTTTTTCATTTAAATTAATGTTACACATGATTCTACGGATTCTGATTGGTCAGTTTTTGGAAATTCACAGTAAATCATAGGATGTTCAGAAAAATACAAATAAATAGTCATTGGAAAGGGATTTTTTAGAGGAACATGATTTTATGATTTTCAAGATATGATTTGCCTTTGTAATTTGATGGTTTATTGGAAACCCTATTTGGACCTGTGAAACCCTAATTATGTGTTACTTGTAATGATTATGATCTAAGTCAATCTAGTTTTCCTAAGTTAATGATGATGATCAATGAGCCTAACTCTAATGCACTCAAACCCTAATCCACCCTAATTAAACCTAGGATCAATACAATGAATGGATTTATGATGTTTAATAATTACGAATAGGTGTTTAGGGCCTAATCAAGACAAGAGAAGGATTGACCTATACTTGACTCAGGGATCAAAGACACAATCTTAGGATCTACATTGCTCCAAGGTAAATGGGTCATGCTGCTGAGCACAAGTACTATTGGTTGTTTGCATGTTAAGTATATAAGTAGACATTATCTTTTCAAGTTTAATGTTTTAACCATGTTCACTATAGCACTTCTTGATGATTGCCATATGCTACGTCCTATGTTTATAATATTTGCTATGATTATGGCTTATATTTAATGACTCATGAAAATCATGTTAATGATCAAGAGGGAGAAATCCCATCATGTTTATGAGATCATGTTAATGGGGAGAAATCTCTTTATGTTAAGTTCAAGAATCATGATTATGTTAATGTTAACTTCATGTTAATGATCAAGTTAATTGGAATTGAAATAGTCTTTATATGCTCCCAAATCATGGACATCAAGGGGTCGTCAAGGGATTTCCTAGAATCAAAGGCTTTCCTAGCAATCATGTGCTCCCAAGGTGGTGTCATAGAGGGATGTATACATTTACTTTTCAATTCTTCATGTTAATAATGATTCAAGAATGCTTATAGATAATTCATGTCAAGTTTTCTTACATGTCAAATATATTTACCTTGCTAATATTATAAAGTGGCAGTACCGTCTACTGACGTGTTGATTTTTTCCTTTGCATGGTTGGGGACGTGATGTCCCCAGAATTAGAGAAACTAAGGATTCAAGAGAAGCAAGCAAGGACTAGAAGACCTTCAAGGTCTAATTGGTGGGGTGCCATCCATACTAGGCAATCCAATCACATAGAGATGTCTAATTTCATATTTAGTTTTTCATGCTTAGAAATGTTTAGACATGTTATAGAACTCAACTATGGTTCCCTATGTAAAGAACAATGTATGAACATCAATGGTGATTTATGTATTTATTTGCTATGATCATATTAATGTGACATCCCCTTCAAGATAGATGCTTCCACTCATATTTAAAAAGTGGGGTGTTACAATTATTGTGAGATGTAAGAGGTGATGTTGTTTGCACGTAGTGGTCTCGGAAAAAAGGGAGAAGGTCACACACGACAACTGAAAGCAACACACATCATAGTGCAACTTTTACACAACAACAGCCAATGATTCATTCAACTGTGGCTGTAGATGGCCAAACTATGTGCATTATATAGATAGACAAGAACATCAAACTAGGAGCCCCACTAGGCATTTTTTCTCTCTCTCACATTAATTGTTATGTGAGTTCCTAAGCCATGGTTCTTTGAGTGCATCCAAATAGACCAATTAGAATAAACCTATGTGGGAAAGTGCATGAGTAGGAAGTAAATATAAAGACAATTGAAGTTTGGAAGGCACAAGGAATTACCTTTATAAGTCTATACTAGAATAAAAAGTTCTGTGTCATCGAGTTTCAAACAAAAAAAAAGTTAGTGTGTCATCCAAACAAAACAAAAATATAAGATGTTTTCACCATTAAGTCAATTAATAACCACACAAGGAGTGGCATGGTGAGGTTAGGAGCACACATGTGTGATTTTAACAGTCAAAGACCAATACATAAGTAACCCTAGTCAGTTGTAAATTATCATGCCAGAAAGGACCACATGGCCTTTGGTTTCTAATTGCACTTAAGTGAATCCCTATTGCATTAGCGGTAAGTGTTATGGGAGTAAAGGTGTTTAAAAGGTTATACAACAAAATTAAATGGCTAGAATATAATATTTCCACACATATTTCATAAAACTCAAGAAATTCAGTATAGAAATGTATCGATCCCAATGAATGAAATTTTTAAGTGTTGATTCCAAAACAATTGCAAAGAATAGAAAGTAAATTTCAAACTGAGAATGGTTGATTAAAAAGTAAAGTAGAAATTAAAAGTGTAGAAAAAGAATTAGTTGATCAATGATAAAACAAATTGGGGGTCTAGGTGATTACCAACATAGACTACATCCTTACATTAACTGATTCAACTCCTTAATTTTATTAATTAAATCAAGACCATGTGGATTGATGTCCTTTCAAAGAACCAATCTCACAAGGGTCGGACTTCAATCAATCCCAAATTCTCAGTGATTGAGGATCCTCATCCAACCATCCAACAAGCTTCTATCTGGGGTCTCATCAAGGAAGCATGTGATTTGCATTCCAGTATCCATGATCATGGATCTGGGGTCTCATCACCATAAGCTACAACAAATGAGAAGAATTGGATAGAAAGATAATATCCTTGATTGGGGGTCTCATCATGAGATTATGGGTTTATTCTTTTGAGGATTTGAGGTCACATCGCCCCACAAGAACATACTATAACTAAAGAGAAACAAGTACAAGATCAAATGGATAAATGATTACGAGGAGTATCTAGGTCTCATCAGGGGATTTTGGGTTCATTCTTGTGGGGATCCAGGGTCACATCACACCACAAGAACATAATCTAAGTAGCTAACAATCAAGTGCAAAAAGGTTGGAAAATATTCATTCACTAAAACATTGGAGCCAAAATATAATTAAGATAAAGAATATGGGCTATTCTCCATGCCCCAACCGAGGAAACTAATCATACATAATAAAATCAAGAAACAAGCCTAGAATATGAAAAATTAGATGTGAGAACCCCTTTTGCTTGAAATCCCTCCTCCTTTTATGGGGAGAAAGGAGGGAGAAAAAAACCTACAAAAGGTTGTTAGCGGCGGCTATGTTGCTTGATCCGAGACACCAGTCGATCGACTGGGGATCTAGTCCGGTGACTAGTTGATTTATTTGTCTCAGCCTGAAGGCAAGCTTGCCAAACTTTTAT
Source organism: Alisma plantago-aquatica (assembly GCA_963693085.1). Taxonomy (NCBI): domain Eukaryota; kingdom Viridiplantae; phylum Streptophyta; class Magnoliopsida; order Alismatales; family Alismataceae; genus Alisma; species Alisma plantago-aquatica. Next base: position 1,259,115,216 of record OY856411.1, on the reverse strand, counting down.
TGTAATAATGAACTTCCTATTTTAGGGTTTGATTGGGTTTTTACTAGTGAATCAGTCGATCAATTGGTCTTTAAATATCAGCTTTGACTCAGCCATTTTGTCTGAAAGAGCTTTCTCAAATTTGACTTTGACTGGGTCTTTACTTATATTCTTTCCTCCACACAAAATCATATGACATTGGTCAAATTTCATTTGTTCTTGTTCAAAAAAGTAAACTTTAAAAACATTAATGTTTTGCCCCAAAGAGAGAAATTTATTGAATTGCCTTCGTTTAATATTTTGATCATCTAACTCTCTTTGCTGCAAATTTCTACTACAAATGATTCGATCGGCTAGAAAGCTAGTCGACTGATTAGTAAAGACATCAAAACATACACTTCTCATGTAGGTGATAATATTTCCTATCTAAATCATATTTGAACAGTAATTTCTACCTTGGGTGTAAAGGATATAGTCATTTTAGTGTGGGATATATCATGCACCTTTAGAAAATCTAAAACTGGGTAGATTGGTTGGATAGTTGGTCGATCGACTAGAAACACCACTCAAAAATTCATTCTACTATATAAAATAAAATTCCCTTTTTAATGTATACTTTATCATTAAATTTCACCTTCGGGTGCTAAAGATATGACCATTTTGGTGTAGGGTATATATATAAGGATTGCAAGAAGTCTGTGATGAATGCACATTCGTCGCCCTTCGTCTCATTGTTTAGGTCTTTTATTTAGTCTTTTCTACCTCTTTTCTTCATTTTTTAGGATTTAATAACAATTTTCTTGATTTTTCTCCCTTCCTAACATTTTCATTATTTTGTCTTATTTTTTAGGTTTTTCGTGAACTTTGTCATTCTTCAACCAAATCCCAAGATTGTTTCATTCTCTTAATGAAATTTGGAGAATAAAAGGGGTTTCTTCATCCCATTTAAAGCCCAAAATGGGCCTAGACACAAAGACTTTCAATCCGAAGCTCCAATCTCCTAGTCTGCCAATTCAATTGGAGCAAATTCGGTTTCCAAAACTTCGATCGAGAGATCCACATTCTCTAGTCGCTCGACTCATTAATATCGAACATCTTGAGAAGACTTTATACTTTGGGTGCACTGAATAAACCAAGGGACACATTTGAATCCAGTCAAGTGACTCAGGTTAGCCAATTTCTCTACTAGCATCCAAGGCCCGATTAAAGTCTCAAAATAAGAAAGTAATTAAATAAGACAAAGTTTGACCAGAAAATTTTGGGATAAAGCATCGAGTCACGCCATTCAAATGACTCAAGCCTTTGAGTTGATCGGCACAAACCCCGAGATAGGCGGTCACATCCTCCACCAAGCCTTATTTATAGGATTTTCCCCTCTTTTCTGTTGGTGTGAATGCCTAGAGAGCCAATCATATGATGATTGTCGATTGAATCAGACCACATATAATAAGAAACTAATATATATATATATATATATATATATATATATGTGTGTGTGTGTGTGTGTGTATATGTACATATGTATATGTATATATATACATATATATATATATATATGTACATATGTATATGTATATATATGTACATATGTATATATATGTACATATGTATATCTATCTATATATATATATATATATATATATATATATATATATGTGTGTGTGTGTGTGTGTGTGTGTGTGTGTGTGTGTGTGTGTGTGTGTGTGTGTGTGTGTAGGGTAGCGATCTAGTGAGAAACATCCTACGGTGAGAGCATGAGAGGCATTTGAATAACTACAAATTAGTAACTATTTTTTAAAATCCAACCGTATAGATGGAAAAAGCATCATTTCATTTACCTTCTCACAAAAAAAACATTGCAATTAGACATTGTTTACATGTCCATATGTACAATATACACTTTTTACATCCAACGGTCAGCCTGAAATTCAATATAGAGCGTCAAACAATATTTGGTTGTTGTGAATGATCTACAAATTGGATGGTGATAAAAATTTATAACAAGGTAGATATTAAGTATACTTGTAATCTGTACGGTTGGATTATGAAAAATTGATCTATGTGGAGAGTTTTTCAAATTCCTCTCATGCTCTCACCAGATATGTTTCTCACTGGATCGTTGCCCTATATATATATATATATATATATATATATATATATATATATATATATATATATATATATATATATATATATATATATATATATATATATATATATATATATATATATATATATATGCAATTCACACATGTCTCCCTAAAATCTAGTTTTTATGGTGAATGTGTAGCATGGTTATGGCCAATAGCCTTAATTATATGTGTGTGGTCTTTGTGTGTACACTTCTTATTTTATGTCAGTTTTCAAATTGAGTCTCTTCCTTCTTCTTCCCAATGTAAAAGTATTATTCTTTCTCACCTTTGTTCCCCTCGAATGTAACTCGAGGTTTCTCATTACCATGTAATAAGTTTAAATAGCAATAGGATAGTTTCTTTTATTGCAACGAAGAAGATGATGATCAGCATCAGGCGAGCCAACCATTTCACGTGACGAGCCAAACGACTAGAGAACCGAGGAGGGCAGGTCGTAGGAGGAGTAGACTGACCAGCTAGTAGTTTCAAATGACAATTTGGAGGTGTCTAGGCATTGGTTGGACAGAAGGCCAGATGATCATTTTTGACGACAACTAATCAGCCAAGAGGCGAGATGACCAATTCAAGAGTTGAGTCGATCAATCCGGATTGGCAAGCACAAACCTTCATTAATAATAGGTTTTTGCATGAGATGTAGACCTTAGGTTGTGGTAATTCTTTTTGGCTCCAAGGAGTTACATTAGACTAACCATAACCATCATTTTTTGTTTTATATTGCATGTTTACATTGTGGGATATAGCATGTATATGATACGTACTATATATATATGTGGTGATTGGATAAAGTATATGTATATATAGAAAGTCCCTTAATAAAATATTAAGTCTAAGATTCTTTCCATTAGCAGCACACATGAAAATCTTGATCGACTAAGCATAGGTTATGCCAAAGCATGGTGCGCCATCCATCTTGTAGAAGTGTGATGGTAGATATGTAGGTTCTGCCAAAGTAGGGTGCATATCTATAGTGTTGGATTTTGGGTCAAACTTAACTATGTGTCATTAATGAGATTAAGTACAAGAAGAATATAGATGATTATGGCAAAGAGTTGCACATATCATCTATCCAAGAGTTGCATAAGATGCAATTGACAAATTTTGTTTACCTTAATGATTGACTATGGACGTTGGCGTTGGCCGAGTAATAGTTGAATTATTTTGGGATCTTGACTCACTAGAAGATTGTACGCTACAATATTTCAAATTGATATGTGAGGGATATCGATCTGAATAAAAAAGTGAGAGATATAGTTAAATAAATACCTAATAAACATCATCAAAGTTTAATCAAATCAAATCAAATAAAAAATGAGTTTATTGACAAAATTGCAAATTCTTTTGTAGAAATAAAGGTTGCCAAGAACCACTTTTTTGTGGTTGGTCCTTGAGAAAGACAATTTAACTGGCAAAAACTTTCATGATTGGTTCAAGAAGTTGAGAATTGTTCTCGCACAGGAGCACAAGATCTAAATCCTGGAGACATCAGATATAGATGAACCCCTTCCCACTACACCTCAGGCTAATAGGGATGCTTACAAGAAGAATACTAAAGATGTTGTTGATGTTAAGTGTTTGATGCTATGCTCCATGAACTATGAGTTGCAAAGGAACTATGAGAATTTGGATGTTATTGAGATGGTTACACATCTTAAGAACATGTTCCAAGATCAGGCAAAACAAGAGAGATTTGATGTCTCTAAGGAATTATTCAAATGTAACATGGCAGAATGAGATCCAACAGGTCCTCATGTGCTCAAGCTTATTGGATATGTAGAGAACCTTTCTAGATTGGATTCCCCATGGGTCAAGAGTTGGCCACTTATGTGGTTCTACAGTCTCTGCCAGAATTATATAGTCAGTTCGTGATGAACTACAATATGAATGACTTTGACAAGCCACTTATGTGAATCATGTTAAGGATTTGAGGATGAGAATTGTGTATATTTCCTTATGATGGTTTATATAAAATTTATTTTAAGATATGAATATCATGGTTGTGACATCCCCTTGATGTGACTGAAAATATATGCTTCCGCTCTATGTTGTACAAATGGGGTGTAACAAGACTTTTACTTTAGAAGTGATTCATCTTGTTTTGTTTCTTTATTAGATTCCTTTATAAAATGAATAGCTTTATGTTGAATATCCACATCCAAAGTGTAAGGACCATGACCTTCATTTAGGGTTTACCCTGTTTGTTTTGCTTAACCTTGATGCTTTGTTGCCTGCTAATCACCTATAGTGGTGATTAGGGTTTGGTTGTGCTTTGTTGAGAGTTGGAGGTGCTACTTGCAAATAAACCAAGTCTAGGGTTTTGTGGGCAAGTTTGCCACCTTGTGAGGTGTTCCTCTCTCTCTTTGCTTCCTCTAGTATAGAGAGGAAGGCTTGGGCTCGTTGTTTGAGTTCTTTTGGGCTTGGTTGAGCTTGATGGGCCTTGAGGTACCTTGCTTTGCTTTGGTTGAGCTTTGTATCGGCCAAGAGAAGTGTGTATCGGCCATGGGTGAGGAGTGTCGCCCATGGGGGTGAGGTGTGTCACCCATGGTGCTGGTTGTTGTGTCGCCCATGATGTTTGACCTAGCTTTGACCTCGTTTGTGTCACCACTAGTGGACACTTGGTGCTTGATGCTTGCATGTAGCAATAGCCTTGGACATGTGGTTATGACATGTTAGAGTGGTGGCTTGTGCTCTTGGACAAGTGTCCCTAGGTGGGAGACACCTTTCCATATCTTACCTTGGTTTCTCCTCCCTTTCCTTATATATAGGCGTGTCCTTTCCTTTGCTAGGAGTTCTTTTGGTTCCTTAGTTTCTTCTCCACCTTAGTGCATGACACCCCTTCTCCTTTGCAAGTTGGTGGCCGATACCCCTTGAAGGAGAAAGCCTGGTGGCTGATAGCCTTGGAGTCTCCTTCTTCCTTGCTTGGTGGTGCTTGGAGCTAGGAGCTTGGAGCTTGCTTAAGGCGGGTTGCATAATTTCTAACCCTAGCTACACTACCTCCTTTTCTATGATCTTTTTTATATGTTGTTAGTTTAGCATCTTGCTTAAGCATCCCTATTGGCCGATCCTTTTTGTGGTTTAGAGTTTCTTGGTGAGCTTGTGTTCTTGACCCTCTAGGGTTTTGGGTACCTTTGTGCTTAAGGAAGATGATAACCTTGTGAGGTGTATCTTGGTCGTTATGAGTTGGGGAGGTGCTGCCCGACAGCCCTCTTGACCTAGCCTTGCACGATGCAAGTGAGGGAGTGTTGGACGATAGGCCTGTTGTGACGGGTGATATCTCTTAACCTGTGACGGGCGTTGCTGGGGTGCCGGGTGTCACATGCCTGATAGTTGCTTTTGTATCGGACGATAACCCCAGGTTGTGACGGGCGTTGCCCGATATGTGGAGTGCCCGACACCACCCCTTGTGTGCGATACCTCCTGACACAGCATTGCTCTTCTATGAACGACGCAGTGTTGTGCGCTGGCCGTTTTGTGAAGAGCAATGGGTGAGGGCAGGTTGCCCGATATGACCTATAGTGAGGGTTCTTGGTGCCTTTTGTGAGGGTTATTCTTATCAAGGAAACAATTTGTTGGTTATGTTCTTGTCAAATATTGGTGACTCCTTGCATGATTAATAGTTCTTGTTATAATAAAGCTTGTTCACTTATCTTAGCATGGCTATACACACGAATGAGATCATCTTGATTATCTGTTAATGATAAGGACACTAATGGTAGGTATATAAGTGGTTTGCCTAATGATGAGTCTTATGCACATGATCATCAATTGATGTATGATTGATAAGTATAGAATCTTTAATGTCACCCTATGTTGGTAAGCATAGTCTTTCTGCTAAGCCTATGATTATTGGATACACTAACCATGCAGGTGATGATTAGCCAGGAAAAGGCTATGAGAAATATGTGATGAGTAACATTACTTTGACAGTTACTCTTGTTGATAAGATTACATGAATAATGTGTTTGTCCCATGATGATGATGTAAGACTTGAGAGGTAGTAGCAATATATGATGAGGGATTGAGATCCCATGGTATGTGATGATCCTTGAGATGGATCTGGATGATTGGCAAGAGGCCAAGTGATAACATGTGATGATTGGATCCTTGAGATGGATCAGGTTGATGTGACTATGATAAAAGCATAATGTTGAGCTTTATGTTGTTTATTTCCTGTTATAGTTTACATGTTATATAACTTGGTTGAATCTTGCAATCCATATAAAAGATACTAATTAATCACAGTGGAATATATCACGTAGTTTGCCTTGGCCATAGATCCATCATCGTCAGGAGCAAGTGATGGTGAAACGGATTCTCCTACGGGTTAACTCGGAGCGCATATTGTTGAATATGTGAGGTTTCTCCTAGCCTAAAGTGAGGAGGTAAGAGTGCAACTTTGGTTGTAGACTCGGGATATGTGATGAGCATGGTGAACAGGCCCATGGCTCCGGATATGTGATATAAAGAGCATGAATGTGTTCATGGCTCAGAGCACGGTGAACAGGCCCGTGGCTCAGATATACTAGCATCGTGACATGTACCGAGGCGGGCTAGAGAAAGGGTATCCTGTGGAGCTGACCCTGTGGCTGAGGCCACTTGAGCATGATACTGCGGTCCTGCTTTGTTTCTCGTGCACTGACCATGAGGGGAGAGGTTGTGGAGTCTGTCTCTTCCATTGACCTTGTATGGCACCAGCTATGGGCTTCATAGCCGAAGGTTGGATTTGAACGGTACGGTTCACTTTCTCAGGGCATAATAAAATATGTAATCCAGCCGTATAGTATTTACTGCTTAAGGCAAAACACGGAACATTGTTTGTGGCCTTGATTGTGTAGTTAATCTTGTTATATCCTGCAGTTACTTCTATGTTCCTCATGTTACATAGTAATATATCTTATCTTGTCAATCATGTTCCATAGAGAAATATTGGTTATATGTCTTTGGTTCATCTGGTAAGCTTGTCGGTAAGAATAGCTTTACTTTACATAACTGCTCGTGTTATACCTCTTATCAGTTACTTGTTGTTGTTGCATTTATCCTTCTGAGGTTCTGTAGTTTCAGCAGGGAGTTATGTTTCTCGCTGGGACAATGTTCAATTGTCTCACTCCGCTGGTTTTCAGGTGTTCAAGCTAGACGTGGTGGTGGTCGCGGAGTTGCGGCCGAGCAGCAAGACGAGCAGTAGAAGGTAAGAGATGGATATGCTGTTGTTTTGATGTTTTGTAGTAGAGTCTAGAGTCATCCCTGTACTCTCAGGTCCTTGGGAGCATTTTGACATTGTTTCACGATGTATAGCTATTGATCCTTTGTATATCCTGTTGCTGACCGGATGTGGGCCTTTATGTATGTATAAACAGGTGACGAACTCATGTGATGATTAGACAGATGTTCCTCTAAGCTGTGGACACATATCAGATCATGTATATGTTTATATAACATGTTTCCTTGCAGGATGAGGACTTGAAGGTAATAGTTTCTCAGTTTATTAGCTTTCCGCAATCGGTTTTAATTAACCCATGTTTTTGGTAATCTATGGTTATGGTGATTTCCACACGTTTTCACGTAACACCTCGCAGTCTGTGTGATAGTGGGATGCGTTGCCACAAGTTTGGTATCAGAGCTTTAGGTTCGCTGAGTCTACACGGATTTAGGACTAGGTTGAGTCTATTCTTATGAGTTGTCCAGGTTTTCTTATAAACATCTTCTGCCCTCAGTGGAAGAAAAGTCAAGATTTCTGGAAACCATGAAGAGCACGCTGCCGAGAACAGTGATGCTGCATCAGTTGATGGAGCTTTTGGGCAGGCACATGAAGATCGGGTGCCTGAGGTCCCCCAACCTAACCCAGCCATACTTGAACATCCTACCTATCAACAGATTATGGGGCAGATGATGGCTACGATGAATCTCATGGTTGAGCGATTTCCAGTGCCTCCTTCGAGAGTACAGGCTCCCCATGGAGAAGCATCGGGTATTGGGAAGACCTTCGAGCGGCTTCGCCGAGTCGGAGCTTCGGATTATGCTGGAACGGCTGATCTAGTGGATGCAGATCTATGATTGACAAGTCTTGATAAGGCTTTCCGGATCCTCGACATCCCCGAAGCAGACAAAGTAAAGCACATTGTCTACCTTCTGAAGGGTAGTGCTGGTCACTGGTGGACCATCGAGGAAGAGAAGCGGCCTGGTGAGGTGATCTGTTGGGAAGTTTTTCGGCGAGAGTTCGTCAGCAGATACTTTCCGAAGATGTATCTGGATGAGAAGATCAGTCAGTTTGAGCATTTACGACAAGGAACGATGAACATCACCGAGTATGAAGCCAAGTTCATGGACTTGTTGAGGTTTTGTGCTCATATGGCGGCAACAGATGAGGAGCGGATCAGACGTTTTGAGAAAGGTTTGAGTTCTGAGCTGACAACACCTGTGTCTGCGTTGGAGAATCGAGAGAGGTTTGCTACATTTGTGGAATCTGTCCGGAGGATTGAAAGATCAGTAAGGGAGAAAAGAGAGTCCATGTCTCACAAAAGACCTTCTTAGTTTCAGGGACAGAGGTTTGGTGGCTTCAAGAAGCCCAAGTTTTCATCGACGTCAGTGATTAGAGGTTCCAGTGCACCGTCACGGTGGTCTCCAAGTAAGGGAAGAGGCTATGTTTCTTTGCCATCTAAGGCACATAGTACGGCATCAGTGGTAGTGACAGGGCCATTTAGGCCACGGTTGGAAGATAGGGCATGCTATCTTTGTGGTCAGACCGGACATCTCAAGTCGCATTGCCCGAATAGAGATGTTGAAGTGACACAGCAGCTGAGGTAGAATCAACAAGGGTCAGATCGACAGCAGCCTGGTGGTAGCAGAGGTCGAGGACGCGGTCAAGCGTCTCAAGCTGGATCGTCTGCTCAAGGAAGCAAAGGATGTGGACAGCAAACAACGGCTCGATTCTACGCTATGAGTCAGCCGGAGACGATAGTCAACCCACGAGTGGTGATAGGTCAGATGGATTTATTTCATTCTGATATGTCTTCTTATTGCTTTATATCTGTTCTGGTTGACCCGGGTGCTACACACTCTTTTATCGCCTATAGTATGCTTGAAAACTGTCGTTTACATGTTAGCTGTAAGAAGGATAGCTTGTTGTTAGAAACCCCTCTTGATGGTTCCTCGATGCTTCGAGAAGAGTGTCCATCTTGTGTCTTGTCTTTCTCGGGACAAAACATTCAAGTGGATCTCATACCACTTGATATGCATGGTTTCGATGTGATCCTTGGGATGGATACCTTAGAGAAGTATAAGGTTGTTTTGGACTGTGGTTCCAAACAAGCTATGTTTGATGATGCAGGAGGGAAGTGGATCTTCCAAGGAGATAAGAAGATTCTTCCGACATGCTTAGTATCAGCTATGGTGGCAGAGAAGTTGTTACGACAAGGATGTGAGACGTTCCTAGCTCAAGTTGTGGATACCGTTGTGGCTACCAAGGCGAAGGGTCCTAGTCTCGAGGAGGTGTCAGTTGTTCAAGAGTTTGTCGACGTGTTTCCTGAGGAGTTTCCTGGTGTTCCTCCGCCCCGAGAGATTGATTTTGAAATCAATCTGGTTCCAGGAACATAGCCAGTTGCACAGACACCGTATAGGATGGCTCCAGTGGAGATGGCAGAGATGAAGAAGCAGTTGCAAGAGTTGTTGGAGAAAGGTTTCATCTGACCAAGTATGTCACCTTGGGGTGCTCTAGTGTTGTTTGTCAAGAAGAAGGATGGATCGATGTGGTTGTGTATAGATTACCGGCAGTTGAACAAGGTCACAATCAAGAACAAGTACCCGTTACCGAGGATAGATGATCTGTTCGATCAGTTGCGTGGTGCTACAGTGTTTTCGAAGGTCGATCTACGGTTTGGTTATCATCAGTTGAGGATTAAGGCGGATGAAATACCAAAGTCAGCTTTCAGGACGAGGTATGGTCACTTCGAGTTTGTGGTTATGTCGTTCGGGCTAACCAATGCACCTGCTGCTTTCATGGATCTGATGAACAGATTGTTCCGTCCGTTCTTAGATCAGTTTGTCGTAGTCTTTATAGATGACATTTTGATCTATAGTCGGGACAGGCTAGAGCATGATCAACATCTTCATCTAGCGTTGACTCTTCTTCGCCAACATCAGTTGTATGCCAAGTTCAGTAAGTGTGAGTTCTGGTTCGAGGAAGTGACTTTCTTGGGTCATGTGATATCTGCTGAAGGAGTCAAACTGGACCCGAATAAGGTGGAGTCCATTGCAGAGTGGGAGCATCCGAAAACGCCAACTGAAGTTCATAGTTTCCTTGGTTTAGCAGGATACTACCGGAGGTTTATCAAGGACTTCAGTGTGATTGTGTTGCCAATGATAAAGTTGACAAGAAAGGATATACCTTTTGTTTGGGATGATTGATGTCAGCAAGCTTTCCAGAGTTTGAAGGAAAAGCTGACCAGTGCTCTAGTGTTAATCCTGCTAGAGCCTGGGAAGGGCTATGTTATTTTCTGTGATGCTTCCAAGAAAGGTTTAGGTTGTGTGCTGATGTAGGAAGATCATGTGGTTTCTTTCACTTCGCGACAGCTTAAGAAACATGAGGAGAACTATCCTACTCATGACTTAGAATTGCCAACAGTGGTTCATGCGTTAAAGATTTGGAGACACTATCTGTATGGGGAAGTGTGTCAGATCTTTACGGATCATAAGAATCTGAAGTACATCTTTTCGTAACATGAGTTGAACATGCGACAGCGTCGATGGATGGAGTTGATCAATGATTACGACTACACTATCTAGTATCATCCTGGTAAGGCGAATGTGGTAGCTGATGCACTTAGCCAAAAATCTTCCTCTCTTTCTTCAAGGAAGACACAGTTAAGTTCACTGGTATGCTATAGACGGGATATGTTTGTTTCCCTGTGACAGATGAATGTGCAGATGGAAGTTTCCTTGCTAGCTGGACTTTTAGCACAGATGCAAGTCAAGCTTATGTTGAGACAGTAGATCAAGGATGCACAGTAGACAGATGATGCGGTACAGTTGATCAGATCAGAATTCAGCAGTGAAAAGTGTGATGGGTTCCATGAGTCCGAGGATGGGCTAGTTTGCTATCATGATAGGACGGTGGTTCCAGATGCTGATGATTTGAGGAAGTTGGTGCTCGAGGAAGTGCACACATCGATGTATGCTATGCATCCAGGTGTCACCAAGATGTATCATAATCTGAAATACTTATATTGGTGGCCCGGTTTGAAGAAAGATGTAGCTGAGTTCGTGGCTAGATGTGTGGTATGTCAGCAGGTGAAGGCTGAACATCAGAAGCCGGTAGGTACATTGCAACCTTTGCCAATACCGCAATGGAAATGGGATCATATAACCATGGATTTCGTAGTTGGTCTACCCCGGACAACTAGGAATCATGATTCCATTTGGGTGATAGTGGAAAGATTGACGAAGTCTGCCCATTTCTTACCAGTAAAGACGATGTATACATCCGAGAAGCTCGCTCGAGTATATTTGGATGAGATAGTATGTTTGCATGGTGTGCCATCAACGATAGTTTCTGACAGAGGTCCTCAGTTCACGAGTCATTTCTGGGAGCAGTTGCACAAAGCGTTGGGAACGCAGTTGAGGTTCAGTACCGCCTTTCACCCGCAGACAGATGGACAGTCTGAAAGGACTATTCAAACTTTAGAAGATCTCCTTCGAGCTTGTGTTTTGCAGTTTTTAGGCAAAAGGGATGTACATCTTAGTTTGATAGAGTTTGCCTACAACAACAGTTATCATCAGAGCATTGACATGGCTCCTTATGAGGCTTTGTATGGAAGGAAGTGCAGATCTCCTTTGTGTTGGTATGAGTCTGGAGAATATCAGCTTTTGGGTCCTGAGCTAGTACAGTAGACAACAGAAAAGATCAAAGTGATACAGCAACAGTTGAAAGTGGCACAGGATAGGCAGAAGTCTTATGCAGACAATCGTCGATGACCTTTGGAGTTCCAAGTAGGAGACAAGGTCTATCTTAAAGTCTCTCCGTGGAAAGGTGTGCTAAGGTTTGGTAAAAAGGGTAAGTTGGCACCCAGATATATGGGACCTTACCCCGTTATAGCACGTGTTGGCAAGGTAGCTTACAAGTTAGAGTTGCCTCCAGAGTTGCACAGGTTACATCCAGTGTTCCATGTCAGTATGCTGAAGAAAAGTCACCCAGATTCGGGAATAGTGATACAACCAGTTGAAGTTGATCTTGATGAAGATGTGACCTACGAGGAAGGTCCTATGGAGATCCTTGACAGAAGGGTTAAGAAGTTGAAGAGGAAGGACCTGGTTCTTGTGAAGGTTCTTTGGCATCATCGTGGCGTTGAGGAAGCCATGTGGGAGCTTGAGAAAGAGATGAGGAGGAAGTATCCCTCACTTTTCTCTTCGGATTTTGGGGACGAAATCCCTTAAAGGGGGTTAGCTTGTAAGGACCCTGACCTTCGTTTAGGGTTTACCCTATTTGTTTTGCTTAACCTTGATGATTTGTTACCTGCTAATCACCTATAGTGGTGATTAGGGTTTGGTTGTGCTTTGTTGAGAGTTGGAGGTGCTACTTGCAAATAAACCAAGTCTAGGGTTTTGTGGGAAAGTTTGCCACCTTGTGAGGTGTTGCTCTCTCTCTTTGCTTCCTCTAGTGTAGAGAGGAAGGCTTGGGCTCGTTGTTTGAGTTCTTTTGGGCTTGGTTGAGCTTGATGGGCCTTGAGGTACCTTGCTTTGCTTTGGTTGAGCTTTGTATCGGCCAAGAGAAGTGTGTATCGGCCATGGGTGAGAAGTGTCTCCCATGGGGGTGAGGTGTGTCACCCATGGTGCTGGTTGTTGTGTCGCCCATGATGTTTGACCTAGCTTTGACCTCGTTTGTGTCACCACTAGTGGACACTTGGTGCTTGATGCTTGCATGTAGCAATAGCCTTGGACATGTGGTTATGACATGTTAGAGTGGTGGCTTGTGCTCTTGGACAAGTGTCCCTAGGTGAGCGACACCTTGCCATATCTTACCTTGGTTTCTCCTCCCTTTCCTTCTATATAGGTGTGTCCTTTCCTTTGCTAGGATTTCTTTTGGTTCCTTAGTTTCTTCTCCACCTTAGTGCACGACACCCCTTCTCCTTTGCAAGTTGGTGGTCGATACCCCTTGAAGGAGCAAGCCTGGTGGCCGATAGCCTTGGAGTCTCCTTCTTCCTTGCTTGGTGGTGTTTGGAGCTAGGAGCTTGGAGCTTGCTTAAGGCAGGTTGCATAACTTCTAACCCTAGCTACACTACCTCCTTTTCTATGATCTTGTTTATATGTTGTTAATTTAGCATCTTGCTTAAGCATCCCTGTTGGCCGATCCTTTTTGTGGTTTAGAGTTTCTAGGTGAGCTTGTGTTCTTGACCCTCTAGGGTTTTGGGTACCTTTATGCTTGAGGAAGATGATAACCTTGTGAGATGTATCTTGGTCATTATGAGTTGGGGAGGTGTTGCCCGACAGCCCTCTTAACCTAGCCTTGCACGATGCAAGTGAGGGAGTGTTGCACGATAGGCCTGTTGTGACGGGCGATATCTCTTGACCTGTGATGGGCGTTGCTGGGGTGACGGGCGTCACATGCCCGATAGTTGCTTTTGTATCGGTCGATAACCCCAGGTTGTGACGGGCATTGCCCGATATGTGGAGTGCCCGACGCCACCCCTTGTGTGCGATACCTCCTGATGCAGCATTGCTCTGCTGTGAACGACACAGCGTTGTGCGTTGGCCGCTTTGTGAAGAGCAATGGGTGAGGGCAGGTTACCCGATATGACCTATAGTGAGGGTTCTTGGTGCCTTTTTGTGAGGGTTCTTCGTATGATGGAAACAATTTGTTGGTTATGTTCTTGTCAAATATTGGTGACTCCTTGCATGATTAATAGTGCTTGTTATAATAAAGCTTGTTCATTTATCTTAGCATGGCTATACACACGAATGAGATCATCTTGATTATCTGTTAATGATAAGGAGACTAATGGTAGGTATATAAGTGGTTTGCCTAATGATCAGTCTTATGCACATGATCATCAATTGATGTATGATTGATAAGTATAGAATCTTTAATGTCACCCTATGTTGGTAAGCATAGTCTTTCTGCTAAGCCTATGATTATTGGATACACTAACCATGCAGGTGATGATTAGCCAGGAAAAGGCTATGAGAAATATGTGATGAGTAACATTACTTTGACATTTACTCTTGTTGATAAGATTGCATGTATAATGTGTTTGTCCCATGATAATTATGTAAGCCTTGAGAGGCAGTAACAATATATGATGAGGGATTGAGATCCCATGGTATGTGACAATCCTTGAGATGGAACTGGATGATTGGCAAGAGGCCAAGTGATAACAAGTGATGATTGGATCCTTGAGATGGATCAGGTTGATGAGACTACAATAAAAGCATAATGTTGAGCTTTATGTTGTTTATTTCCTATTATAGTTTACATGTTATATAACTTGGTTGAATCTTGCAATCCATATAAAAGATACTAATTAATCACAGTGGAATATATCATGTAGTTTTCCCTGGCCATAGATCCATCATCGTCAGGAGCTGGTGATGGTGAAATGGGTTCTCCTACGGGTTAACCCGCATATGCGAGGTTTCTCCTAGCCTAAAGTGAGGAGGTAAGAGTGCAACTTTGGTTGTAGACTCGGGATATGTGATGAGCATGGTGAACAGGCCCATGGCTCCGGATATGTGATATAAAGAGCATGAATGTGTTCATGGCTCAGAGCACGGTGAATAGGCTTGTGGCTCAGATATACTAGCGACATGACCTGTACCAAGGCGGGCTAGAGAAAGGGTAGCCTGTGGAGCTGACCCTGTGGCTGAGGCCACTTGAGCACGAGACTGTGGTCCTACTTTGTTTCTCATGCACTGACCACGAGGGGAGAGGTTGTGGAGTCCGGTTCTTCCATTGACCTTGTATGGCACCGGCTATGGGCTTCGCAGCCGAAGGTTGGATTTGAACTGTACGTTTCACTTCCTCAGGGCATAATAAAATACGTAATCCAGCCGTATAGTAATTTACTGCTTAAAGCAAAACACGAAACATTGTTTGAGGCCTTGATTGTGTAGTTAATCTTGTTATATCCTGCAGTTACTTCTATGTTCCTCATGTTACATAGTAATATATCTTATCTTGTCAATCATGTTGCATAGAGAAATATTGGTTATATGTCTTTGGTTCATCTGGTAAGCTTGTCGGTAAGAATAGCTTTACTTTACATAATTCCTCTTGTTATACCTCTTATCAGTTACTTGTTGTTGTTGTATTTATCCTTCTGAGGTTCTGTAGTTTCGACAGGGAGTTATGTTTCTTGCTGGGACAATGTTCAATTGTCTCACTCCGCTGGTTTTTAGGTGTTCGAGCTAGACGTGGTGGTGGTCATGGAGTTGCGGCCGAGCAGCGAGACGAGTAATAGAAGGCAAGAGATGGATATGTTGCTGTTTTGATGTTTTGTAGTAGAGTCTAGAGTCATCCCTGTACTCTCAGGTCCTTGGGAGCGTTTTGATGTTGTTTCACGATGTATAGATGTTGAACCTTTGTATATCATGCTGCTGACTGAATGTGGGCCTTTGTGTATGTATAAATAGGTGACGAACTCATGTGATGATTAGACAACTGTTCCTCTAAGCTGTGGACACGTATCAGATCTTGTATATATTTATATAACATGTTTCCTTGCAGGATGAGGACTTGAATGTAATAGTTTCTCAGTTTATTAGCTTTCCGCAGTCGGTTTTAATTAACCCGTGTTTTTGGTAATATGTGGTTATGGTGATTTCTGCACGTTTTCGCGTAACACCTCGCTGTCTGTGTGATAGTGGGATGTGTTGCCACACAAAGAATCACTGTCAAGCTTGATTTTCATAGCTAAAGCATTCCTCTCAAGAGCTCGAGCTTTCTCATGAAATTTCCCACAATCTCTTTGTTCTAATTAGAAAGAAGACATCTAGGATTTCTCATCTTATAATATAAAACAAACATCATGAGACCATCACAAGTGATATTCCAACCTTTCCTGACATCATTAGTAAAGTCTTCTTTGTAGGCCCACATGATAATGAATTTGAAAGGAGTATTTAATCTTCTCTTCTCCCCTAACTGTCAGCTCATAATCTTGTGACCACCAATTGTTTTGGAGATCAAGAGATCACTAAAATTAGCAAAATTAGATAGGAAATAAGTTTTATAGAGCATTATATCATACTAGAGGTGATAAACATGTTATTCTTTGATGGTTATCCCATGAGAAGGCAGAACCATTAAGATTAAGATCAAGATCAAATAGACCACAGTTAAACTTAAATTTGTTCATATCTTTAATAGATTTATTAGAATGGGGTTCCTTCTTATTCTTCTCTTTTCCTTCCTTAGAGCGTTATAGTCACCCATAATGATCCAACAATTATTGATTGTCTTATGAGTCATGTCAAGGTCATACCATATACTAGTCCCATCATAATATGAATTGTGCCTAGAAATAGTTGAAAGATAAAAAAAAAATTATCATCAAATTTGATTTGAGAATGCATGTGTTGGTCATATTCCCCAATATTATGGACCTCACACATATCTCTTTTCAAAATAATGACAACTCTCCCCAGTATATGGGAAGCATGATAAAACATCCATCTAAATATAGGGGGAAAATCTACTAAGATGCTTATGAAACTACCTTTCCTTAGATTTAATCTCATTGAGAATAATCAAATGGGGCTTAATCCATTATATTTCTTCCTGAACCTTAGGGGATTTGACGTTGAGACCTATAACATTCCAGGAAAGGATATTGAAGTCCATATTATCCACTTGACTTCCTAGCCTCCAGTTCTTTGTTGGTTTCAATTGGATTGTAAACCTCAATCTCATTTTCCAAATTTCTAAATGTGCTACTCAATAAGGAAGATTAATTGGAAGATTTATTGTCAGGACTAGAGCTTCTAATATTCTTCATCTTAGTCTTTCACACTTTTTGGAACTATTCTAAAACTTGAGCAGGATTAGATTGTCTAATAACATTAGTTGAATTTGGAGGAATAATGATGTAACATCCCTGACTTGGGTTTAGGGATAACCCTGATTGTTTAGCCTAAATAAGTTTCTTAGAACCTTAATATAATCCTCTAAAGTGTTTTGTTATCAGGTGACAAACTTATGTTTCAAGTTTGGTCATGTTTGAATAATGTTTGAGCAATGTTCTCTTATTTTGGACCAAAATGCAATTTACCCAAGATGAGGGGTTATATTGAAATATGTCATATGTTGAAAATACCTCATGTGTTTTAGAATAATTATAGATAGAATGATGCAATTTGTTGTCTTTTGGAAAGCCTAAATTCCAAGTTTGAACTTGTTTGAATAATGTTAGTGCCTTGTGCACCAATTCTGGTACAAATTGTAAATTACCCAAAATGTAGGGTTGATATGCAAATTACCACCTATAGAGTGTCCCTACTCCCTCCTAGTATCATTTAGAGGAGATATAAAGAAGGAGGCACCATGTTTGAATCATATTTGAGTGTGATACTCTTGGTGATGAAAAGACCAAGAAAGTGTTTATTGTGAAACCATAATTTGAGCCTGTATCGGGTTGTAGAGCTCATACGAGAGTGCCTATCGTCCAAGGACCCATAGGGGGAGTCTCATATCGGTTTGTGAACTCTTGGAAAAGTCCATGATGGGAAAATCACCTCAAGGAGGTGATCCATGATGAGTTAGATGATCCTTGTAAAAGTTGTATCAGTTTGCATAATTTGTGAGATAAAGATGAGATAACTTATCAAATAAGATAACTAATGGCCAAAATATCATCTCTAGATTATCCTCAAGTGTTTTGCATTTCAATATAAATATGAGTTCATGCAAGGACAAGTGTCAACTATGCATGGACATGTGTCACCTAGTAGCTTAAAATGATGACACCTCATATACACACTTTTTCATGAACCTCAAGTATATATACCATCCCTTTCACCTATAAGTGAAATTTTCGAAATTTATCACCCTCTTCCTCTTAGATATCATGCATATAGTCTTAATATAGTGCATATTAAGAGGGGTATCATGCATACATCTTTGGTATCGGCCATAGCAAGGTGATATCTGCCATAGCAAAGTGGTATCGGCCAAGTGAAGTGATATCGGCCAAGTGAGGGATATCGGCCACAAAGTGGTGATGTATCATGCATAGTACTAAGGAGATCAAGTCTTGTACCTTTGATAATCTCATCTTCAACCTTGGGAATGAGAATATTTGGAGCTTGGAGCTTTGAAGTTTCTCTTGAGGCGGGTTATATAACTTGAACTTAATTATGTTATTATTTACCATCAATCTTGCCTTAGTTATATGATTTACTTTCAAATAGAATTTTCTTACATAATTGATGAACCCATGAGATCTAGTAGTAACCTAGGACTGTTGTCCATGTACTAGAATAGTAATAACAAGAGTCTAGAGGTTGATTATGATGACATCATCATGGTTCAACCCGATATTGGGTTGAAGCACCTCTAACCCGATATGGTGTTGAAGGATACACCTCTTACCCGATATGATGTTGAAACCCGAGATAGTGATGCTTATACACCTCTAGAATGATATGGTGATGAGCATAAACCTTATGCACTATATGGTGACACACGCATACACCTCAAGTTCGATATGGTGAGCACACATACACTTCTAATCTGATATGGTGTCGAAACCCTAAATGATGATATGGAATTTGATATACCTTGGAAACCCACACCCCTATCATTTTGTGTAATGGGTTAATTGTGAAGGGTTCAACTATTTGTCTATCCTATCACTCAATACATGGTAGGATTGATCCCATGAAGGTATGAAAGAGTATGAGCATAAGGGTTTAGCCCGATATGCTAACCCAATATGGCAACCCGATATGGTAACTTGATATTGTAACCTGATATGATGATATGAACACAACCACTAGCACAATATGGTGATGAATTTATACCTCATGGACGATATGAGTGACACATACACACACCTTGTGCACAATATGGGTTTAATCACACACCTTATACCCGATATGGTGTTGAGTATATATCCTAACCCGATATGATGTTGAAACTCAACTTGGTATTGTGAAACCCGATATGCAAACCCCTAAGGTTGAGTAATATCATATGGATGCATGGTACAGTGATGAGGATACACCTCTATACCTGATATGGAAGCATACCTACATCTCTATACCTAATATGGAGGAAGCACCTCAATCCAATACACTTGATTGAGTGATGCATGTAGTATATTATGTCAAATGATACTTTAAGACATGAAGGGTTTAATGCATTTTGATAAATATGGGACAATATACCTTGAGAGAAGGATTGAGCCAACCTAATGGAGTATGATGTAATCAATATCCTAGTGAGGATGAAAGAGAAATGTATACTTGTTTAGTACTCATGTAATGAGTATACATTGATACTCCTAATATGTGTGGAGTCTAAACTAGGGTTGTGATTCTTGATGAATGTACTTGAAAACGTTGGCTTAAAAAGGGAAACCTTAACCCTAATGAAGGGTAATGATATGATTTAAAAATACAATTGGTTAATAAAGGGAAACCTTAACCATATTGAAACCATGCTGGTAGCATGTGATAATAAGCATAGCTAAGCATGAGCTATGATGTTTCATATAATACTGATTATATAGGTCTTATGACCTAGAGATAGTTGTTTCCTACTGAGAGGTAACAAGATGTTTAAAGGGCCTTGTGAGCCATGCGAATAGTTTTTTCCTAGTGAGATGTAACAAGATGTTTATAAAAGTCTCATGTAAGAAATGGTAATGTTCAAATAAACTAGGGAAATGGAAACCCAGTAACATAATAATAATAATAATAATAAATGGTTACAATAATGGTAATGAAATCTTGGTCATACATGCTTTATGCTTATAGCCAAATGAGGGCTATAGTGTTTTGAATATGCTTAAATAAGATATGACGAATACTTATATTACATAAAGGATGTGAATAGGTATGATGGCTTGGCCAAGGTATAATGCCTAGTAACGGTGATGTGGTATTCAATGATGAATTTAAGGATTGATATCCCATAATGAAAGTGAAAAGGGAAACATAAAGGTATCCCAACTACTATGGGATCCTTAGCAATATGCCCATGATCTCAGGATTGGTACAATCTAATACCTGGCTGAACTCTATCAGGATTGGCATAGTCCAATACTTGGTTGTGATCTTAGGATTGGTACAATCCAATACCTGCCTAAACTCTATCAAGATTGGCATAGTTCAATACCTGGTTGTGATATCAGGATTGGTATAATCCAATACCTGGATGAACTCTATCAGGATTGGCATAGTCCAATACCTGGTTGTGATCTCAGGATTGGTACAATCCAATACCTGGCTAAACTCTATCAGGATTGGCATAGTCCAATACCTGATTGTGATCTCAGGATTGGTACAATCCAATACCTGACTGAACTCTATTAGGATTGGCATAGTCCAATACTTGGCTGTGATCTCAAGATTGGTACAATCCAATACCGGGTTGAACTCTATTAGGATTGGTATAATCCAATACTTGGCTATGATCTCAGGATTGGTACAATCCAATACCTGCCTAAACTCTATCAGGATTGGTATAATCCAATACTTGGTTGTGATCTCAGGATTGGTACAATCCAATACCTGGTTGAACTCTATCAGGATTGGTATAATCCAATACCTAGTTGTGATCTCAGAATTGGTATAATCCAATACCTGGTTGAACTCTATCAGGATTGGTATAATTCAATACATGGGTGTGATCTTAGGATTGGTACAATCCAATACTTGGTTGAACTCTTACAAGATCAATACCTAGTTAGCAAATTGGCTGAGGCCAATGGATAGAAATGAGAATGATTCATGAATATCATACCATGATAATATTATCACAGGATAAGCTTGAGATGTTGGCATAATATGATGGGTAAATGATAAACATGTTCTTCTTATTCCTCATAAAGTGAATAGATGATTTAATGTGCTATCATAGATAGTTATAATGTTTTAAAAGATGAGAAATGTTCTAATCTACTTATCCACAGTGATTAACCTTGCTTAGTAATATAAAAGAACCTATGCTCAGTTTAATACTACTTACCTATGATGATAACATTGTTGGCGGAGAGTTATATCTCTTGTTAGGACAATTGTCTCACCCCGTGGGATCCACAATTTTTAGGTGGATGTACACGAGGAGGTAGATATTGTTCTGCAGTGGAAGGACAACAACAACAAGGACAATAGTAATAGCTCAGGTTGAGTGTACTGTCTGTCGTGTCTTATAGATAGAAGTCCTATGTGGCATCTCTATACTCTCAGGTCCTTGGAGTTAGTAAGTGATGGTTGTATGAACAATCTGAGATTTTGGCTTGTAAGCCTCGAGGTTTTATGTTGCTTCAATATATGTTTTAACAAAGCAACTGTTATATGTTATCTTCGAGATGAGATGGTACAGTGTATGTACAATGTAAACCTTAATGTATATAAAGTTTTGGTTCTTTCATTAAGATTTTTTCGAGGAAATGGATCTCTTTGCAAAATGGTTTAAATTTTTAGTGATTTTTTTAATCAGTTGCTTATGATTATTCTGCATAATTAGTAATGATTTGGGTGTCGGTTTGGTGGCGGTCGTTACAAATGAGATAAACTATAGAAGAAGAAGCTTCAATGTCACTACTTCCATGATACTCTTCCTTCTCATAATCATCCTCTATCAACTCGGAAATAGAGTTGTTACATGTATCAATTGAGTCATCTACTTCTTTTTCAATATTGGGATTGGAGTCAAACACCTTATCTATTTTTGCTTCTTTAATATTTAAGTTGGTGTCAATCACCTTATCCGTTGACATATTTTCCACCCATATATTCTTTTTTAGGGTGTCTTTAGCCTTACAGTCATCATGCTCAAAGTGTTTACATGTAGGTCAAGGCTTAGGCCTCCATTCATACTCTAACGAAATTTGATGTGGTGCTCCATTTTCACTTGTGATATCAAGATGATCGGGAAACTTTGAATCATATGACATAAGCACTTGCATTCCAGAAAATTCAAGCCTACTATATTCATTAGTAAACTTGTCTGTTTCTATGGGGAAGACCAAAAAGGATCCAATCCCCTCAAACATCTTCTTCCCCCATAATAATATGGATCCTAATCCATATTGGAATGTCAATCAATTTTAAATATTGTTAAGGATTGTCCTGGTCTCCACTTAACTAATATCACTGGCTTTCCTATCATGTAATAAGCACCACTATCAAGCACATTTATCCAAATTTGAGTGCTCTAAAAACTAGATCAGGATAAAATCTTTGGTTGTGACTGACTAACCCCGATCTTACCTTGTAGACTCCAAATATGAGAGAGGTGCCTTTTAAGGGTAAGAATGTTGGGATTGAAACTAAAAACATAACTACCTTGGCATGAATTCCATCTCTCTACATTCTTCATCGTCTCCTCTTGTGGGTAAATCAGCATGTGTCCTTTCACTTCAACATCAACCTTGTCTACAAAAGTGTCTTCCAATTATCTCTTATTGAAGACATCACTACACGAATGGGATGTCAAATCTATCTTCTCAGGAGTTGGAGTAGGGTTCACTACTACATATATGACATATTGTGTTGGGTCTGTTTTCAAACAAAATTGATGGCATTATATATAGTTTCACTTATAGGTAGGAAACCACCGTGGGTTTACTAGCTGAGAAAATAGTGGTTGCACTTTTTTTTCATTGGTCGCTCATCAGAAAAAAAATGACGCTATATATTGACCCGTCACAGTATAATATCATGTAAAATTTTTGGGAGCATTTCATTTGCCTACAAAAACCATACATCATCAGTTACTTTGGAAATATCTGATGGGATAAAGAGGTATACACACCATCTCTCTCGTGAGAAATAATTGGAGTTTCGCATCGATTTTCTCCATAGACATCGATGAGAAAGTTGTAGGCACCATGTGCTCCGTGAAAATTTTCATGCCTCTACTTGATGTTTATTTTTTATTATTATTACCATAACCTACGGAGTAGGTGTTGATTGGTGGAGAGATTAGGCATCAATTTTTGTAGACAATCACCAAGAAAATGTGTGTTTATGTTGGCATTTTTTTGTCTACAATTGAGGACCTGAACTCTAGGGCGTCAGTCTTTTAAATAACAGACGATATATGGTTACTTAACCCCACAAGAAACCCTTTCCTCCTCTTTCCCCTACTTGTCTTTCTCAAGAATAGGTGCTCCAATGATTTTCTCTAACCCTATTGGTGTTGGTTCTCTTGGCCCCCGACATTGTTGGTGCTAGTTCTCTCACCTCATCCATCACTAGCTCTGACACTTCTCCCCACCTAATCTTCCTCCTTTTCCAGTGATGCATGTTCATCCTCTACTGGTGTCGACTATGTGCTCCTCCTCTTCTTCCTCCTCTGATATAGGTATCCCCTCCTTCTTATTCTTCTCTTCCCTCCTATATCTCCATCTCCCTTCCCCCTTTCCTTCTTTCTCCTCTCCTCTCCTTCCTTGCCCTAGTATGATTTCTTCTCGTATTTAAGAAGAAATTGTACTATGGCAGGGGAAGGAGAGGAGAGGAGGAAGGAGGATAGGGGAAGGGAGATGGAGATAATTAGGTACCCTATTTTGATGAAATTAATAAAAATCATAGTGAATTGTGATGAAAATTAATTAGATTGTGATGAATTGTATTATTATGATGAAAATGTGTATATGTAACAATGTATTTAATGGTGATTCATGCGAAATTATGCAATCAAATCAGTGTATATCTTTAATATATTTGTGGCACATAACTTCAGTTGGATCTCATCTATGCTATAATGATTATGCTTGCATGGAAGATCATTGTATATTTAACTTCAATTGACAATGTTGATGTTTATGTTGAATAATGAAACTGGTTTGTCACACTAAATTAACTCTAAATGACTAAACCAGAGAACTTGAATTGACTCTAAATTCAACTATGATTTTTCACAGTAAACCTAAATGAATTCATGTTGTATGATGTAACATGGTATTGAACATGCATGACCTAGTTTGATATATTGAAATTAATATGTGAGTAAACCATAATTTGTAAATTCTTAATCTATAAGTCTAGTCTATAAACCCTAAACTATGTCGTTGGTCTAGAAACCCATCCAAGCTTTACTCATTAGGAGTAAACTTTAGATAGTCACTGATTTGGGGTTGTTCTTGAGTAATTCATCTCACTTAGGATGTAAGTGTATAATGTGTGTTCGATTTCAATAAATTTCAACATCATTTACCCTTTGTTCGCTGGGTACATATGTAGGTGGGTATTTGCCCATCTACATCAATGTACTTGGACAACTGTGGGGAAATGTTGCCGAAATTTATTGAAATTGAACACATGTTATACACTTACTAGTGATATGAAGTGCTCAAGAATGAGATAGGTGGTACACATTAATGAATGTGAAGGTTCAATTATTCAAACATATTTTTTTCATGTAATTAACTTACTAGCTAGAACCTGATTAGCTACTCCTCTCCCATGTGAACATGTAGAAATGGATTGATCATGGATGTCTAAACCAAATCATTGTACTCCATCGTTTATTATTGGTCTCTATGAGTTTGTAAGACTTGTAGAAGAACGTAGAAAACAACCTAGAGATAAGTTCTATTGCCCCTGTAGAAATTGTAGAAACAACATGAAAGTTGACATTGTTGCCAAGATCAAAAATCATGTCATGTGTAATGAGATTGTACCTCGCTATACATAATGGTACTTGCATGGAGAGATTCCTAGTATGAGATCGATAGATGTTGGTAGTGGTAGTAGAAGTTGTGTCTAAGAAGAAATGACTGACTATATTGATGGGAATGAGCCAATTCCAACAGACATGGTTGATGTGATGCTAGATAGTTCCGGGGTAAATGTTACAGACCCACCTCCCTTATTTAGAAATTTTGTGCACGATGCTGAGAAACTATTCTACTTTGGTTGTACTAAGTTTACAAAGTTGAGTGTTGTGTTGAGATTGTATACTCTAAAGGCTAACAATAGATGGAGCGACAAAAGCTTCACTTATTTGTTGTCTTTGTTCAAAGAAATTATTCTTGAAGACAATGAGCTTCTAATCTCAACATATGAAAGAAAAATATGTTTTGCTCAATGGGAATGGAGGCTAAGAAGATACATGCATGCCTGAATGATTGTGTGTTGTTTTAAAAGGACTATACCGATCTAAAAGAATCTCTAAAATGTGGGGCACCTAGGTACAAAAGAACGACATGGGGTAAGACCAAATCTGAGTCTTCTGTTAAGGTAATGCGGTATCTACCTATAATACCCTAATTTCAATGCTTATTTGATAATGTCGTAGATGAATAAATTTATGTTGGCATGTAGAAGTAAAGAAAAATAATGATGGTATTCTATGACATTTATCTAATTCCCCACAATGGAATAAGATTGATGTATTGTATCCTGAATTTGGAAAAAAGCCAAGAATTTTAAGACTTGGAATTTGTACAGACAGGATGAATCCATATGGAACATTAAGTAGATAACATAGTACTTGGCCTGTCATGCTTGTTGTACTTGTATATAATCTTCCTCTGTGGTTGTGTATGAAGAATAAGTATGTCATGATTTCATTACTGATATTAGGCCCCAAACAACCTAGAATGATATTGATGTTTACCTTGAATCTCTTATTGATGACCTAAAGAAACTATGGGGAGAAGGTGTGATGACATATGATGCTTTTCACCGAGAGATGTTTAATTTACGTGTTGTTCTACTTTACACTATTAATGACTTTCCTTATTACAAGAACTTGTCTGGATGCAACGTCAAAGAATACAAGGCATGCCCTATATGTAAGGAAAATATAGAGGTCTATGAGACTGAAACATGGTGGTAAGACTGTATATCTTGGTCATCGAAGGTTTCTACCAAAGGTGCATCTTTATCAAAAGTTGCAAAAAACATTCAATGGCTCAACTGAGGAACGGAGTGTCCCTAAACCTATGTTAGGGGAGGATGTTTATGCAAGAGTAAACAACATTGTAAATCATTTTCATAAAACATTGTGTACTACCCCCACATGTGAAAGGTCTTTATTAAAAAATAGGTTGATATTATGGGATCTTCCTTATTGAAGTTCTTTGACAGTTAGACATTGTATCAATGTCATGCATGTTGAGAAAATATTTTGTGATAACATTATTGGCACTCTACGGAATATACCTAGTAAGAATAAAGATGGCATAAAATCCAAAATGGACCTACATGAAATGGGTATAACAAAAGAATTAACAAAAAAGTTATCAAAGGTTGTCGCACATATCTACCTCGTGCTTGTTACACCTTGTCTACACAGGAGAAGAGAACTTTTTGTGAGTGCTTGCATAATGTTAAGGTATTTTAGGGATACTCCGCCAACATGTGTAGATTGGTATCAATGAAGATCTAAAGTTGATAGGTATTAAATCCCATGATTTTCACACTCTAATGCAACATATATTGCATGTGGCTATTTGATCCATCCTTCCTAAGCATGTAAGGTTTGCAATCACTAGGATTTGCTTATTCTTCAACACTCTATGTAGAAAAGTAATTGATTTTGAGATTCTAGATATGTTGCAAAGAGAAGTGGTTGACACCCTATGTCAAACTGAGCAATATTTTCCCCCTTCATTCTTCGATGTCATGGTACATCTAGTTGTCCATTTGACTAGGGAAGTGAAAATGTTGGGTCCAATTTTCTTGCATTGGATGTATCCTTTTGAGCGGAACATGAGTGTTATTAAAGGTGATATTTAGAACCATTGTTGCCCCAAAGGGAGTATCATTGAGGCATGTATTTCTAGGGACGTTATGGACTTTTGTAATGACTTTTTGAGTTATAATAAAACTACTACTAATGTCGTAAACCCTGATGTTTATTCTGAAAAAGGTATTTTGGGAGAAAGATAGATAAATATTATTCGTGAGTAGTGGGCACAAGCATACTTGTATATTTTACACAATATTGACAATGTGGGTATTTATATCACCAAACACACCAATGAGCTCAAGAGAAGTTATCCCTGACCCAGTTCAATGTGGCTTGCTAGAGAGCATAAATGGACATTTATTAGTTGGTTTGAAAAGGAAGTATTCAATCAACAATCTCAAACATCATATAATGTTACAGAAACTATCAAATGGCTTGTGTATAATCCAAAGAACCACACTACATCTTAAGAAGGGTTTGACATAAATGGATTTTCATAGTACACAAAATGTCAAGATGACAAAAGTGTCATAAAAAATAGTGGGTTCACCCTTCAAGCATCTTCATTTTATTTTTCTAGTTCCAAGGATAAGAGTACATGTGAAGGAAAGATGTTTTATTATAGTGTCACAAAGACATATGGGCAATTGACTACATAAAGTTTAGATTTCCATTATTTAGGTATAAATGGGTTGATAAAAATAAAGGAGTTGGGGTTGATGAACTTGATTTCACAATAGTGAATTTTGAGTGGACAGACAAGAAGGATGAACCCCTTCATCATGGCATCATAGGCATAGTAGGTATTCTATATCAACAATCCTACAAAAGAAATTGGTCTGATGTTGTTCATGGGAAAAGACAGTTTATTTCAGATCCTATTGATGAAGAAGAATACTATGATAGGTATGATGACTCTAGTCTATTTTCTATTGGCTTATCAAGTGTAAATGTTAAATGTAACACCGAAGACTATACATGTAAATATCACACATAAGGGATATCAGTTTAAGGTATACTGCTCATATGTGATCTGTCTTTTTTTTTTGCATTATGTAACATGTTTATTTGTTCATATGTGATCTAACTTTTTACAGTGTTAAATTTTTATATGTCATCTGACATTTTTCATTTGTTTACTTTTGATTTTATAAATGGCATTTGACCAGGAGCATAATAATCATGAGTGTGAGCATGTTGAGCATCTTGACCAGGGTGATGATGGTTCTCTCCTTCCAAAATGTAAGGGAGATAGAGGAATAACTATAATGAAAGATGCCGCAAATAGGTAAGGGAGGAAGGGTGTCGTTGAATGCAATGAAATAGTGTAAAGAGGCGAGATCACCTCCTTACTAAAATTTAAAGGAAATACAAAACATCCACCTTTCTCTAAGAATAATAGACATTGTGGGGTGCATGTATAATAATCCAAGTAAATAAGCATGTTTGAGATACATGTAAAATGTCAACAAAAGTAGAAAAGAAGCTAAGTTATTACATTGCTTTATGAACTTAGTTCACTACACGAGTTTCTTGAAAAGGAAAAATTGAAAAGAAACTAATGGGATCTAGCAATAAGCAACCTAGTCATACTTGATAGCAAAACTAGAATCTGGTCCTAAACTTGGTGCTCTTGGCCTTGTTCAATACCTTGATCAAATCCTGGGTGGTTGGGAAAGAACCCAACAAAATAAAGAAGTATAGTATGTGTTAGAGATAATGAACAAGGAACAAAGATAAGAAATAACAAGGAAATAAAGGCTAAGATTTCATCATAAGATGAAGATGGTCAAAAGTACGAGGAATAATCAAGTAGATGTTTTCCATAATAAGAAAAATAATAAAAGGTTTGCATGCTTGATTAATATTGACTACCTTAACTAAGTAGGGATGAGGAACCTACCGGACCTCAACCTAATAGGTGAGGGAGAGTAACACATTCCAGTCACCTATCAAATATTTTATATTGGAGAAGCACATTCCCCTGGGCAAATGTACACATGCCCTATCTATGGGTGGTTGTACAAAAGTACCACTACACTAGCTAAATAGTCTAATGAAATCAACATGCTAAAGAACTATGGCAAGTATAACAATAAAATAATAGAAACATGGCACTGGGGTATAAGACCCAAGAACTAAATAATAAAATTGATTGTTGAGGTAAATATAGCAAAGGAAATATCAAAAGGAGAGATTAGGGTTTCATAAGTACATCATTAGGGAAACCAGGTCAGTGTTGCAAATATTCCCAACTAAGGTGTAAGGAAGCAGATACCTCTCTTAATAAAATCTAGTTACTCACGTTCACCACTTAAATTGAGTCCAAGGTCCACTTTTCCTATTTTCAATGTATAACCATGTATTAGGGTTTTACAAATGCATTAATGGTAAAGAAACCCTAAATTTTGGATTTTTTGAATAAAACCTCGATTCAAACTCTGAAATTATCAATATTGATCTTATTAGGTTCTAATAAAGAAAACATATGATTTTATCAATTTTGGAGTTATGATGAATAAAGTGTATATTTTGTGATTTTTATGCATTAAAAACATTTTTAGAAAACACTTTTCGACAAAACTCAAAACCATACCTTAAAAGTATTTTCATTAGAAAAATTACATTTTTATAATTCCAAAACATATTTACATTTAATTTTTGGACAAATGAATAAAAATATATGATTTTTCCAGTATCAACCATTCAGAAAATTAAGAAAATAATACTTTAAGCGATGAAATTCGCGAGGAAAGGAGAAAAGTCAGGCCCGACTGACTGGCCAAATCACACGTCCAAAAGGAGCAGATTAAAGTAGTCCAACTTTTAAAGAGATAACCCGACTCTTAGGCCCCCACATTAATAATGGGGTCCGATGTAGTGATCGGGGTCGAACAGAGGGACGAGGTTGGTAGTTCCAAGAACTCAAAATCAACACTTCTATACTCCGGTGGAAAAAGAGGATTAAAAGGTGTTCCCCAACGAACAACAATTTTTAACGCGAAGGAAAACAAATGAAAACAAACTATAATGAGAAAAGGTAGAAACTCGGATCAGGTTCACTTAACTAAAATGTTTCGTTAACAAGAAAACTATCCCTCTTCCCTACATGCACATACCAAAATTACGAGCAACCATAAGAATGCCACATCCCACTCTCTCTCAAGAAGAGGAAGGAACCAGACTTAAAATAAGTCTCTCTCTCGAGAAGACAACTCAAAAGCCTCACAGCAAAACATATAGGTTAGAGAGAGTGGGTCAATACACAATAGCAAACCCCTAAGGTATCGCTAACCCGATACCGGGTGGGAGCTCTACCCGATATGCCTGTGTCGGGAAGCAAGCCCATTCGGGCGACATGCCGTGACGAGAAGGCGTATCGGTCAAGGCTCTCTACCCAATACGGTCATGTCGGGGTACCACCCTCTCGGGCGACACACCATGATGGGTGGTCCGTATCGGGTTCGATATCATGTCGGGTTAGAGATGACTCAGGTTCTCAGATTCCTTGTATCGGGTGTAGGGGTGAGCCGCCTTGGGAAGGAGCCCCTCTAGGAACCCGACACGTTGGGGGCCTTATTGGTTGTGTCTGGCTGCTGCGGCTACTGGGGCAGGTTCTAAGTGAACCACTCACATCCCTCTTGGGTTGGGGGTGAACTCACCTAGTTCTCCTGGCACACCTGCTCCAGATGCTTTCCAAAGTTTGCTTTCACAAGGTTCTGACCGTCCCATCGGAGTCCTGTAGCTGCTATTTATAGGCAGCGGTTGGAGGAGGTTGCAGTTCTCTGGGCACCATGTATCCTTAATCGGCTCTATACACGTGGCTTCAGGGATGATCGACATGTGCGTGTCTCCTGGCACAGTAGGTCATCGTGTGTCGAGTTGTAAGCGTATCGGGTGGCCACGATGGGAAAACACTTCCGATGAGTGGCTCGTATCGCGCGACATGCCATAACGGGCTGATTAGTCATGGTGGGCAGAGCTCTCTGTCGGGTAAGTGGTGTACTACCCGTCAGGGCCTCCTTGCGCGACATTCTTGTGTCGCGTTGTTGCTATATCGGGTTGAAGCCACGACAGGTAAGTGGGTGTGTCAGGTGGCTGGTAGAAGGGCCGATGCAGGTAAGCGTCGTTCATGGGCCGGGACGGGCCTTTAGCGGTCTTTTAGGTTTAAAATAGGGGGAAATCTATACAAAAGATGGGAAAAGAGTTAAGGGTGTAGCGCAGTTTACTTTTGTATAAAAACATGACAAAAGTGAGAGGAAAAATAGTTTAGAGGGAAGTTTTGACAAGGAAATAAATGTTATAAATATCCATAAAATGAGTGTTATCAACTCCCCCAAACTTAGCATTTTGATTGTCCTCAATCAAACTGTACCTATTTTAAATTTTCATTTGTGATACTACTTCATGACCAGACACTATCCTCGGACAAGAGGTTTAAGCACGTTTTTCGAGACGTACATTGGGAAAATTACATCTACTCACGAGAAACGAGCTTTATTATTTTTTCATTGCCTTATTTATGCAAAAAAATTCTCTTCAGCTTCGACGAGAATTTGGTGCATGATTTCAAAGTTAACTTTCACACCAAACAACTTTTGGGAGCAAGAAGTTGGGATTTTGGGAAGGCTAAAGGCTTTTTGGGTTTTTCTTGTTTCCCATTGGTCCATCCAGGTACAGGTCCGTTAGTGGGCAAGTGGTCCCTGCAGTCCAAGCCAGTTGGCTTTAGAGCAGTGATTTCACATCCTACGTACCACTGCCCCCGATCTACCATGCCTAAAGATGGGTACTTTTGGAAGAACAAGTGTGTTGTTTTTTTTGTTTTTTTTTGGGATTTTCATGAATAAGGGGGAAAAAGAGTTTTGTTGTTCGGGTAGCTTTTTCCTTCATATGCACATCTCTTAGCTGTTGTGAGATTTTTTTTTTCAAAATTGGCGTAGAAAAAGTCGTAGCCTTTTTGTCATTTGAGACTACATTTTCAAAATGATCATAACAAAAGCGTGCCCCACCTTAGACACAAAGAGAACAATCTGGAAGAAGTTGTATCTAATATTTACTATTGAGTATATTTGTACAATGATTGAGAAGTAAGCAATTGCATATGCACTATTTTGTGTATTGTATGTATAATGTACACAAGATATGTTTAAAGAAAAAAAGAAAGGAGAAAATTTATACCTCCCTCACTGATATATAGTACCCCCCCAAACTTAGCCCACACTCTATCCCAGAGTTGTGAAAAAGATAAGGTGAGGTAGTGATAAGTCACTGAGGGTTAGCTGGTGAGCGTGCCTTCGTCAGATATAAGCTCCCACACATATTCTCCATGTTTGTTGTGGTAGTCGATGTGGTGGAGCTTGTCAGGCGTTTGTTGTAGCGTCACTGAGCTAGAGATCCATTCCAGCACGTGGATGTCACATTCGTTTGATTGTGGAATCTGTTGTGGACTGTTGTGGTAGAATTGAAGCTTGTGCCATGCGTTCGTCGTGTTTTCCAGGAATGGTTGGATCAGCATTGCCACCTCAGTGTATTATTTTCTTACTAAATGCTCGAGGGGTGTCAACGTGGTTGATGTACATTGCACCAGATGATCTTTGTTGTTTCCGAGCTATTGTAGAAGATTGTTGCTCGTGGGAGAGTGTACACCGTCAGGAGCGTCTAGTGATTGTAGTGCAGTATCAAAAAGAAGATGATATGCGGCACGCTACTTTATATCTTTGCCAGAAATGATTGCTTCGCTCCTAACTCGTCAGCTAGACAGATATCGTTGAACAACATTGGATGGGCGATTTATGCGTGTTCAAACTTTCTCTGTAGTACTTGGATGTAGGCTGTTGCCACCGACATTGCCAGACATCCTCCTATCCTTATCACGTCCCGAAGATCATCAAATGGGATAATGACGTCTTCTGCCTTATAAATGATGTCTACGAGGGTAGAATCAACCAGCTTTTGCAGAATTTCTTTGACTTGTTCATGGGTTAGCAAAGAACATGTGGAACGATCAAAGTTGCTGATCTTTTCTTCTGAAGCGTCAGGAGAAACGGGGTCTTCAGTTGTAAGAATCTCAGGCAGAATATCCATGCTCTTGCCTACCCTGTAAACGTATGTGGCCATCTCGGCTTCTCCTTCTGGAAGGCTGCTGGGTTGGGAGGATGTGTCTTCTTGATCGCTGTCCAACATCTTCTCTGGGATGCCTGCGTCTCGGAAATAGTGCCCATCCTTGATCAGCAGCAGTGCATAAGTGCTTCTGAGCTGATAGAAGTTTTGGCCTTTGAGATGGCTCAAGTATCTAAAGATGTGTAGCATCTCAATGGCGCGTAGGATGACGAAGGCGTTGTTTCCTCTTCCCTCTTCTTCTTGAATGGGGAAGTCTTTAAGCATGAAGAAATTCCAGACGCCGCTGTGGCGTTGGATTCCGTACTTTATTGCGCGGTGAAGACGTAGTGGAAGAAGCCTCAGATATCTATCTTCGGGGTGAACGAAGGCGTTTCTTGAGCGTGGGACCTCCTTGTTGCAGTAGCTGAGGAGTTGGACGTCATGATTCCAGAGATCTGCCATGCAAAGGAACTAGTTTCTTTGATATTTGTAGGGGGGCAGTACCAGGTTGGGGTTGTTCTCTTCAATGTATTCCAGCATGCTGGCCACCTATGTAGAGTTCTACAGCCCCTTCAGTAATCTTCTCGCCAAGGCCAGGGTGGAATTGTAAATTAGTTTTCGGCCTATCCTGGTGCCCGCGTTCTCGATCATGGCACATTGTAGGACCCTAAAAAGTTTCTTTCCGACGACGATCGGTGAGCAGAACATGCTCCTCAACGCTCCCCGTCATACAGAGAAGTAGTCGTCACTCCAGATGACGTCTTCTTCATCTGCATGCGATCTTAGGACCTTGTTCAACAACTTTTGGTCTCTAATCGTCAGGTATCTGATGGCTCTTCTGTCAAAATGTGCCATCTTGAAGGAAGGATTTCTGACGGCGTAGAGAATGTGTCTGCTGTCGACCTCCTTCCTCTAGGGGGTGTCTTTCGTTAGTAGTGTAGATGTCCCCCCCTTCTCCCTCTGATTCTTCAGAAGAGTCCTCCCTGACGTTGATTGATTCATCATTGTCCTCAGCTTCATCTAGGGAGGCTGAGGGAGTAGCTTCTTCGATGTCGTGGGAACTCTCCTATCCTACTGGAGCCCCGTCGGCTGTCTTGTGCTTCGTTCCTTCCTCAGGCATTGTGGAGGGCCTACTGGAGGAGGAAGGAGATGACGTCCTGGAGGAGGACACGGATGAGGAGGGTGGAGAGCCGGAGCCAGGAGGTGATGGAGACCTCCTCGGTTGTCTTGAACGAGGGTGACCGCTTCTCCGATACAACCACTCTTCTATTGCATCGAGGCATTGGAGCACCAACTATATTGTTTTGTTAAGTGCATCTAGTTGGCCGGGAAGGCCAACTAGAGTCAGCAGTTGCTGCTCTTGGTCGTTCATCCTCTCCTAGAAAATAGTAAACTTATGGGTAAGGGAAGCAAAAGTAATAGAATGGTTGTCGTTTACCTCTCGTAAGTGGTCAAACTCTTGACCCAGAATCTGTCCCAATGACAGAGGGGTTGTAGTTGATCTGCCTCTCGGCCTCCTGACATCCCTCGTGCGAGAGGTTCGGCTCGACGAGGGCGTGTCTCCACTCGGGTCTGAATCCATTTGGATTGTACGTGAGGGCATCGCCTCAGAGCGGGGTGTTGGCACCTTCATGGCTGCCTCTGCCTCACCTGCTTCTAGTGGTGGAGAAGGGTGCGGAGAGCGTGGGTGTTGCTCCTCCATATGGTTTTCGCTGACCTCCTCTGTATCTACCACTGGCGACGTTGGCGGTGGCATGGGTTGCACAGATCTGAGCTCTGCCTCGATGAGCTCAGCAAACGCACCGTTGCTGGCGTCCGGCTGTACCACTTCTTCTGCAATTGAAGGCGCAACAGAAGCTACGGGAGTTGTGACCATCTCTTTCGTGACAGCTTCCCCCAGGGCTATTGTCATTGTTTCAACCTTGATTGTTTCAACTACCTCCACGATCACAATCATTTCCTCAGCGGCCGCGATGGTTGTTGTTGTGGTGGTCGCGGCTGGCTCAGAAGTAGGGGCAACAACAGTCGTCGCCTTGTCTTGCCGGGCATAAAGAGGGATTGGTCTTATTGTCGCGTCTGCCCTCTCTTGTATTCTCGTGGTGGCGGCATAAGCGGCTTCAACCAGCACAACTTCAATCTTCGCTGTGGTGAAGACCAACTTTTCTGTGTCGTAGCTGGCGTAGCGTGGGAGCGACAGGAGGGTGTTTGTTCTTGCGAACTTATAGAAGTAGCAAAGGCCCTCCTTCTCGATGATGCTAGCCCTCTTCAGGAATTTGAGGTCGATCTTGTCATCACCTCTCATCCTCGACAGGCTACGCGGCTCTTTAGGGTATCCTAACCCTGCCGTGATCAGATTTACCAGTCCTCTCATGTTGTAGTCCTTGGTGGCGTCCTTTACTGGATGAAGATGGTTGAGGAGGAATCGCCCCAAGTTTATCGTGCGTCCCTCCATCATGTGCCACATGAGGTGGAGCTCTTTAGTGTAGAGGTTGCTTGACTCGTACTTCCTGAAGACCAGGCATGCAACGATCTTGTGCACTATCCTCCAGAAATAGGAGTGCACTGCCACCACCTTACTTCCCGACTTGAATGTTGACTCGTCGGTCAGCTTCCTCCAGAGTGCGACCGGGTTGAACCCATCACCTTTGGTGATTCTGACAATGTTGTTGAGAAGTTCTTTTTCTACTTCACTGGAGGAGAAGATCTCATTGATAAGCTTTTAAGATATGTCATGCTCAGTGTTATATAGTCATCCTTGTAGTCTGTCCACTCCGCCTAATGTTTCGACTTCTTCTGGTCTATTTTGCACCCGACGGAGGGACGACATGAACTCCTTTGTGAGTTCTGTGTAAGAGGCGAAGTGGCTAAAGCATATCTTCCTCAGCCCGACAGCCGCTAGGACATTTTCCAGTCTGTCAAAAATGCCTATCTGGTAAAAGGACGACTTGTGGTAGAAGCGGCTTGGCCTGTAGACTTTGGCCGCCAATTCTATGTATCGTCACTTGTGCTCATCATCTCTGGGCACGAACCGACCTGGTGAGTGATCTAAAGGCTCTGGCTCGGCTGACATGTTTGAGACTGTTGTTGGGGTTGTGGCTTCTTCTATCCTAGGCCGCTTCTCGACCTCGGATGGCCCTGCTGCATCGGGGTTCAGGTGCTTCTGCCCGACCGTGGTGGCTTCAGCTTGGCCTTGGGGTTGATTCTCCATCCTTGCTCGTCTACTTGGACAACAGTTTGCTTGGTGTGGGCCATTTCTATTATCATCAAACAAGTGTATAGTAAATAACTAGATTACTAAAATGGGTCACACTACCAGATATCAGGTGGCAGACCAAGGGAGTCATGACGCCCGATAAAAGGTAGGTGATGCTTGAAAAACTTGTTAAACTAAACCCATCCGGACACAAGCAAGTCGATATCGGGCAAAGGAAAATGTGATGTGTTGCCCGATATCGGGTCTGACCGATAGGGTAGACCGATATCAGGTCACTATACTAAACAGACCTCACCTGATACGCGTGCCTGATAAGGGTTCAGCGCAATACTTGTGTCACGCGGCAAGGATCAAAGATGATACAGTCTTAAGGCAGAAAAATGCAAGACTATCGCATGATAAGAAAAATAAAAGGCCCGCCTGATATGAGCGATGCCCGATATGATAGAGTATCGGACAACACGAGTTAAAGATCCTTGGTCTGACAAAGTTGGACGATACGATACCTTGCCCGATATGATCTCATGAGAAAAGGTGTCGCCCGACATGGGAAAAATGTGAGGCGATACAAGCTAAAACTTTATTAAGAACAAAACTGGAAGACATAGGTCTTGCCCGATACCAGGTATCGGTCGGGTGTGCAATAGATGTGTTTCGCGCGACGCGGTTAAAAGAGATAGGAAGCCCGATAGGAAAAAACCCGACACGGGTAAAACAAAAATGCTACGGGATACACTACGCCTGACACGGGTTGCGCGACACGATAGGCGTGTCGGGTAACTCATGTGATACGCATATCGGGTTACTCCTTTATCGTCTGAAGGTCGTGACGGGTGACACGGGAGCACAAGGAAGGTTGGCCGACACGAGAGATGAAGCGAGAGTAGAATGCGTGATACGGGAGTAGGTGAAAAGTAAATGCCAGTGCCTGATACGGTAATACTGCATTTGCTATATATAGCCATGACGTGCGGGGGTAAATCAGGTAAAACAGGGCACATGCTGTGCAGAGAGACAAAGCATTCCCCATGCGCATTCTAATCCTTCACTTCAAGGGTCTATATGGCTTCCTAGGCAAGCTTTGCGCCGCGTGGCTCGCGTGTCGCACGATACGTTACGCCGGCACAAGAATGCCCGCCCGATATGAAGCATGCAATTGCACGACACGGGGCTTCCTGCCTGACACAGTTGTGTTGTGCTGGCACGTAAGCTTTGCCCGATACATATAGAAAAGGCAAGATAAGAAGCAAGGTAGAAAAACATTGTGAAGAACATTCTATACAAAATTTAAAAAGGAGCAAAACTTAGATTGAAAGTATAGGTGAAAAATAAAGGTAAAGAGAGCAATGATGGGTAAAACATCACTGGCAAAAAAGAAGACTCTCTACCTTAGATAGTATTACCGATCAAAGCTTCATAAAACTAAACCAGTGGCCCATAAAACAAGAGAGTTTGTGCATGTGGCGCATGCACTGACTCGGGCCTTATTACAATGATAATGTTCGTAATTTTTTCTAAAAAGAAGGGAAATAACATCCTATGCTAGG
This sequence comes from Alisma plantago-aquatica, assembly GCA_963693085.1. NCBI lineage: Eukaryota > Viridiplantae > Streptophyta > Magnoliopsida > Alismatales > Alismataceae > Alisma > Alisma plantago-aquatica. Next base: position 1,259,077,377 of record OY856411.1, on the reverse strand, counting down.
AAAAGTAAAATTTTGGGTTGCCTCCCAAAGTGCATTGTAGTTTCCATCGTCAGCTCGACAGCTTTAAGCTCTTTCTACTTTGATCCTTCAGCTGTTGCTTCCGCATCCTGCAGCATTAGCTCTGACCTTCTCACGAACGCTTCATCTTCATAGAATCTTTTCAACCTGTGGCCATTGTCCTTGAAGATCCCAGTCTTTTCTCCTTGAATTTCCATCATTCCTGATGGATAAATCTTTACCACAGAGAAGGGGCCTAACCATCTTATTCTGAGCTTCCCAGGAAAAAGAAGAATGCTAGAGTTGAAGAGGAGAACTTTATCACCTTCTCTAATATCCTTGCTTCTTAGGTGGGAATCATGCCACACCTTAGTCCTTTATTTGTAAATATTTGCATTTTCGTAAGCATGCAATCTTAGCTCCTTGAGCTCTTACAGATGCAGATATCTCTTTTATCCTACCTTATCCAGGTCCATGTTTATAAACTTAATCGCCCAGAGGGTTTTGTGCTCAAGCTCCAAGGGTAAATGACATGACTTTCCATAGATTAACCTATAAGGTGTCGTACCTATGGGCGTCTTGTATGTAGTTCTATAGGACCAGAGAGCATCATCGAGTTTCACAGATCAGTCCTTTCGCGTGCCGCTGACGGTCTTTTCCAAGATTTGCTTAATATGTCTATTTGATACTTCCACCTGCCTAGAGATCTGGGGGTGGTAAGGTGTAGCAACCTTGTACTTGACCTGGTACTTCTTCAGTAGTGCCTCAAACTGCCTTTCTCCAAAGTGTGATCCTACATCGCTTATCACAGTGTGGGGTACTCCAAAGCATGGAAAAATAGTTTTCTCGAATAGCTTAATCATAGACTTAGAGTCACAAGTTTGAGTAGCAACAACCTCTACCCATTTCGACATGTAGTCTACATCCACAAGAATGTATTGATAACCCCTTGACGAGGGGAAGGGACCAATGTAGTCAATTCCCCAGATGTCAAAGATCTCAACTTCAACCCAGTCAGACAAAGGCATTTCATTCATTTTCTTGATATTTACGGTTGATTGGCACTCTTTGCAAACCTTCACATAAGTAGCGGCGTCCTTGAATAGCAAAGGCCAGTAAAAACCGGATTGAAGCACTTTTGCGGCAGTTCTATCTTCACTATGATGCCCTCCATAGGGTGAAGAGTGGCATTCTCTCAAGATTAGTGGGACCTCTTCTTCTAGTATACACCTTCTGTACAGACTGTCAGAGCACTTCTTGAAAAGCAAGGGGTCGTCCCAATAGTAGTTCTTGACATCAGACAAAAGCTTCTTTCTCTGGTTGTACTTGATATCTGGTGGTAGCTGGCCACAGGCCAGGTAATTACAAATGTATGCGAACCATGGTAGGGTTGGCTCGTCGGACTGAGCCATTAATAGAGCTTCATCAGCGTAGTTGTCGTTAATCGGCAACCGGTCTTCTTTGTCACAGACTACTCTCGAGAGATGGTCTGCGACTACATTTTCTTTTCCTTTCTTATCAATTATCTCATGGTTAAACTCTTGCAGGAGCAGGGCCCATCTCAGCAGTCTGGGCTTTATGTCCTTCTTTTGCATCAAGTAGCGTATGGCCCCATGGTCGGTATAGACTTTCACTTTCTCCCCTATAAGATATGATCTGAACTTGTCAAATGTGAAAACGATCGCTAACATCTCTTTCTCTGTGGTGGTGTAGTTTACTTGCACCTCATCTAGAGTATGACTGGCGTAAAAAATAACATGATGTTTCTTATCCTTTGTCTGCCCAAGGACAACCCCCAATGCGTAGTCGCTAGCATCACACATTAATTCGAAGGGAAGCTCCCAATCTGGAGCTTGGAGAATCGGGGGATTTACTAAGGCTTCCTTCAGGGTCTGAAAAGCTTTTAAACAGTCATCAGTAAAATCAAATTTTTCATCCTTCATCAGCAGGTTTGAGAGAGGTTTTGATATCTTTGAGAAATCTTTGATAAATCTTCTCTAATAACATGTGTGACCGAGAAAACTTCATACTCTTGTTACAGACTTTGGCGAGGGTATCCTAGAAATGGCCTCGACTTTGCTTATATCTACTTTAATAACTTTCTTGGGGACCTTATGGCCAAAGACTATACCTTCATGTACCATAAAATGACATTTTTCCTAGTTAAGAACTAAGTTCTTTTCCTCACAGTGTTGCAGAACTAACAATAAGTTTTTCAAGCAGGCATTGAAATCCTTTCCATAAACAGAAAAATCATCCATAAAAACTTCTACAATGTCTTCCAAAAAGTCTGAGAACATTGAGATCGTGCAACACTGGAACGTCGTAGGAGCATTGCATAGCCCGAACGACATCCTTCTAAAAGCATATGTACCATATAAGCAGGTGAAGGTAGTCTTCTCCTGGTCGTCCGGTAAAATAGGAACTTGATAAAATCCAGAATAGCCGTCTAGAAAGCATAAATACTCATGATGTGCAAATCTTTCTAACACTTGGTCGATAAAGGGGAGGGGTAGTGATCTTTCTTGGTAGCTTGATTTAGCTTTCGGTAGTCGATACACATCCTCCATTTGGTAACGGTCCGGACGGCTACCTCATCACCTTTATCCCCCTTTACGACTGTCATGCCTCCCTTCTTGGACACCACGTGAATCGGGCTCACCCAATTGCTATCGCCAATCAGGTATATAATGCCCTCATATCTGAGCTTGATAACTTCTTTCTTTACGACTTCTTTCAACATCTGGTTCAACTTCCTCAAGGGTTGAACAAGGGGCTTTGTGGATTCTTCAAGATTTATTCGGTGCATACACAAAGCGGGGTTGAGTCCCTTAATGTCATCCACTGAATATCTGATAGCTTTTCTGTGGAGCCTTGGCCTTTTAAGGAGTCTTTCTAACTATTCTTTTATCAGATTGGCATTGACTATGATAGGATTTCTTTCCTCAGCATCTAGGAACTCATACTTCAGTCCCTCCGGCAGCTGCTTCAGCTCCGGATAAGGTTTTTGTACGTTCTCTTCTACCATGGTCACTTCCAAAGAAGCATACTTCACCATCTCTACAACCTCTTCATCTCTATCATCTTGGTTCAGGTAATCGAGGACCTTAGCTACCTCACAATCGTTGACCTATGAGTCCTCTTTGTTCAACGCCCTCATAAGAGGATCTACCATTACTGCGTCCTCTTCTACTTCCTCGTAGTATTGGTCATAGCTATCCACGAAGTAAGAAGACTCAAGCAGTGATGGTCCTTTCATAGAGTCCCTCACCTTGAAATCTATGTGATCATTCCCTACCCTCAGGGTTATCACGCCTTCAGCGACGTCAATAAGTGCCCTTCCGATTGCCAAGAAAGGACGAACGAATATGATGGGGCACTTAGGATCTTCAATAGTGTCAATGATAACAATGTCACAAGGGATGAAGAACCTCCCTACTTAGATCAGGACATCTTCCACCACTCCCACTGGCCTTTTGAAAGTGTGGTCTGCCAACTCTATCCTCATATGAGTCCCAACCATATCAGTCAGTCCTAATCATTTGGTGAGGCTTAAAGGCATGAGGCTAATACTAGCCCCTAAGTCGGAAAGACCCTTTCTTTCAATGTTATCGCCTACCGTGAAGGGTATGGTGAAGGCCCCATGATCCTTTTTCTTGGTTGGCAACTCAGCTTTTACGAAGGATGTGGACATGTTGGCTAGGTGTACAGTTTCGATCCTCCCTCCTCATCTTTTTTGCGTGACCAGATCCTTGAAGAATTTAGCATAAGTCGTCATTTCTTCCAAGGCATCTAGAAAAGGTACCTCCAAGTGGAGCTTTTTCACTGATTCCATGAACTTTTCATATATCTTCTTGAGGTGAGCCTTTACAAGCTTATATGGAAAAGGTAATCTTGGCGAGTACTGGCTTCTCCTGGTGAAAAATTTCTCTACAGGTCCTGACTCCTTAACTGGTGGGTGTTGGCTTTCTCCTCTAACTAGACTTTCTGCAACTTCCTCAGACTCGAGTTCTTTGGTTCTCGTCTCCTCCTGGCACTCTATTGTCCGTCCTGATCTGAGGGTTGCCATTTTAACAGATTTCGTACTAGAAGGGATCTTCCCCAAAGGGTTCTTTATGAGTTCAACCAACTGAGCTAGTTGCTGGTCTAACTGACGTTGGTGTGTTTGCATGTCTGCCATTTGGGCTTGCATAGTATTCAAAATGCTAGAGTTGGATAATGCGCTTTGTGCAAGCTGATTGCTTACTGTGTCTTGTCTCTTGATGAAGTCAAAAAGTTGCCCCATTAAGTTTGGCTGGCTACTACCCTTGGTATGACTTTGTCCTTGCTCTTGCCCTTGTCATTGGCTTTGGCTTGTGTTAGCATCTTGATGTGGTTGATACATAACCTGACCTTGATCATTGGGTTTTTTTGTCTGGAATGTGTTGGTCTTGGTGTACTATCCCTGCCCATTTCTCTTCTCGAAGCTAGATGGTGGCTTGGGTGGGTTGTTCAACTGATGTGAGTTCTCTGTGGCATCCTTATTGCCATAACTGAAGCTCGAGTGGTCTGCCCTCTTGAAGTTGACGTAAGATACGTTTGCAGCTTCCTCCTCTTCCGAATCACTGTCACTTGACCCTTCAGGTCGAGTATACATGCAGTTATCTACTCTATGGCCTCCTTCACCACAGGTGACACATTTCATTACCTTCTCTATCTGCTTCTTACCTTTTCCTCCTGACTCCTTTAGCTGTTTGACATCTGTAGAAATCTTATGTATCTATGATATAATTGCCTCCATAGCCTTTGACTCAATTGATGGTCCTTCATTGGCAGCTTTCTTTGCATAACCTCTATCAGTCCTATCATATTCATCCCCGGCTTGAAGCTCGACCATGTTCTCAATGATATTTTTATATCTACTAGGCTTCTTCCCAAGAAAGTTGCTTCATGCAGCTACATTTAACGATACTCTTTCCTCAGGAGTTAGGCCATTGTAGAACGTTGTTATCAGAAAACCATTCTTGTAATTGTGGTGAGGGCAATCCCTCTGATACTCCTGGTATCTCTCCCAGGCCTCATGTAGATTCTCTCCTAGTTTTTGCGTAAAAGATGTGATCTTCTGCCTGCTCCTAACAGTCTTTTCAGTAGGGTAGAACTTGTTTACGAAAGCCTCTACTAAATCATTCCATCCATTCAGGGATTGATGTGGTAGTCCAAGGTACCATGACAGTGCCTTGTCCTCCAAAGAGAAAATGAAACCCTTGCAATAGATCACTTCTTGCGGTACCCCCCTCATTTTGATGGTGTCACATATATTTTTGAAAGCATCAAGGTGATGATAAGTGTTGTCATTCTTGGAACTCCCTCAAAAACTCTTATTCTGGATCATAGAAATCACAGTGGGTTTCAGCTCAAATTTTGTAGCACCGAACCTCAGGATTATCACTGGGCATCTCGAGTTGTTGGCTTTTGTGGCAGCCAACTCTCGAAGAGTCTTTTCTTCTTCTTTGGAATCTTCGTTGCCATTGTTCCTACAATTCCACTCTTGATTATGATGGTTCCTCCTATTCCTACGGCGATGACGACGCTCCTCATGGTGATGATCATTCTCAGGTTGTTCTGATTCAGGTTCATCTAGCTCTTCATATAGATGATCATCATTGTAACGGTCGTCGTCTCTTGGTGGAGGTGGGTGTGGTTCAACTCTCACATTCCGCTCATCCATGGAAAGAGGTGGTTCCACATGAGGCGGCATGATGAACGAAGTTAAATTTGAACAAAATGCTTCTCCCAGGTACCTAAACAGAACGTACGATCAAGTTAGAAAACTAGGCTTGATGAAGCGAACTATTCTGCACAGATTCAGGTTAGAAGGCTTAAAGCTATGGTGTTGTCAAGCTTATTGCTAAGCTTGAGGCACGGGAGTATAGTAAGTGGACTCAGGGTTCTTTAACAGTACTGTTTTGCCTCATCCCTGACAACGGCGCCAAAAAGTTGACCGGCCAAATCACGCGTCTAAAAGGAGCGGATTACTTTTAAAGAGATAACCCGACTCTTAGGCCCCCGCAATGATAACGGGGTCCGATGTAGCGATCGGGGTCGAACACAGGGATGAGGTTGGTAGTGCCAAGAACGCGGAATCAACACTTCTATACTCTGGTGGAAAAAGAGGATTAAAAGGTGTTCCCCAAGGAACGACAATCTTCAAGGTGAAGGAAAACAAAAGAAAACAAACTATAATGAGAAAAGATAGAAACTCAGATCGGGTTCACTTAAAAAAAATGTTTCCTTAACAAGCAAACTATCCCTCTTCCCTACATGCACATACCAAAATTACAAGCAACCATAAGAATGCCACATCCCACTCTCTCTCGATAAGAGGAAGGAACCAGACTTAAAAGAAGTCTCTCTCTCGAGAAGACAACTCAAAAGCCTCACCGCAAAACATATAGGTTAGAGCACTAACAATCCAACAGTCTCGTGCATTCATGCTACTCCACGACACGGATAAAAGTGATATTACTCTCTCGAGATATCGACAATCAAACATCGCAAGATGATAGCTAAACATACAAGCGAAGCGTTAAAGCAAGCGCATAGAGATAATTTTTATATGGGCATGGATATTCAGACAAGAAAGAATAGATATGCCGCAACAAGGAAACATCGTAAAGAAAAACTATCTCCAACTGGAGTTACAAGAAAGATGATGGTTTAGGCTTTTAGTAGTTTTATGGGTTTTGTACAACATCTTCTGAGGAGCTAAAACTATTGTTAAGGTGAGGCACGAAGGAAGAAAAGTTAGGAATAATGGGTAGCATCGGAAAACACCCATTACCCCTTCTCTCAAAGAGGGTACCTCCAACTAAATGCCAACACCCTCTCTCAAGGGTAATGAACATAGGTTGGAGTGGGAAAGCAACCCGAAGCAACTCCAACCCTGGATACTCTCGTACTTCTTGGGCAGACCAAGCTCTGGAGTTACAACATCCTTCTCTCAAAGGAGTCAAAACGGGAAACACGATTCGATAGCTAGTCAAAACATGATCCAACATACAAGCTAGAACTCAGATGCTATATAAAAAATCATCCAAAAAAAGGGAACCAAACATAGAACAACATGTATTAAACTCCACAGATTCTATAAGCATAGATATTGTGTAAAAATGGTTCAGTTACAATGCATAATAAATGAAAGTAAATCCTGAAAAAGTAAGATAGGTATCGCCCCCCTTGATATAGGAGGTCGATACACTGCAGCAGACCCCTAAGGTATATCTAACCCGATACCGGGCGGGAGCTCTACCCGATATGTCTGTGTCGGGCAACTAGCCCAGTCAGGCGACATGCCGTGATGGGAAGGTGTATCGATCAAGGCTCTCTACCTGATACGGTCGTGTCGGGGTACCACCCTCTTGGGCAACACACCATGACGGGTGGTCTGTATCGGGTTTGATATCGTGCTGGGTTAGAGATAACTCAGGTTCTCATATTCCTTGTATCGGGTGTAGGGGGCGAGCCATCTCAGGTAGGAGCCCATCTAGGAACCCGACACGTCAAGGGGGCCTTCTTGGTTGTGTCCGGATGCTGTGGCTACCGGGGTGAGTTCTAAGTGAACCACTCCCATCCCTCTCGGGTTGGGGGTGAACTCACCTAGTGTCGCCCGACACACCTGCTCCAGATGCTTTCCAAAGTTAGCTTTCACGAGGTTCCGACCATCCCATCGGAGTCATGTAGCTGCTATTTATAGGCAGCGGTTGGAGGAGGTTGCGGTTCTCTGGGCACCACATATCCTTAATCGGCTCTGCACACGTGTCTTTGGGGATGATCGACACGTGTGTGTCACCTGGAACAGCAGGTCGTCGTGTGTCGGGTTGCAAGCATATCAGATGGCCACGGTGGGTAGACACTTCCTATGAGTGGCTCGTATCACGTGACATGCCATAATGGGTTGATTAGTCATGGCGGGCAGAGCTCTCTGTTGGGTAAGTGGCATACCGCCCTTCAGGGCCTCCTTGTGCGACAAGCCCGTGTCACGTTGCTGCTATATTGGGTTGAAGCCACGATGGGTAAGTGGGCGTTTCAGGTGGCTGGTAGAAGGGCTGATGCAGGTAAGCATCGTTCATGGGTTGGGACGGGCCTTTAGCGGTTTTTTAGGTATAAAATAGGGGAAATTTTGTACAAAAGATGGAAAAAGAGTTAAGGGTGTAGCGCAGTTTACTTTTGTACAAAAACATGACAAAATTGAGAGGAAAAATAGTTTAGAGGGTAGTTTTGACAAGGAAATAAATGTTATAAATAGCCATAAAATGGCTGTTATCACTGACCCACTGACTTGGCCCATTTAGAGCCAGCCAAGTCACAAGTCCAAGGCATGACTTTGACTTGCTCAGAGTAAAGAAGGTGATGGAAAAAAGATGATGTTACCCATGAGCAAAAAAATAAAGGAAAATAGAAAACAAGAAGGGTAAGAGGGGAAAATGCATAGGGGATTCATCCCCTTCATTGGGCCATGCCATGGATAGTGAGTAGAAGCTTGAGGATATTGGGCAAAATTCGCAACTAGAAAAAATTTGGGAAAGCAACAACATAGAAAGGAAGAGGGGAGTAGTACAAACCTGATGAACCAAAAAATTCGAATCAAGTTGTCGAGGATAGGAAGAAACATCCATCACAAAGCCTGGATCAAAACTCAAGCATCAATAAGAAAGGATGCAAGGAAGCAAGAACATGATGGGGAAGGCTCGGGTATAGGTATTTATAGGTGAGGTTGAGAAACAAGCGAGATGGATATTGCCCGAACTTGCATGGAGAGAAAGGTTTGAGGCTTTCTATATTTCTATATGAAATTACAAAAATAGGGGATCATCTAGTCCATTTTTAAATTTAGAAACGGTTGGAGGAAGTTTCATGCATTTCGGTGGAGAAACGAAAGAGTAATCGACAAAACAAATTAGCTATTCTCGGCGCATGTTTCCAAATCAGTGAGTTGTTGAAGAAAATACGCGAGCAGTAGGATCATTTATCCAATGGTCATGATCATTCCGGTCAAAGTCAACTGCATGACAAATAAAATTAGATCCTAATCAAATTGAAATATAGTGTGTACACATTAATTTCCCTTTTTATCTCTCCCTGTTTGAGGGTGCAAACATGCTCCAAATTAGTTGAAAATTGACATATGCTCCAAATTAGTTGAAAATTGACATATGTCCTATTTTTATATGAGGAATCCAAATATCAATTAGATTTTCATTTTGAGAACTTTTGATGTGTTAAATAAATCAAATCTTATTTTCTGTTTTCCTCCATCATTAATTTTTATAAGATTCTCCAAATTTGAAAAAACTTCTCCCACAAGTCACATGAAGTGCCTTGGATATGAATTTGCCATTAATTTTACATTTTGAATTTGTTTAAACATTTATTTAATATTTTTAAGGTTCTACACACTTTCTCTCTCCTGATTTCACCTTTTAATGAAATATTCTCCAAATTGAGTCAAAATTCACCCAAAGGCATATTTTGATGTTCAAATCACGAATTTGGCATCAATTGTTACTTTTAGAATCATTAATGATTTTATTTTAAATTTTTTATTTATCTCCTATTTTCCCATTCAATTAATGCAATTATAATTACTAATTTTCTAAAAGTTGTGAAACTTATCTCTCAAGCAAACTTGTAATCAAAGAAAATGAATTTGAACTTAGAATTATCTTTTGAATTCCCTTCTTATGATTTTTTGGCAATTTACACTTATTTTCACTTAATTGAAAAATTAATTCATTTAATGTCACATTATGTTAGTTTTAGGATTTTCTTTTTCTAATACAAAAAGGATAGAAACTTCTGATCGATTTATTTTATCCTTATCCCTCTTAAGTGGATATTTTGTAAAATAAACCCTTTTATTAACTTTTACTAAGGTATTTGTGCATAGATCCTTATAATGTCAAATATAGGGAACAAATGTACACAAAACCTTTATAATTTTCACTAATTCAACATCAAGGACAGAAATGAAAGAAAAAGCTTAGGTAAAGGCTAAACTAAGATTATATATAGATTTTAGTTGGTTTCAACACTCCACCTGTTAAAAAGGATTTTGTTCCCAAAATCTCATACAAAAAGAGAAGGGTGAGTACGCAACATCTCATCTTTAAGCTTCCAAGTGGTTTCTTCCAAACCATGGTACTTCCATAAGACTTTCACCAACTCAATCACCTTGTTATTCAAATACTTAACTCGGGAGTCAAGAATCTTCATAGGTAAATCCTCATAAGTCAGATTCTCTTGAATCTCCAAAGGTTCAATTGTGAATACATGAGAAGGGTCCTTCACATACTTTCTTAGCACAGAGACATGAAACACATTATGGATCTTATCATAGATAGGAGGAAGAGTAAAACAGTATGCACAGTCTCAAACCTTATCCAAAATCTCAAATGGTCCAATATAGTGGGGACTAAGCTTGCCTTTAACTTTAGATCTTGCAATAGAACATATAGGCTTGATCTTCAAGAAGGCATAGTCTCCTACTAGGAAACTCATATCAGACCTCTTCTTTTAAGCGTACATCTTATGTTGATCTTGTGCAACTTTCATATGCTTCTTGATCAAATGAACCTTCTCTATCATCATCTGCATATCATTAGTCTTCACCGGAGTACATTGTCCCACATCATCCCAGTGTAACGGAGAACGAAAAGGCCTTCCATATAGATCTTCATAAGGTGGTATACCAATACTAGCTTGATAGCTATTATTGTAAGCAAACTTAGCTAATGTAAGATACTTATCCCATGCACCTCCCCAATCCATAACACATGCACGAAGTAAATCTTCCAGAATTTACACCATTCTTTAAGATTGATCATCTATTTGTGGATGATAAGCCGTACTGAAATGTAAGTCAGTACCCATCTCTTCCTGAAATTCACTCCATAAATGAGAGGTAAAATTTGGGTCACAATCTGATACTATCACTTTAGAAACTCCATGAAGATGAACGATCCAATCGACATACAATTGACCCATCTCATCAACCTTATAAGTGGACTTGAAAGGCAAAAAGTGGGCAAACTTTGTAAGTCAATAAATCACTACCCACACTGCCGCATCATGACCTTTCCCGGTCTTAGGGAAACCAATGATGAATTCCATAGTAATCTTCTCCCATTTTCATTTTGGGATCTCAAGCGGGTGCAAAAGACCACCAGGTCATTGATGCTCGATCTTGACTTGCTGACAAGTCAAAACACTTTGCAACAAATAGAGTGATATCCTTCTTCATGTTCTTCCACTAAAAACATTACTGCAGGTCCTTGTATATCTTGGTAGTACTAGGGTGTATAGTATACTTAGACCCATGGGATTCACTCAAAACCTTCTATCGCAAGTTCCCAACTTCAGGTACCCATAACCTTTGTCGAAAACAAACAAAACCATCTTCTCCAACTAAAAATTTAGATTGTGGCTTCTCAGCTAAGGCCTTCATCTCATCAAGCTTAGAACTTTCTAACTGTGTAGCAACAACTTATGAGATCTAAGATGGTGTAATGGACAAACTAGCCATGTGAACACAAATTCTCAACATCTTATTTATCATTAGGATGTGGTTTCCAACAGCAAACATACTCAAGATTCATAGCAGCACAGACTACATCTATCTTCTGACTCAAAGTATCACCAACTACATTCACTTTATTGAGATGATAAGTTATGGAAAAATCGTAGTCCTTGAGATACTCCATCCATCTTTGTTGCCTCAGATTTAGATCCTTCTACATCAAAAGATATCTCAAACTTTTGTGATCTGAGAAAACTTCAAACTTCACTCCATACAGATAGTGTTGCCATATTTTTAAAGCATGCACAATAGCAGCTAGCTCTAAATCATGGGTAGGCCACTTCTGTTTGTTAGGTTTCATCTAGGCAATCACTCGATATTCTTACATCAAGACACACCCTAATCCTTGCTTAGAAGCATATATGAAAATGATGTAGAGTTGTCCTTCAACAGGTAATGCAAGAATAAGATTAGAAGTCAAACATCCTTTCAGCTTCTAAAATTTGTCCTCACATTCTGGTGCCCACACAAACTTGATTTCTTTTCTTGTCAACTTTGTCAGAGGGAGAGATAAATTGGAAAAACTCTTGATAAACCCCTGATAGTAACCTGTTAGACTGAGGAAACTACGGATCCCAGAAGGAGTCTTCGAAACTTTCCACTTGGTCACAGATTCTACCTTTGTAGGATCAACGATTGTATGTTCGGTAGAAATTACATGACCCAGAAACATCACTTCTTTTATACAGAACTCACACTTTGAGAATTTCGCATATAGTTGATTTTTTCTCAGTGTATTCAACATAATAAGTAGATGTTCATGATGTTGTTCTTCAAACTTAGAGCATACCAAAGCATCATCGATGAACACCACAATGAACTATTTGAGGTAAGGACCAAACACTCAATTCATCAAGTCCATGAAAGCGACAGGGGCATTGGTCAAGCCGAAAGGCATGACTAGAAACTCATAATGCCCATAACATGTTCTAAAAGCTGACTTAGAGACATCTTCATCTTTCACTCGCATCTGGTAGTAACCACTTCATAGATCCATCTTCGAGAACATAGTGGTTTACTTCACCTAGTGGAATAGGTCATTGTGAGGCAAAGGATAACAGTTCTTTATTGTCACTTGATTAAGCATACCATAATCCATGCACATATACAACGAACCATCCTTCTTCTTCATGAACAAGATAGGGGCTCCCCAAGGTGAAACACTAGGGCACACAAAGCCTATGTTGATAAGATCCTAAAGCTGCTTCTTAAGCTCGACGAGTTCTGTAGGGGCTAAGTGATAAGGCGGCTTCAAGATAGGCAAAGTTCCTGGTGCAATCTTGATGGAAAATTCCACCTCACAAGTTGGGGGCAATCTAGGCAACTCTTCAAGAAAGACATTAGGGAATTCCTTCACAACTTCTATATGATCGAGAGCAGGAGGTGTGGCTTTGAGGATGATAGAAGCTAAAAATGCTCTACACCCTTACGAGACAAACTTTTCAGCTTTGATTGTGTAGATGATAAACTATAGATGCTCTAACTTCCTACCCTTGACACACATGCTTCCTTTACTAGGATGTAACAAACTAACCTTTGATTCTTCACAGAACAAAATAGCCTTGTACTTCTTCAACCAATCCATCCCCATGATAATATCAAAGGTACAAGTCAAATAATATGAAATCTGATGGAAACATCCTCCCAGAGATATAGAGGTCTAAGGCAGGGAGTTTGAAATAAGAAGAGCATACCCTACCACTAGGGTTTTTAACATCTAACACATCATCCATATATCCTGATTCTATCTCAAACATAGTAGCAAGCTGAGTTGATATGAATGTATTTGATGAACCAGACTCACAGAGTGATTTAACATGATGCATATTAAGATGTAAAGTACATTCGATGACTTCATTATCTTCTTCAGCTTCTTCATCATTAAGGGCAAATACCCTACCATTCCGCCTCTCCACAAGTGGTTGATGGTCTTGTCAGTTCTAATTGTTATTGTTTCTTGGAGGCAGATTTTGTCACTATTGCGGTTGTTGAGCAGGATGCTGAGCAAGCTACTGAGTTGGGGCTTGACCCTACCCAATCTTGGGATAGTTAGGTCGGACGTCTTTAGCTTTTCCACACTCATGGCATATGGGTACATGTCAATCATCTCTATGAGGTTGACCATTGCCTACAGGGCATCTTCCTGGCCTTAGTTTCCACCTACATTCTTCCTTTTATTGTTGTTGTGCTCGAAAGACTGAAATTGGGGGTAAGACTCTATCACCAAAGCCTTTTCCACCATTTGTTGGAAGGTCAGAGGTAGTTGGGGAATAAGATTATTCCCAACACTATAGCTTAAACCCTCAAGGAATAGGGATGATCTTCTTTCAGTTCCAAGATCCACAACATAGCGCTCCAAGAGGAGGAAATGTTACACGCACTCAGAGATGCTCATGCTTCTTTGTCGCAGACTATAGAACTCTGCTTCTTTCCTCTTTAGATAGGCGAGACAATGTACTTCTCACAGAATAGTTTGAGGAACTACTCCCAGGTCATGCTTGAAGTATCATAGGCACAAGCCATACCCAACCACCAGACCCGTGTTGGCTCATCCAGGACATACGTTGCAAAGCAAACCTTTTGGTGAGGAGGACATGCCATGCCCTTGAAGGTACGCTCCAAGGCCAAAACCCAGTCGTCAACTTTATCCACCACTAGTTAAATAGTCTACTTAAATCAACATGCTAAAGAACTATGAGAGGTATAAGCATCAAACAATAGAAACATGGCAATGGGGTACAAGACTTAAGAAATAAATAACAAAACTGATTGTTGAGGCAAATATAGGAAAGGAAATATCAAAAGGAGAGATTAGGGTTTCAAAAGTGCCTCATTAGGGAAACTAGGTTAGGGTTGCAAATATTCCCAACTAAGGTGTAAGGAAGCACATACCTATCTTAATGAAATCTAATTACTCACTTATACCATTTTAATTGAGTCCGAGCTCCACTTATCCTATTTTCAATGTATAATCATGTATTAGGGTTTTACATATGCATTAATGGCAAAGAAACCTTAACTTTTGGACTTTTTGAACAAAACCACGATTTTGACTCTAAAATTATCACCATTGATCTTATTAAGATCTTCTGATTAATAAAACATATAGTTTTATCAATTTTGAAGTTATAATGATTAAAGTTTATTTTTGGTGATTTTTATTCATTAAAATCATTTTTAGAAAACACCTTTTTGACAAAACTCAAAACCAAACCTTAGGAGTATTTTTATTAAAAAACTTACCTTTTTTTTATTCCAAAACATATTTACTTTTAATTTTTGGACAAATGAATAAAAAGATATGATTTTTTTAATATCAGTCAATTAGAAAATTAGAAAAATACATTTAAGCGATGAAATTTGCTAGAAAAGGAGAAAAGTGGGGCTCGACCAGCTGACTTGAACCAATCAGAGCTAGCCAAGTCACGGGTCAAAGGCGCTACTTTGACTCGCATAAAGCAAAGAAGGTGGTGGTGAAAAGAGGATTTTACCCCTAAGAGAAAAACAAAGGAAAATAGAAAATAAGAAGGGTAAGAGGGGAAAACGCACAGAGGATTCATCTCCTTTGTCAAACCACGCCATGGCCAGTGAGCATAAGCTTGAGGATATTGGGAAAATTCACAACTAGTGAAAATTAGGGAAAGCAACAACATAGAAAGGAAGAGGGGAGTAGTATAAACATGATGAACCAAACAATTCAAATCAAGTCATCAAGGAGAGGAAGAAACACCCACCGCAAAGCTTGGATCAAAACTCAAGCACTGACAAGTAAGGACGCAAGAGCATGAGCAATTGGAGGAAAAGTGTAGTTGCAAGAGGGATATGGAAGACTCGAGTATAGGTATTTATAGGCAAGGTTGAGAAATAAAGCGAGATAAATATTGCCTGAACTTATTTGGAGAGTAAGGTTTGGGTTTTTTTAGATCTCTCCATGAAATAATGAAAATAGGGGATCATCTGGTGTGGTTTCATATTTAGAAAAGGTTGGAGGAAGTTTCATGCGATTCGATGGAGAAATGAGAGAGCAATCGACAAAACAAATCAGCTATTCTCGGTGCCTATTTCCAAATTAATAAATTCTTGAAGATAAATCCCAAGTTGTTGGATCACAGATCCAACAGTCATGATCGCGTCAGTCAAAGTCAACCGTGTGACAAATAAAATGACATCCTAATCAAATTGGAATATAGTGTGTATACATTAATTTCCCTTTTCTCTCTCCTTGTTTGAGGGTATAAACATGTTATAAATTAGTTGAAATGGACACTTGGCCTATTTTTTATATGAGGAATCTGAATATGCAATTAGATTTTCCTTTTGAGAACTTTTTTATGTGTTAAATAAATGAAATCTTAATTTCTCTTTCCTACATCATTAATGGATATATGATTCTCCAAATTTGGTAAAACTTCACCCACAAGTCTCATTAAGTGCTTTCTATATGAATTCGCCATCCATTTTACATGTTAAAGTTGTTTGTATATTTATTTAATATTTTGAAGGTTCTACACACTTTCTCTCTCCTAATTTCACCTTTTGATCAACTATTCTCCAAATTTAATCAAAATTCATCCTAAGGTATATTTTAATGTGTAGATCATGAATTTGGCATCAATTATTACTTTTGGAGTCATTGGTGATTTTATTTTATATTTTGAGTTGTCTCCTATTTTCCCATTCAGTTAATGCAATTAGAATTACTAATTTTGCAAAAGTTTTTTTTTATCGAGAGAACTATCCCCGTAGAAGTGCCACTTTTGTGACCCCCCCCCAGACAACGTAAAACTCTCAGGCTCTAAGTGCCCCTCACACCCGGGAACCGGTTAAAGCACATAGTTGGCTGGCCTACATGACGAGTACCATTAATGTCACATTCAATTGAAAAATTAATTCATTTAATGTCACATTATCTTAGTTTTAGGATTTTCTTTTCTTTTTCTCATATAAAAAGGCCATAGAAACTTCTAGATTGATTTTATTTTATCCTTATCCCTCTTAAGTGGATATTTTGCAAAATAAATCTTTTTATAAACGGTTACGGAGCTATTTGTGCATAAATCCTTATAATGTCAAATATAGGGAACAAATGTACACCAAACCTTTATAATTTCCACTAATTCAACATGAAGGATACAAATGAAAGGAAAAGCTTAGGTAAAGGCTAAACTAAAATTATACATGGATTTTAGTTCTCTATAAGTAGGCATGTCACATACTAAAGTGTTTGTCAGCTATTGTGGGGTCCTTGCTTGAAGAAAAGTGCCTCCCTTTGTTGAGGATTGGAGACAAGCGAGTACGGTCCAAAAAGACCTCATCTAGAGGGAGTTAGAGGTGAGATAAATGAAGTTATATTTTTATAGTCTTTTTCTTATTCTTTCTCTTAACATTTATAAACAGTATTGAATGTTGATCTTTTTAGGACCGGTATGAACTTGATGAAAAGTTACATCAGAAGTCTGTTATGTAGCTCATCGGGAGAAGGTATAGAGATTGGGTGGCAATCCTCACAAGAGACTATGTCTTTAGAGATAAGAAGGAACCTTGGCTTAAATGGAACTATATTAATCAAGATGATTGGAAGGAGTTTGTTTTGCAGAGACAAATAGATGTGTTCTAGGTATTGAATTAAATATATTTCTATGATTTCTTATGGTTACTTAACAATATCACTTGTATGAATTAATCAGGTCCTTCGTGTTGCTCAAAAAGAGAGGCGTGACAAGAATGTGTACAACAACCAGTTGGGTTCAGGTGGTTATTAGAAACGTCACATGTTGAGAGAGTTGTTATAATGAGATCAAGAGATACAGTGACAATAAGAGCAAGGGAAAGATGGAGAGCAAGAGCAAGGGCAACAAAAAGGGTCTTCTACTTCTACTCCTACCATCGAGTCTTATAGTGCTTCTGGACAGTTGCCTCACTATAATGAGTGGATAGATGCGAGGAGAAACAAAGATGGAGAAATCCATGTCTAAGCAACACAGGAGGTGGCAGATAAAATGTTATATTTCTTAGTTTCATAATAATTGACCATGTTCATTTTTTGTCGGATGTGTAGGCTGTAAAAGATGTGAATCCGCTTGTCCAATGGATTTTTTGAGTGTTTGTGTTTATTTATGGCATGAGACAACCCGTAGTATGGGTCTAGCTTATTGATACATTACAAAAAAAATCCACTTGAATCATTTTATTTGATTCCTATTTTAATTTTAATGATTAGTCCATTTTTTATGATAATTAGTTGGAGTCGGTTGCCCAAGCAAAGGAGAGAAAGTTCACCCCTCAGGACACACACTATGAATTGACAGTTTCTCTAGGGATAGAAGAGCATTCTAGACGTGTTAGGGTTGTTGGAACTGGGTAGGGGATAAAATCTTTTTACCGCATCCCAGCATAAGGCAAACAAGTCAATAAAGGGAAAGTCGATGCAAAGTATGTACAGAGAATTATAGATGCATCCTTAGAGAAATATATAGCTTCTCAGGTGATGCAGAAACCAACTTCTCCAATAGTCACAGAATATGTTCATCACTCGCCCACAAAGTGCATTAGGAGTAGTCCTTCAGACCCTCAGGACACAGCCGGGGTAAGATTTAATTCAAGTCAATTCATATTACCTTGTGATAAAATAATCCTTCAAACCAATATTTATATTTGTCAAATTAAATTTTGTGTTTCATAAATATGTAGGTGGCCAGAAAATGTCATCTTATCGTCGATGAACCAGCAAGCAACATCGTCGCAGATTTTGAGGCTTCTATCACCGATGTGGTTCATGGTATTCCCCTTCCCACTGATCACTATCATGTGAGAATTATACATGTCTTTCTAGGAATAAGGGACATACATCTCCCATACAAAATTGGAGACACCGCAATCAAGGATGTAATTGGTGCTTGTACTGGATGGCTCAAATGACACTTTATATTTGTTTAGGTATGAGAAATGTATATTGAAACTTAAATAAAATAATGGAAAGCTAATATTAGAATA
This sequence comes from Alisma plantago-aquatica, assembly GCA_963693085.1. Lineage (NCBI taxonomy): Eukaryota > Viridiplantae > Streptophyta > Magnoliopsida > Alismatales > Alismataceae > Alisma > Alisma plantago-aquatica. The sequence continues at coordinate 1,259,058,773 of OY856411.1, read as the reverse complement.
CATGTATGCATCCTACAATAGTTAAGAAGCCCCCTAAAGATCTGAAGCCTTTGTCCCCTCATTTTATTTCACATGAGTTGTTCGACTCCTTAGGCCCTTATTTCTAGACGTTGACAAGATGGTTAGACATTATAGACCAAACATATACCATTGTGATCAGCCTTGGGGAGGATATGGTAGGTGTACAGCGGGATAATGTTATAGTGTTGACATATGTTGCTGAGGTATTCAAGTATGATTGGTTGAACACATCTGTGATAGAACTTTGGATATGGTGAGAGTGAATACATCATCATATGTGAAAATTATTTAATTATTTCCTACATATAAACCGAGTATTGGTTATATAATATATTTCAGTCATTTGTATTGTGTGGCTCTTAACTTCTGAATAGCAAATGTGGAATTTCTAATGTCATCATAGATTAGTGATGTACTTAGAGATCCGAGTGGCATCAAAGAATGTTTGACTGTTGCGATGTAGTATTTTGGTGCTTCCAAGAATGTGGTCTTCACTCCCTTTAACGTTAAGTAAGTTTATCGCTTGTTGTTTATATGTCTAACATATGAATACAATTTTTTTCTGAGATTTTTTTTTATTTACCTTCTATTCACTTAGAGGTATGCATTGGCAATCATTATTGATTGTTCCCGAGACTTGGAGGGTGTCTTAGATCCTTCGGGTGAAAATTTTCCACTAAATGAGGGACACCCAATGAAATTGGTGATTCATGTGTAAATATAGTTTCTCGATGCCCAACATATTTGTTAATGTGTGCATTATAATGACAGTTTAATAATGCAACATATATTTTAATTTTACATATAAGGTTGTGAAAGCATTCCGTGATGACGGATGGAAGATAGATAAGAAAAAGAAATTAGTACCTTAGAGGAGTATTGATGTATAGTCTTCTCATTCCAATTGCATAATATATGACCAACTCTACTTGATTACATTTATTAAATATTGTAAATCTACAAGAACCTATACTAGATGATGGTTGGGCATGCGTATATTACGTGATGTTGTATATGTTGGTGATTGTCAATCATACGGAACAAATCACATCTATAGAGAATGTAAGTTAGTAGTCTTGGATTATATTAATGAAGTAGTCTCATTATAAACAATCAAATCTAATTACAAGTCTTATTCTCTTTGTAGTTTTTTGAGAAGACTAAACCCAGTACATTGGAGCAATTGATTGACCTACGTGAATAGTGGGAAACCTGCTTCATCGAAGATGTAGATTTGAATGAAAAATTTGACGTTTGATTGATATTTTTTAGTAGTTCAAACTTTGATGTCAGATTCTTTTTATGTATTTTGTGAGTGTAAATTGAATATTGATGTGTATAAATTATACATTGTGACTTAAAATCTGAGATAGCAACTGATGTTGATATGTATTTTGTGAGTGAAATTTGAATGTTGAGTGCATATGTGTGTGTGAATTTGAATGTGAAGGCATGAGAAAAAGAATGATATTTGTTTGTACATATATGTATGAATTTGAAGTGTGGTTGAGAAATGAAACAATTGAGATGTGAGTTCATGGATTTGTGTGCAATTTGAATTGAAAAAATGATACAATGTGGTATGTTACTATGTATAATTATATCTTTTTCTTGCATGTATGTTGGCATGTTGTTAAGCCATGATGCTTGCAGTGATCTTGTTATTCTTTAGAACTTTTAGTTCAGAAGAACAAGGCTCCAGATAGGCCAGGAGGTTGGACAGCAAGTCTGCATGCATGTGATATAAAAAACATACACATCTATCATCAGTTATTTAGAAACAACCGACTACATACACATTCTCCGTCGATTATTTACAAACAACTGACAGTACATATCCAAAATTTTACTGTTCATTCACTGATAAAATCGACATTAGAAAATTTAGTGTCGGTTATATGTCATCACTCTACCGACGAGGAAAATAGTAACGACGTTGGTTGTTTTCTTAGAAACCGATGAGAAAAGGTCAAAGTGAGTTACGTCATCGGTTCCTCCCTAACAAAGAATCGCCGACATAAACTTTTTTTGTTGGTACTCATAACTGACGAAGAATGATTAAGTTTTATCGTCGCCCACTTGATCGTCAATTTGAAACCGATGTGAAATGCCTAAAATAATCGACTCTATATCCTCGTTATGTAGTAGTGGTTCCCTAGAATTCCATCACAAACTCCTTCGTCGCCACTAGAGAGATCGCTCTGCTACATCTTCTTATATATGCTTAACTATTTATGTATCATTGAATATGATTGTCTCTTGAATTCTTGACCGAATCGGAGATTCAGATGAATGTTAACAAGCTTGAATGATGATTAAAATAATAAAATGATAGTCAACCAGGCCCATGAAAATTTCATTGAATATTGTTGAAGTGTAAGAGTTATCTTCTTCTTAGTAGAGGCAACTATAAGGTCCTTGTTTGGCATATCCAATGGCATGCCCATGTAACATTGTCATTGAAGACGTATGAATTTGTTTGTATTAAATTGAGTAGTTGGTATCTACATATAAGTGTATTCCTATTTAGCAATTTCTGCGACATGGTTAGCATTCAGGCATTTCCATAAAGGTGTTAATGCTTCTCATATTTAACAGTTTTATCCATGAGGTCTCATGTTGATGCCAAGCCGAGGTTGAAATCTATAAGATTTTCTTATTCATATTGGGTTTGTCTCGCATGTGCATTGTGTTAGTCCTTGGTATACTCACTCCTTCACGCATGAATCCATGACGACGAGGGGTCTCACGGCAATTAATTCCTCTATGATTTACTAGAGGTTTTTAAAGAACTCATTGAAGCCTATAGAGGATGGCCGAAAGTGAAAAGTTGCACTAGAGAAAGGTGCATATTCATTGGCAATTTGGCATGCAAAAACTTTTTATGCATGTGTATCTTTAAGGAAGGTCACATAACCCACTAAACTTTTGGTTTTAGCGAGTAACAAACGCTTTCACTCCCAATCATTTCCCTTCCTATCACATCCTTCACTTTCCACCCTTGTTAAAAGTTAACGGTTGCTTGGTATCCCGTTCGTTTCGCACAAACAACAGCTAAATAAACACACGTACCCTCTGTCACAGAATCAATACAGATTGTATAACTTTATTATTTTTTTGCCATTTGGCCCTAAATCCATACAAAATGGTTAGGCGCTCGAATTTCTTTGAATCCTGGAAAGAACGGAACATGATAAAAGTCGACTGTTTATTGTGGACAGATGAGATAGAGGAAAAACCACGGTTTGAGTTACTTCCCAGATGAGTAATTGATGGACAAACTTAAATCTTTAAATCATAATAATAATTGTGATTGTTTGTAATGTCAGATGTAACTCTCATCTTCCCTTACTAAAAAAAATGTATTGGCGATCTCAATAATATTTCATATCGAACCGTTAATTATTACTTTAACATATGATGCAACTACATCAAATTCAACACCAGCTTCTTTGAGTTAAATATTTTGGATCTTGGCAGCACAGTTCACTAAGTTGAATGTTTATTTTTATCCTAGTTTTATTGTTGGCATCAGTAGTAGTAGTCAATATTCCATGCTCTTGTATCATCTATTTCTCTCAAGGAAATGCTTACATAGCGTTTGGAATCCACACAAAGACGTTTTACATTGACACGTCAATCATGATAGATATAAAGGAAATAAACATCGTGAAACAAAAGTATCTTATTTATTAACAGAGATCTTCAATCACATAATACATATCATTATCATATTAATTTAATCATATATGCATATGCATAAAAAAATATTTATATATAAGTATTTTTATTTCTAGTAGATTTTATATTCGACACTTGTGTGTATGTATTTTGGAATAGTGGAAATATACGTAGAATCAATATTTCATTATTTGGGCATCAAAAAAGGTGACTACCTTGACAATGAAAAGGATGGTGGTGCGGCGAGGGATCTAGGATAGGTCACCGTGCATTCTTTCATGATCCATCCGATTTTGAAAAGACTAGTCGCTTCGATGAGGGCTTGTTTGGCTGGGTAATTTTTACTAGCTACAAAGTATAGTTTAAGATTATCTTAACGTTGCTTTCGATGGTCCATAAATATAAACTTATAGAAATTTTTACTTTTGATAATTCCGCTCCTATAAACACATCGAGCCAAATTGTGATGATATTGACAAACAATTAAAGGGATTAAATTATGAAATTCTGCCAAGATGATGTGCATACATCGATGTACCTAATTATGCAATAATATGATATGTTGGTATTGTGTAGGGAGTTCTACACGTGTGAGTGAAAAGATACAAAAGTGTTCCAATAGGAATTTATATTATTCAGTTTAGACATATACTTATTCTAATGCAAAACATGTTATATTTTATGTTTTACATTCAATGAAGTGAATGAGGTCTCCCGCACTTTGAACCTTTTTTCAATATTTTTAATGAAACTTCATCTTGGAATTTTGGGAGATTTCTGACACGATTTTGATGTCTGCTAGTGGTCAAAATTAAAATCTCTATCGAGATTTAGTACTTTTGACTAAAATTAATGATTTCGGTCAAAATTTTAAAATATGATACAAAGTGTGAATTTACAATATATCGTAGTTCTGACCTTATCCTACCGCACAAGCCCCAAATCACCTATAGGCTCACGTTACATGACGACATAATAGAATGTAGATACCATGATCATGACGACATGGTCGTTCAAATGCATGTTCTCCATAGTCCTCCAACGGAAAGAATAACTCAGCCACCCCTCTACGCATATAGAGGGTCACAAAGGGACATCACACTCATGGTGGTATGATTGGACACATTCTTCTCAATGACCCCCCCCCCCCCCCCCAAAAAAAACAATTAAACACCATTTAACGAAGGCATTATTGATGCATCCAAAGTTAGGGTACTTGTCAAGAAACAAAGTGGTCACGTTCAACCTCCATTCATCTTTGTGATCTTGTATCATAAACTAACAAGTTTATACAACTAACATGAATGAACACAACTAGTAGCAACATATGAGTTAGACTCCCTACCCTTAATGTTGATGATCATCCTAGGGATTTCATGTGACTTCTCCCCTCATCCATGACACTTGATGATACTATCTAAATGATTTTCTATGAGGAAATAAGTATTCAATGTATAATAAATGTAACAGTGTGTATTGAAACGACAATGTTGTGAAGTGTTAATATCCTAACTATGAAAACATAATAAAAATTGATAGCGATGGAATATGTGATCGATGCTCTCTATACAAGTATAATGTATATACATTTATATAAACAAACACGGTACTTGTTGTTGACATAGGTTTGTTTCAAAATTTTAACAGTTTTCGTGTATTTTTTGAAATCCTAATTCAAAAGTACTATTAGACATAATTTCAGGAATACATACATCGTATCTGTTTCGTATTTGTTTTCCACAACCATGGGCTTTATGAAGCTGACACGTTATGTGAATTTATTATCTTCATTGTGGGCGGCCGGCGTGAGCTACAAAAACATAAAAAGGTAAATCTCATCTTCATTAACCTTACTACTGACTTAGTGCTTGCTCATTCCTGACGTATCGGCCGACACCTCAAGTAAAATTAAGGTAGTGTTTAAATAAACTGATTTTTTTTTTTAAAAAAAAAAGGAAAAAGAAGAAAAAATTGACATGCTATTATTTGCCAACTGCGAAGCAGCAGTATATCATGATAGTCCTTATGCAATCCCGACACCGTTTACTCCCCTCCATTTCTTTCCATCCAGCTATGATGTTGACATACAGCAATGACCGAAGATACTGCCAGACGAATCCTTGTTGAATCTGGCTGGCAAGTCCCGACCCCAACATGTGCGGTGGACATTGCGTGTAAAATGTTGTAGTGCTGTAACTCGTCGCGTGCTCGTGGACGATCAGTGGAAGGTCTGCTGGTCTGGCCAGCCAGCCCAGAACCCGGCCGACTGGTCATCGATGGAACAGAACATCCCGCAGAAGCTCTCGTCATGGGGATGTGGGTGCCCCTGGTGCTCGATCTTGGGGCAAAGTGGTGGAACTTCCGGCCTGCAAGGCATGGGCGTGTGGATGAGCTGCTGTGGTGGCTGCTGCTGGTGCTGGCGGATGGACGCGAAGAAGGCCCTGCTGGTACTTGCCGTGCTTGCCGCGTTTGGGTTGAGCGGGCTGTCAATTGCCGGTGGCGCTCTTGAAATGTCTAGGTGGACGTCCGGGGAGCTGTTGTCGCTCCTGTTGCTGGACGTCCCCTCCGTCTCCTTGTTGAGGTTGATGGGCTCCGGCGGTGGTGGAGGTGCCTGGCCGGCGTCCCTGCTCCCTTTGAGCGCGATGATCTGCCAAAGTGGAAGAAACAAGGGTGGAATTAATTGGAGTGAGTGTGGAAGGGGTGTGGTGAGGTCTCCAATCATTGAAGCCAATCATGTCGTTGAAATTGTTGGCAGTAGAAGAAAAAAAAAGTGGGCACAGTTTACGATGTGGTTGCAATCATAACTGAAGCAGAAAGAGAAATGTGGGCACTGGCATAACTGTCGAGTATTTTTCTCCTTTCTTCAAAGTGGAAAAATTATATAATAAAGAAAGACGAGAAAGGTAAATAGTATGGGTCCTGTTTCCCAATTGTTTTTTTTTTTTAAAGATCGAAGTAACTAACTTTGATGATGAGAACGTTTGAGATTTATCATTCATTAGCATTCCGGTGTCTGGAAACAGGGAAACGTGTGAATCTCGGAATCCGCACTAGTAAAACTACCGTTAGTATAGCACTGAATTATGTTTTTACCTCTGCCTGCAGCTTCTTGTTGCGCGCCTGTAGCGCGTCGTTCTCATTCTTGACGGCATCATACTGCTTCTTGAGCACGTCGTAGTCCTTCTCCAGCTGTTTTGTCTTCCACCTCGCCCTCCTGTTCTGGAACCATATCGCGATCTGCCTCGGCTGCAGCCCAAGTGCGCGTGCCAGCTGCATCTTGCGCTCGGGCTCGAGCTTATTCCCGAGCTCGAAGTTCCTCTCGAGGGTGCGTACCTGGTCGACGTTGAGCCTGCGCTTCTTCTCCCCTCCGACTCCCCCTCCGGCCTGGGAGCAGTCGTCGGAGAGGTCGTCATCTCCGCCGTTGTCGTTGCTGCTGCGGTCGAAGGGACCTGATAGGGACACGACTGACTTCTTGCCAGAAGGCAGTGGTCCTCCGAGTCCTAGTGCTGCGATGAGAGCACAGTCACGGAGCATTAGAACTACTACTTGAGAATTTCACAAATTGGGCATCCAGCAGTTTGTTGGCTGAAAACTTACCATGGTAGTCGTGGGGACTAATGGCAGCTGGAGCCGTTGTCTGGAACGGAGCTGGCGGTGCTCCATAGGATGCTTGTTCCGGGATACCAGCTGCCGATGCGTGGTGGTACTGATGATGTTGATGCTGGTGGTGGTGGTGCTGCTGCTCCTCCTCCACATGAGTGGCGGTCTGCATCTGCAGCAAGAAGTTTGGTGGGAAGAAGGAGGATGCCATGCCATTGCAAGCCATCGAGATTCCGGGTGTATTGGGGCTATGAAATGATACGATGAGTTTCTCTCTCACACAACTCAATTGCGCATCAACGGCAGGCTTTGGTGGACGTGCAGGTGCAGCAGCGGCAGTACTGGTGCTGCTGACATGGTTTTGAGTGGAAAAGCTACAGGGTACGCGATGGGGGAGAGGACTAGTAGGGGTGGAAAGAAAAGGAAAGGAGAGAAAGAGCTGGCTCCCTCGTCCCCCGGCCCTCCTTGGAAAAAGTTGAAAGGGACGGCGATGGCGATGGGACTTGGCGGTGGGGTGGAAGAAGGGAGGACGAAGGAAGAGAGACCCGCTGCTTGCCAGTTGCCAGAGAGGAGGAGCTGGGCTGGGGGGACGAAGGCGTAAGAGGAGTCTGTCAGTGAGCTCGGTTTCAGCAGCAGTTGTAGTGTTGGAGATGGAAATATATCATTGGAGACATGGGATTCTTGGTTTCCTTGATGCCGCGACTTGTGTGTTATACCATTATTTTTTATTTTTTATTGTATTATAATATTCACCAAGTGGGTCTGGTTGCTGGATCCCTCCACCCCTTTCTCTCAATTTTTTTATTCAGACCAGTTCGATTACTGTGGGGATTGAACAACTGACTGTTATCTCTGGCTCACATGTTGGGACATCGGATACACAGTATTATGTACACAAGTATTAAAAAAAAAATCCAATGATATAGAGATGATGATGATGGTTCACAAGGTCCGATCAGTTTTCATTTACTGTTCAGCTGTTGCGGGGGATCATCAAGGACATGGTAGATTGATCTTGTGTGGTACATGTACACCCTCCCAACCCCACCTCACTGGACCCACCCTTGCTTTCACCTGCTTGTCATAAGACGCTTGATTGTCGTGTAACACAAACATGAGATTAGAAACGGCATGTCTCAAACTCTTGTCAAGGATAAAGCTATCGGAGATTCACACACACAAATATCTTATCAATATCATGTGTTTTGCTTGTACATAAACGGTACCGTTCTTAAATACTTTCTTGGCTGTGTCGGTGGTTAGTTAAGACTTAACCAAGAACTAGCATCATGGATGGTCACTGGGTCGGATTGGCCCAATCCTGACTCATGTCTTGACTTATATATGCACAAGCTAATGAAACAGTATACCAAAGTACATGTAAGTAATATGCACCCAATTGATCATTGAACCATATTTTTAGCAATAAATTTGCAACACGATATGGCCTTATGGGTTGGATGTATACCAATTTAGACCAGATATCTTTTAAAAATATCATCTCGATCGTGTATTCTTCGGCCATCCGTCAACACAAAATGTGTACTTCCTACTCGATGGTAAGGTACAAAACTCCCCAAATAGTTGCATGTTTTTCTTTTAATATTTCATCCTACATAGGGGATATAACTATACTTTTTAAATATGCCCAGTCTAGGTGATATCTTATTCATCTATATAAATGGATTTAATCAGCAAGTTATAAACAACATACTTTTATTAAAGGGTTAATATAAGTTGCATGTATTGGTCGGTACTAGCAGCTATATTGTTAAATACGTTTATACATATAAGCAGTTGATAACAGATCTTGGTGTTTGCTGCCTAGTAAATCCACATCTCTAATTTTCTAGTGATATACAAATGTGCTTAGTGTATTCGTTCATCTTGTTTCGGGAATCCCAAGTAGGATAACTTCTGTAATACATTAAAATGATATAATATACAATATATATTATGTATTGTGTATAGTGAAGCTACACGATATACAATTTATATATTATGTATTTTGTATATGATTTCATGGCTAAAGTGTTGGGGAGAAATTGAGGGGGGGCAATCCCTCTCAATATAAGATCTAGTTGGGGTTCCATCCCAAAATCAATTGACTATGGGAGGAGTAGCTCAATGTCTTAAATTGGGACACACATCTCCACTCAGAGGCAATGTCAGACTATTTTTATTCATACATTACTAAACAGTCTCCCCATGTAGTGTGAGCCCATAAGCTCCGCTTCGAATGGCAATTCACTGCACCACACTACATAGGCCCCAAGCGCAACTCGATAGTGTATTTCATAAAGGTAGAAAGCCTCAAGCCTGACCGGACTCTGATACCACTTGAGAGAATCTGGGGGGGGGGGGGCTCAATATAAGATCCAATTGGGGTTTTGTTTCCATCCCAAAACCAACTGATAATGAGAGGAGTAGTCCAATGTCTTATATTTGGGCACACATCTCCACACACAGAGAATGTGGGGCCATTTTTACTAACACGTGACTTAACATAAGGCACTTCAATTATGTGTTCCTCTATATAAAAAATGGCATACTCGGTTCCTATGTATCACCACGTTCTCAAACATTGTTGTACTTCATTTAGACTTTCAAGCAGGACTCGTGATTGGAATAAATCATGACCAAGCCAAACAATAAGAATAGAATGAAAAGGAAAAATAGCAAAGTAAGTGTTTGAAACGTCAAAGTCATCAATTGGAAAAAAAGATGAAATTAAAAGATGAAATCATCAAAGAGAAAAGGTAGAAAAAGAATAACACGTAATCTCAAGATCAAGGTTGAAACTCAATTTAAGCTTGTCTCAACAATTTCTTTGGTTGTCATCAAGGGTGTGTTTGGTTGCATGTAAAGTATTTTTTTGATGATGAATTAGAAATAGGAACTCAAAAGCATAAAAAATCAAAAAAAAAAAAAGATTTCATTATATGTTTTTTGGTTGCATGTAAATACGTTGAAGCCTATGTTTTAGGAGAAAGAAGAAAAAAAACGTAGGAAAAACTCTATTCATCCCGTTGTAAGCCTGTCTCACCACGACCTTGTTGAGGTTCTTTGTCGCCCTCTCATGTCTTCTTCTTTTTTTAATATTGAAACCAATAAGATATTTTGGTGGTTTACAATTGTGACGGTCATTCTTTCCCGTTCTCTAAGTCTCATGGTGTAGACAATTGGTGTCTCCCTTGTCGTGGAGGGTGTGGAATGGTCCGTTGCAGCTTGACTCCTCCACGTATTGGATCTGCTGATATACAAATCTACCTCCTGCAGTAACTGATGCCCCAAAGTCAAGTCTGTTTCTGGGTTAAATCTTGAAACTCGTCTGAGCTGAACAGGACTGGAGTGGTCTGGTCACTCGTGAAGCATGCAGAAGCAGTGAAGATTAATGGACTGCAGTGCCAATACTTACCATGTACACGTACACACGAAAACACCTGCTTCTGCAGTAATTTAAACCAGTTCAACTTCCGCCCCACCAACCCCACAAAAAAAGGAAGGGGGAGAAAAGATAAATAAAGCCGGTAACAAAAAAGTGGTGGGGAACGAGAACCATACTTTATGAGGGATCCGCATAGCAGCAACAAAAGGCATAGGGGCCGCATTGCATTTGCAGCCGCAAACTCTCTCTCTCTCTCTCTCTCTCTCTCTCTCTCTCTCTCTCTCATGCACAGTCAGTCACTCACCAAACTTGCTACTAGCTATTGCTAGCTTATAGTAGATCCATGGTTCGCCTTTAAATAATGAAATAGGTTGGTGGTGTATTTCTTTTTCTGTTTTCTTTTTCTTTTTTCCGGCACAACTCTCCCTCAACCACTTTCAGATTGGGGGTGTGCGATTGATAGGTGATGATGGGAAGCAAACAAATGGAGGAAAGCAGTGCTGGATTGGGGATGGGCTGGCCGCTGCATCATCTTGTTATGGCCTGGGCTATCGATCTAGCTGTGTTTGTGTTTCTTTTCCCTTTCTTTCTCTCTCTCTCTCTCGGTCTCTCTCTCTCTCTCTCTCTCTCTCTCTCTCTCTCTCTCGGTCTCTCTCTTTTTTTTTCTATAAAAAAGGAAGCAGACGAAAGAGATGGCGAAGAGGCGGCAGGAATCTAGGGAAAAGGTGGGGTCCGCACTCCACTTGCCTTGTGACGTGCAGAGTCTTTGCTACCTAACCCACATACACCCCATCGTGCCTCTCTGTGTGTGTTGGATTGTGCTGCTGCTTGCATTGCATCTTCTCCTTCCCTTCCCTGCTTCATCTCTCAAGCTCAGCAGTTTTCTTGCTACCTCGCATCACCACATACTCACACAGCTACACGGGACAGATTCCAGACCACATGATCGAGCTGCTGCATACGGCGTCAGCCGTGGTGATCGGAACCCCCATTTCTTTTTTCCATTCTTTGTACAGTAACAAGCTGTTCAGGAAGAGACCAAGTGATGTTCGTGGTCAGTGTTTTGTATTGGGAAGGACTTACCATTTATTCTTGAGTCAAACTTGAACCAACTCATTTATTAAGTGAGTCACATTAGGAACACCTATCTAAATAAAAAAGAAATTAAACAATGAACTAATAAGATGTGTGCCTATGAAAATTTGGGCATATAGTTATATACTTGATAGGCATTTGAGTACATAGTGTTTGTACTTATGGGGAATATATGTTGAGATACTTGAACACTCATATATATATATATATATATATATATATATATATATATGAATATTTTCTTTGTATTAGTATTGCCAACACTTGTCTGTTTCTAATAATGGCAATCACTTTAGGTATTTTATATCTACAATATACACATAGATATCATAAGATCTTTTATTGGATTTATCTTTAACTCATAATATCTTAATTTAGTATTTATACACATCTAAATTATATGACAATAATTTTGTATTTTTTGATGTTGGACGTCTACTTAGATCGCTAAATTGTTTTTTTCTTTATTTAAATAAAACAAACAATAAAACAATGTGACGATGTGTTTGAGTTTCAGATTTGTCGTGTCACATAAATTTTGAGTCTGTTCGGACCGGGTCTGGTTGGTCCAGGTACGGCGGCGTTATGTCTCATTACGGTTGAGGTCAACATATGTCAAAACTGAATCGAACTGTATGGTTCACATGCCATACCATTTTAAGGTGTGACTAGATGATTCTAAAAAATTACCAGAGTCAGAATGGATTGTTTGAACCGTAATTGGACTTTTTATGTTTTCTAACATATTCAAAAGTAAAAATTAGACCATGTTAATTATGTATAAGACTAATATAAAATGATATTGAATATGTACATTATTAGCATTTGTATATGTGAAATATTTGTAATTATTTGATAGAATCACAAATAATGATATATTTTACACATAAACTGCCATCGATCCAGTTCATAGTTTGACCAATTTTGGGATGTACCGGTCTAAAGATTAAATTTATAAAATTTATGGACCAAGGACAGATCAAACTTGAAACGGTCTATGATTGGACCAGACTGAATGGACTTGTCCAGTCTAATCGTATCGCCATTTTGTTCATTAATTATCTGGGTCATTACAAGTCCGTTTAAGTCGGGTCTATGTGGGTTAATATTCTCTCAAATTGGACTTTACAAGTTTTTTCTCGGGTAGTGTACATATTTGATACCCCCTTTATATTAGTGTTATAACTAATTAACATGAATTAATTTTCACTTCGAAGTAAGTTACAAAATATAGGAATTCTGGTTGAGGTCCAAACAATCCAGTCCAATTTTAGTTATTTTTTAAAAGGTCTGGTCCCATCTTAAACAGGTACAACCTACCGTCTGTATTTCTTTTTATTTTGACCACCAATCTGATTCAATCTTGAGTATATGCTCACCCTAGTCTGAATTAGATAAAATGTAGTTGTACATGAACCAGACCTGACCGACCATACCCGATCTGAACTTTGACCCGACCAAATCCAAAACACAATCACACACCCGAACATTATTAAATTAAATCTTCTCATCACTAATTGTATTTAATGAGAGGTGAGAGAGTTAAATGCAAAAGTGAGAAGAAGAAGAAAAAAAAAGACCAACTCCTTTCCGTCACGGAGTGACGGAATGGGCATGGGAGGGGGTAATTAGGAATTTGGGTAAAGATAGGGGGTTGGCTAGAATTAGATAAACTAAAGAGAGTTTTCTAAAATTTATGAAAATAGAAGGGGCTTTTGAGGAAGAAGCTCTATCTTTTACATAACATATTCAATTAATTATTATTACATAGTCGGTGAATGAGATTTATTTCCTAGTTTGTTTCGTGTCATTGCTTAACTCAATATATATATGCAGCGTTTGGTGACATGATTGGTGAGCCAATGCTCTGGTGCACTGAGATGGTTCACTACAAGATTTTTTTTCCTATGAGAAAAAGCTATCGTTGAACGCTACTCAATACTAAAAATAATACAAATTTAAAGCGTGAGTGATCTTGCGTTAGGTAAAAGCGGTTACGAGTGATTGCAACCTGCCCGATCTTGCTCCATCATTGCCCAGGAAATCACAATGTTTTACCAAACAGAGCAATAGTGTATCAAAATAGGTATAGAGCCAGCAACTTGATTTGGTGGGACCATAGTCAAACAATTGAACTCAAAAAAAAAACATGCATAAAATAAACTATTGTTTTGACAACATTCTAATAAGTAATTGTTTGAGTTGTGTTTTGTGATTCTTCATAGCGTAAAACTCATCAATAATATCATCAATTTTAAAATCCACAACCATTTCCTTTTCGATGTCTTAAATCATGAAGTCAGCAAAGAAACATTCTCCAACTTGTTGTGCAATCTTGTCTTCATAAGCTTCATAGTTGTTCTAAAGGATACATCATACATGTATTGTCTTGAGCGTTATTTAATAAATAAATAATATATCAAGAACATTATTTGTTTCCAATGAGATGTAGTGATTTGAAAAATAAAATAAACAAAATATATGTAGATAAATTTATACTTTCTTCGTTGTCTAGAAAACTCAAGCCATTATTGTCAATATACATCTAACAACTCCTCGGCATGGAAGTATATATGTAGTTGTTCTTATCTTTCTTTGTCAATAAAACGAGCTTTGAGAACTAGACAACGATGATGTATAACAAGTTGCATTTCTATAGTTTTTACTTACTTAGATCTTGTGACATATGATCTTGGATTAGTGGTGGTTCTTATACAGTTTTGTCAAAAGTCTAGACAGTTTTATATACATATTAGAAAATGATTAGGAAAGTAAAATGTGACGGAGTGACGCAACTTTTTCTTTTAAATAAAACTGTGTATTTACCATGTGTCTGCACAGAGTAATTACGGATACAAGTCCACATTGACCGTCTGCAGAGAAAGACCTTTGACTTCTAGAATTTGTTGTGTGCGAGAAAATGTTATGTAAATTTTGTTAATAAAAAAAATAAAATAATCACATGTACCATATAAAAATATTCTAGGTTCTATAAAAAAATCACCGCTGGATTTAAGGAAGGCTTGGTATTGTCAATTTACTTGGATTTGCATGAAATAAGCATATTTACGATACAGGAGGCAGATTCTATGAAATTCAAACAATCACGTCAATAGCAAGCTTGAATTTGGTTTATTTGATTAAATAAGACTAATACTACTATAATTTAGTTTTGACTTATTGAGTACCCCTTTTAAATAAACGTTAAAACTTGTTGTCAAAATATATTTCTTTGAATGGTTGTTGTCATAAATTATATATATATATATATATATATATATATATATATATATATATTAATGGACGAGAGATAATTATGATTGGAAGACACAAGAGGATCCAAAAAAATGGCTGACATTTCAGAAAGGAAGAACAAGAAGAGGAAAGAGATGGTTAGGAGTTAATTGATAATAACTAAATAATTAATTTTTTTAGATTTTTTGGAGGGTGAGGCCCCCATTGGCCCCTCATGATTCCCTCGTTCCTTGCATCAAAGTCAGTTTTGACAAGTCTGATTCGTTGGCGGATGCATTGCGTCGGAATGAATAAAATAAAACAAGAGGGAGGAACTTTTAAAAACCAGAATAGGGAGTTGTCCTGACTTTTATTTGTCTAAAAAGGGAAAATGATATTCACAAGTAAATTTGTCAAATTTGTTGACAACTAGGATGTAAGTTTCATCATGATGTTGTTTTTTGATGTCCTTTTTTTACTTTATCTCTCATGCTGGGATAAAAGTACTAAAGGAAGCTCATGTAGCCTTCCTTAGGAAACGTGTTGATGGTCTTCATGCTCAATGTCCTACTGGTATATTATTATTTGATTGGACAGATGGTAAACACACATGTGTTAATCTTATTGAAGTTTTTCCTCTAATAGGAATCCTTTCAAACAGCTTTAAAGTAGGTTAAACAGCAAGTAATGTTGCGGTACAAAGGTTTACAAGCACGGAGCAGCATGTGAAGTAAATCATCATCATTTTTTTCCTTTCACTTTTGATATCTTTGGTTTCTTGTTGATGATGTGATTTTCCTTCTCTGACGCCTTCAAAATATTCTAAATATGAATCTCATACTTCCTCCATGTATGTCTAATAATTTTATTTTTAGATCCATAGGTTTTGTCATTCAAATAGGATTGGCAGGCCAGTTTGTTGCATGCGCTTCTACTAAAGCAATTTTGTAATTTATTGGATTCATCGGTTTGTTGACTATTCTATTTTTGTAAATTCACATGAACCTATGAATAGACCAATTAAGTTAATCTTGGGTGATAAAACTTACCATTTTTTAACATCACTCAAATCCTTACCTATATTAATTTTACAGGTGACCCGCACCACCCATGGTTAAATCAATTAACTAAAGTTAATGCATTAATATACATCTATATTTTCCAAACTTGGTCATTGACATGTGAGTTGACCTGGTAATTCGGGCTTGGATGTGGGTTTTGACCAACCATTTAATCTTGAGTCAAACTCAAACCAACTCATTTATTAAGTGGGTCACATTGGGTTGACCTAAATAAAAAAGAAATTAAACAATGAACTAAGAAGATGTGTGTCTATGAAAATTCAGGCATATAGTTATTTACTTGGTGAGAATTTGAGTGCGTAGTGTTTGCACTTATGGGGAATATATGTTGAGATACTTGAACACTCATGTATATATATTTATGAGTACATCTTCAAAAAACATTTATGAATATTTCCTTTGTATTAGTATTGCCAACACTTATCTATTTGTAATAATGACAATCACTTTAGGTATTTTATATCTACAATATACACATAGAGATCATAAGATCTTTCATTGGGTTTATCTTTAACTCACAACATATTAATTTAATATTTATACACATCTAAATTATATGACAACAATTTTGTATTTTTTGGTGTTAGACGTCTACTTAGATCGCTAAATTGTTCTTTTCTTTATTTACAAAAAAACCCACCCCATGTAGGGCCAGTATTGGACCCACTCTGACATGGTAAACTCTCGGGGCCTAAGAAGGTGTGGTCTAGTCGCCCCCTTTGGTATTTAATCAACATGAAATGTCATTCGTAGAGAAGGGTTTTTTGGGGTTTTATGTAGCACTTTTATCTTGAACTTGGTCATTCATGGATCATTTTGCCTCATTGCATCCTTTGATCACGTGCAATAGGTTGGGAGTGATCTCAACTTGATTTTAGACTCCTCCAAGCCTAGAGTAACCCTAGAATCAACCTCTTCTTCTCCTTTCCATCAAGTAGTGGTCAAAGTACCTATAAATCATTACATCCATAAGTGCATTTCATATAAAATATCTATTATTGGGGAATACTTGCATTTTGGAACATCTAAATGTGAAAATTTGGCAATATGACACAAGAGGAAGAGCCAAGTAAGTGCTTCATCAATGTCCAACTTCACAAGTTCTAAGTTCTCAAAGTGAGTTATGGACTTCAGTCAGGGTACCCAAAATACAAAGTACTTAAGTTATGTAGGTTGTAAGAAGATGACCCCTATAAGTAAGATATCTCAAACATGGCAACATGTAAGAAATCTTAGAGGTACCAAAACCCTAAAATTTATGCGATGAGTTATATGTAATCTATTCCATTATGATAAAATCTTACTGGGTGCAACAAAGTTGATATGGTCTATAGTAAAAGATGTGAACCAATTGATAAATATGCATGTTATACTAAATTAGATTTTTTTTAATATTCATTCTATTTTATTTCTCTAATATATTCTTTTAATTATGTATCTTTCATTTTAAGTTGTGTTTTGCATTTCTAGATCTAGTTGGTGTCACACCACTCCATTGGCCCTTGTGTCTCATGACCGCTACTTTAATAATTTTAGGACTCTCGACAGTAAAAAAATCATCAAAATCAAGAGGAATCCTTGTGGGAGCACCCATATCAGCAATATTTTGGAGGTGTGATTACATGGTAAGTGTATAGAATTGTCGTTGTTTGTTTTGATGTTGGGAATGAAGGGTCTAGACTCTTTTGATTTATGACTCAAGTTCTATAATAGTTAATATATGATTCAAATATTTTGACAAGGGATATGAATGAGACTTAAGCAGTGAGAAATCAAAATAAATATTGATCATGCATAATATATAGATGTGAAAATTTGAAATTATGAATGTATAATGAGAAACAAAGCAATTTATTTTGGAATTTTAAGTGAGTTTTTCATAATGTGAATCAACTTCTCTTTTGATCCATTTATGCATGGGTTTGTTTAAGAGAAGTGTATGTAAGTGTGGCCCCAATCAGAATGCATAGTTAAGTGTGATTTTTTTTGGGTGTCAGAACAAGAGAAAACTAGCATTGAACTATTATGTGAAAGAATTCTATAACAAGTTAATCTCAGTTCATATCAAATAATCAAACAATTTTTTTGGGAATACCAGATATGAAATTTCTAACAAGACAAGGAAAATAAATATAAAAAAATCATACATGTATTGTGAAATAGACTAGTCAATGTTATATCTCATATTGATGTTGTGTTCTTTTAGGTTTTCACTGAAGCTACTTTATTTGCACCTGATTAAGTAAAATTCATCATGTCAAGTTGTCACGTCAATTACTCAATGTCCATGTCTTAGGGTTTGATCAAAATATTCAAACATAGTACATACATACTTTGATCCACCTTAGAGTTTTCAAACACAGGCTAAGGTATGAGCATTATATCTTTCCACCTTTTAGAACTCATCTGGGTATTTAGGATAAGTTATATTGCATAAAAGTCAAACTGGGGTTGCAAAAATCCTAATTCAATGGGTTTTATATCAAAATAATGTTAAATAGAGCCACATTTCTCATATATGAAGACCCATTCAAGAGTAATCACATGATTTGAAGTCCCAATGGAGTGGTTTTATGAATTTACGGGATAATAAAACCTTAAATAATAATTATAGGTCATATTTTAAGTACAAGTTTCACATGGTGATGACTAAAGAAAGAATCCTAATTTCAAGTGATCATTTTATGGTAATGAAAACAATTATGGTAATATTTAGGAACAAGTGGTTGAATAACTAAGTAGATTAATTAGTATGTGATTATGGAAAAACTTATAATTGAGATCCTTAATAAGTCAAATTAGTAATGTAATGATAAGTGATTATCTTGAGGTATATTTATAAGTTAACAATGATGATTAAATGTTCATATTTCAGTATGTGGTGAAAAGTTAGAGACATTATGATATTATATGAGGAGTCTTTGTAGCTTGTTAGAGATAGTGAAATTTATGTGACCGAGTATCTAAGCTCATTTGATAAATTATATTGAATGGACAAGCATATGTATTTCTGGATCAATTGTGGTCCAAGACTGGATCATTCAGCTATTACTATTTATTTTAATATTTTAGTTAATTTTGAATTTGCAATTGAAAGTCATTAGAGTCAAAATATATGAAAGAATTTGAAATTTTGGACATTCTAAACAAGATGTTGTCTAGAACTTGATATATGTATAATTTAGGTGTAGACCAACTAATGTGTCACATATCAGGGTAGGTCATGGATGAGGATCTAACAAAAAGGTCATCATCTCCTACTTCTGGATTGGGTAGAGGTGGTAACTAACATCAAATATATCATGGAGTGAGGAGATCTTAGCCAATCAGGTATCAATTTCATGAAGGTCAGATCCACATATACAAGAGTCATTTTACCCCTTCTAACTATAAGTCTCGGTAGGATTTTAGGGAGATCAGTCCACCATATTCATGCTTCTATCACCCTCACACAGAAGAATTAGGGATGCATGTTGCAGAGCATGGGGCAATATCATTGGCCGCAGACAGTGGGATATCCTCCTGGAAGATAATCAAACCTAGTACCATAGTCTATCATTACCTTAGAGAACTAATAACTAGGTCATCAAACCTTGTTTTGTAGACGACAAAGATGGGATCTAGAGAAACTCAAGCCCACCTCCTCATGTCATATGGAGTGCCCATCCCAATATGTGAAGGTTCTATGAGGGTTCTTGGGTTCTCATAAGATTAGATAAGGGTTGATAGCAAAAGACCTCAATTTCCCTTCTACCTGCTTTTCCATATTGAAGGACCAATCTCATCATGGAGATTTAGAGCTTTAAGATTAAGGAGACCCATAGGATAGAAGGTGATACTCACTACGAAGTCAAGAACCTGCTTCAACCATTGTGAAGCTTCCTCAAGATCATTTTAATTCTCTTCAGAGGAGTTATGTGCATTGGATCCCTAATTTTTGTGGATAATAAAGAATTGAGATCTAAGCAAGACACATGGGATGGCAAAATGGAGGTGGGAGAGTCAGATCCACCCCTAAGCATGTGCCATAGTGTATAATGTAGAAAATTATGACATCAGATATGGTAGAAGAAACAAAAAAATTATTTCCATATTCCCCTTGAATAACAGATCATGTCAATAACTATGAATTGGGAAGAAAAGTTGCAAGAGATATACCCGATTATGAAGCAAATCCAGTGGCTTATCCTTGCAGCGGTGTACTTCTTTTTCAAGCAACACTCGAGCAGTCGTCTGCAACAGCTTCTTGGTACAACACCATAGACGACAGTTGATGAAATCATCCTAGCAGGTTGCAAAGGTCTTCTCACCTCTACGTAATCCATGCGGACCACCGGGAACTCCATGTTGTGCTACCAGAGCTAACGAGAAGAAGTTGTCCCTTCAAACATCAACCCACTAGGGTTGATTCACTCTCCCATGTCGTCTCTCCCTTATTGTCCCTCCCTTTAATGGGTAGGACTTTCTCAGGTTCTCTAGTTACCACAACTAGAGAGGACAACATTTGGGATGATCTCTGAAAGCCTTGACTACCATCAATTTATAGGAGGGCCAGGGGTCATGGTTTCTAGATCAAATGGGAGTCTAAGAGATAGATTCTCATAAATATTTGGGAAGTTGCAAACCATCAAACTAGTGGTTCACACCTAAACCAATCAGTTCACACATGAAGTGATCACTTCAACACTTGAACCAATCGGTTCACTATTTTTCCTATTTTGAATCACATTGGCTTTCAATATTCAATTAATGCACAACTTGACGTCAACATCAATCCTTGATCCAATTGTATTGATCATTGAATCGGGCAATCTATATGATGAATCGATCATTTCATTTTTGAAACGGTCATTTCATTTTCTGAAACGTTCGTTTCACTTCTAAAATGGTCGTTTCACTTTCCAATTCATCCAATGTACAATCGATGTTGTTTAAATGGAATACTGAAATATATTAGTAATCAAGTTAAACCTTACTCATGAGTAAACTCCTATTCGAGGTGCATCGTATGTGTGTGACCCTAATAGGTCCCAAATTACATTCGTAATAAATGCCCATAACCAACTTATGACATCACAAGCAATGAGCCATATCTAGCAATACATCATTGTTGCCCAAGTAATTGGGAATTTGAAGAACAACTTCAATCTACAACCCGTGATCACTATTATTACAATCGTATAGTTCCTTTGTCTCTAATATCTAGATTGAACTCGAAGCATGGAATCATCATCCTCTTAAACATTCAATCCATGTTCCTTGACTAGAGCAGACTGTATGAGATACATGTGAGCTCATATATCACATATTGAGTCACATGAGCATGGCCATATGTTTCTCAATCTCTCTTATCAAGTAGCCTAGATATCAATCTCATGTAGGAGGGACAAATCCCATCTACATCACTCATACTCAATCCCCATGTGTCACAAGATAGTTGATCACCACTTTTATGATAACCCTTATTCAAGGTCATGTTGGATGGCATCAAAATACATTGAATGAGATGTGATGAGTGTGGAGAATTTAAATCTAAGAACCACAATCACCACTATCATTGTGAGGTTGATCTTGACTACCATTTCATGGTCTCCATGTATCATTCTCAAGGTGGATTTGTATGATACATTGTTCTCTAACATGTACCTATGTGTTTGGTTTGATATCACATATCATGACTAATGAGATTTTGTCATCAACCAACACACACTCTAGTCTTATGTATTAATGTTGTCTACTTTGCTTCCACAATAATTGACTAGGGACACTGACTAGGGACATAACAAGAACATATGTACTCATATCATACATATGATCTCATTGTCCAAGTCCTCAGACTGAAGACATTTTTCATGGAATAACATCATTCTTTAGATATCTACCATATTTATGTCATCATCTCATGATTGAGATAGACATAATAGATGGAATTACCTTCATCATTATCAACTCAGGTATATAATTCCTGATTACAATCATTGTATGATTGGCTCTCCGGGCATACATACCAATAGACTCATGCTTGCACTTAGAGCCAATCACCCACGAATCTTATTCTAAGTGATCTTAACATGCCCATCATGTTTGTGTTGCATAAGTACTTTTATAGCGGATTAGCAACATTTTCTTCTAGCATGTATTTTGCAAGTTTTCACATCCCCTCATTATACAACTTCTTGCATGAGATGGAATTGTCGTAGCATGCTATATGAGATTCCTTGCCTATCTAGTAGCTCCATTGTTGTCATAGTATTAATATTGTGTCATTAATGGTTGGAACCTCCCACAAGTTCATATACATGAAATTCTTGATCCACACAGTATCCTCTGTTATCTTCAAAACATCAAGGTACTCGACTTGTATTATAGAATTAGACAATTTTCTCTAGCTCAGAATTGTTCCATCTTACAGTTCTCATTCTAAAGTCAAACACAAATTTAGTTTATGATCATTAAGTTTATTTGTCATTTTGGAAGGTTGCATCAGTGCAACCCCTTACACCTAACTCCTCCTTATTACCATAATCAAGGAACTAATCCTTAGTCCCTTTTCAAGTACTCAAGGATGTTCTTTATGGCATTCTAGTGACCTTTACTAGGATGTAACAAATATCCTTTCGTCATTTCTAAAACATACAAGAAAATGGGATGAGTACATAACATTGCATTCATGATAAGTCCAATTGTGAATCCATATGGCATCTTACTCGTGTTTTTCCATTTTTCACAAGAACTAGGAAACTTGACTCGTAAGAAACTAATCCCATGGGGCATGGATAGATTTCTTGTGACAACATGACTTTTTCTCTCTCCTCTACTGTACTCTTCCTCCCTCGTGATGTGTCCTTCTTACTCATTTCTGATGTCAATTTCATATTAGATGTGTTTTGATACCCCAATTTGATCACATTAATAACCAATTTCACAATGTATGATTTAATTTGCACTTTGATCTAAGTTTTATACTTTAATGAATCACTATCTTGTAAGTGAAATCAAATCTCAAAATTGTGCCAAACATGCTATGTAATGAGCTTCATGTTGTATACGTATCAATTATCTTTCCAAAAATGCAAAAATCACTACAAACGAATAATCATAGCCCAAGGTATGGCCTTCAAATGTTGGCTCTTTTGTTCTTGATTTATTTGATTTATTTCACTTTTGACCCTAGTTGGGCCAAAAATCTAGGCACGGCCCAAAAGCTGCCACCTCAATGGGGAAAAACCCTAATGTGCATCCTTCTTGGTTGTTAGATCTTGGATCTAATATTCGATGGTCCATGGTTTTCTTCTACCCTCGGTCTGTATGATAGCAGTTGTTATAGTAGGGCCTCCTTTTCGGACAGCCATGAGGCATAAATACCAATGTTTTTGATCAATTGAAACTAGTCCCAAATCCGCCCTGACTCCATATATCCTTTCCCAATCTTTTCCCTCTCATTTCTCAAGCCATACAGATGTATTCTACTCTTCTTCTCCTTGTTGTTCATGGTGTCGCCACAACCAAGGGACTAGATCCCTTCACGTCCACACCCTACAACCAAACATGGAGTCATGGTCGACCCTACGATGCCCCTATGAGTATGGGGAGGGGCATTTTTTTAGGAAGTGATACCCTCTTTCCCCTAGTGTCATTCTCCATCAAATTGCCTTTCTCCGGTGTCGTCGCACTGACATGGCTCTCACACTGTGGGGTTACAGTGAGGACGAGGCTCGAGGATGGTAGATCCAGCCGTGAACATGGTATTTGAGGCTATGTCCTTCTCAGTCATGTAGTCATCCAAACACCACCCATCCATGTGGCCCATGACATAATGAGAGTGCTGAATGAGCATAGCATTGGACTGGCAAACAATAGTTAAGACTACAAGCTCTGTGGTGGAGAACAATGGATAACCACGTGACTGTAGTCAAGTCTTCTAACCAACGACCAAGAGATTCACATAACCGCCACACGGCTAGGTACCTGACTGCTCCAGGTGTGATATAAGGACCGTTGGGTGGCATATCAACGATTCCCCTTTGTCAAGGAATGATTAAAGGTAATGCCCTATAATTATTGATGAAAACTTTCAAATATTAATAATTCACTCATCTTAAGGTCAACTCATTTTCATTTTGGTTTTATTTGAATGGAGTGTGGTGGTTTTCACCGCTTATTTCAATGTTGGAGAAAATCTATTTCAAATATTAGTAAATATGTATGTATGAAAAATGTTACCACACATAGAAATACAATGAGTGTACATGTAACCTAAAAGAAAGAAATGTAACATAAAGTCTAGATAAGAGAGTTTATATGATATTCATAGTCTCTAGAGTTGTCTATAGCCATGATAAAGGTTGGGCTAGTAGCAGTCTAGATGACCTAAGAAGAAGAAGAAGAAGAAGAAGAAGAAGAAGAAGAAGAAGAAGAAGAAGAAGAAGAAGAAGAAGAAGAAGAAGATGATGATGATGATGATGATGATGATGATGATGATGATGATGATGATGATGATGATGATGATGATGATGATGATGATGATGATGATGATGATGATGATGATGATGATGATGATGATGATGATGATGATGATGATGATGATGATGATGATGATGATGATTAAAGGTAATGCCCTATAATTATTGATGAAAACTTTCAAATATTAATAACTCACTCATCTTAAGGTCAAATATAGTAAAATTATATATCAAATTGATCAGCTTGATGAGACCTATACAATGGCATGATTCTAGACCCTAATTCCTTTTCTTGTTACCTATTTTCCTTAAAATATGTAACTTTATTCTTTTAAATGAAATTAGTGCATCTTTATGATAAAGAATGGACCTTTATTGATATCCTACATTCATAATCATTAAATCGGTAGTTGTCTTGAATGATTTGAACTACCTTTCATGTACCTTGAATGTTCCTAATTGTATAAAGTGACTTACTTTAAATAGGACCTCCTAGAGTTCATTCCAAGGTTTCTCCTTCCTGCTATTTAAACTCCTAGCTATAGTTGACTACATCCAATCCTTTTGAGCTCCTTTCTCTCTCTTGTTTGCAAATAAAAACGTACATATGAGTGAGATAGGATATGTGTGAGAGAGCTACTCCATTATAGACTTGAAAAGCTCTCAAAGCTTCCCTTTCCCCAACCCCTTTCTTTAACATCAAGTTGGTGAAAGCTTCTCCAAGTGAAGGAGAAAGTGCAAGGCTTCTCCAAGTGGAAGTAGAAGGTGCAAAAGCTTCTTCAAGGTGAAGGAGAAGGTCAAGAGTGAAGATTTGGGAGTAGAGTGGGTAAATCCTTTAAGGAAAAAGACTCAGTGCAAGAAGGGGATCTCCTCAGAGAAGATGTCCAACTGCTTGCAAGAGGGGGTAAGACCTATTAGAGGTGGATGACTCTAGCTCAAAGGATAGGTAATTCCTTGGTTGGTTTATTGGATCCTTTTGGTCCCTAAAAGGATATTGGATATCCTCAGCCCAAAAAAGGAAGGTCATCTTGTATGTCTTCTAATGGAATATAAGTATACACAAGCTGCAAAATCCTAGAGCTTGGCCTCTGTAGGTAGTGGACTGACTTTCTCCTAGATTGGAGATAGGAACCGAAGGTTTAGGAGGGTGAGAAAAGGGAGATCTTACTACAACCCTAGACATATGTTAGTGGCATGTGATTAGGGGTAGCTACACAGGTGTACACCATGTTCTTGTTAGTTCTCTAGGTGTCATGGTACTACACTGCCTAATGAGTGTGGTAACACATTTTCATTTTAGTTTTATTTGAATGGAGTGTGGTGGTTTTCACCGCTTATTTCAATGTTGGAGAAAATATATTTCAAATATTAGTAAATATGTATGTATGAAAAATGTTACCACACATAGAAATACAATCAGTGTACATGTAACCTAAAAGAAACAAATGTAACATCAAGTCTAGATAAGAGAGTTTATATGATAGTCATAGTCTCTAGAGTTGTCTATAGCCATGATAAAGGTTGGGCTAGTAGCAGTCTAGATGACCTTAGAAGAAGAAGAAGAAGAAGAAGAAGAAGAAGAAGATGATGATGATGATGATGATGATGATGATGATGATGATGATGATGATGATGATGATGATGATGATGATGATGATGATGATGATGATGATGATGATGATGATGATGATGATGATGATGATGATGATGATGATGATGATGATGATGATGATGATGATGATGATGATGATGATGATGATGATGATGATGATGATGATGATGATGATGATGATGATGATGATGATGATGATGTAATGCCCTATAATTATTGATGAAAACTTTCAAATATTAATAACTCACTCATCTTAAGGTCAAATATAGTAAAAATTATATATCAAATTGATCATCTTGATGAGACCTATACAATGACATGATTCTAGACCCTAATTCCTTTTCTTGTTACCTATTTTCCTTAAAATATGTAACTTTATTCTTTTAAATGAAATTAGTGCATCTTTATGATAAAGCATGGACCTTTATTGATATCCTACATTCATAATAATTAAATCAGTAGTTGTCTTGAATGATTTGAGATTCCTAACTACCTTTCATGTACCTTGAATGTTCCTAATTGTATAAAGTGACTTACTTTGAACTTTAATGATGTGGTTTCCCTAAGGTTTCTGACCTAGCACCCTTATGATATTTAAGACTCTCATATCTTGAAATCAATAAGTTATGTACTTCTATATAATTCTATGATCAGCCCTTACACTGTGATGATGTTTGAAACCCTAGTTTGCATAATGTGACCTATGTGACTTGTGTTGTGACTCTTGTACCTTAATGCTTATGTGAATCCTTTTTTTATGCTCTCCCCTCTCAAATCAGGGTCGCCTATTATATCCTTGAGCCCTTGATGTGGATGTCCCACTTAGGTCATATGATGGACCCTAATGGTATAGGTCATATATGTTGGATATGGGATGTATGTTGATATGTTAATACCAAATTTGGACCTTGATGCCTTGATGTTGGAGATATCCACCTAATTTTGAATATGTTCCTTTTATCTCAAAGTTGTTCTAAACCATGTTTTATGATTGGTCCTCCAGAACTTGATGAACCTTTGACCTTGTTACTCTATTGTGAGTCTTGTGACCCTATAATGTATCTAAGTGACATGAATCTTGAGATATTCATATAAAGTGAATGGAACGTTAAAAGTGACTCGAAACTTAAACCACACCTTCATGATGAACTTAAATCAATTAAAGACCATTTAATGTACTAATAAGAAACATTGAACCTAACTTGGACAAAACTCTAAAATGAATCTAACTAGGGTTAATGATGAGAATATCTAAAGCATGTATGTAATCTTATTCTTTATCAGTTTTGTCTTGTGATCTAGATGATCAAAGTTAAGTTATGATATCTTGCTTGAAATGTGATACATATGTATGCTAGTTTACTTGCTCAAATATTGCCATGTAGTACTCTAGTATTGTACTCAATGTTTGTCTTATACGGTTGCTTTATAACTTGCAAGCATAATATAGAAACTCCATTATACAAACCTTGTGCACCTACCTGTATTCTTGGGGTAGGGGCACGAGGTTGGGCATCCTACTTGAGTTGTCAAGATAGGATGGACCATCTCGATAAAAGGGTTATATCTTGGCAATGGCCTTGAGGTCCATTACGCATAAAAGGGTTAGGAAATCTTGAGCACCCTTACAGACTCTTCCAATGGGAAGTTAATAAAAAAGGCCTTATGATATATGATGTTGTTGGTATAATTGGAGTAAAATGAAATAAAACGTGGGCTCTCGCTTTGTTAAATATTTAACTTGTTTATTCTTGTTTGTTACTTCTACAACTATTTTCAAATATGCAAAGCTTACATATATGTATATTTAAAGCATGTACTCAGCACCCCGTGTGTTGATAGCATTATTTCACATATTTTACTTGTTCATAGATGGCTAGAAGTTGATGGGCTTGGTGAGCTATGTCATGTGAATTTGTTGTAAGATCCCTAGTGTACATGAGTATACTTGTACAATTTGACACTTAAATATGTAATTGAATCTTGTAATGAAGCAATGTTACTTAAAATCATGTGCATGTTGAGATTATTACTAGTTATTTTATATTTTTATTTGTTCATGTATGCTAAGATTTACTCTTCCACATTCATATAGTATGTATATGTGCTATGGTTGTATGTGGAAAGACTAACTATACAGGCATAAGTAAGCATGAATTGAGGGGGATCAATTGACATTGTTCATTCATGTATCCCCTTGCAATTCACAAGGTAAAAGTTTAACTTTCACATCCTTTTTAATATGTCAAGGAATGGTTTTTCATTATCAAAAAGGGGTAGAATGTTGACATGAGAGTTGTATATTGTCCATATTTTGATAATTACTTAACCATTCCATTCATATGTATCTAATATGTCTACTCGAGATTGATTTTGGGTATTGGGCACATGAAAAGGATCAATTCAATCAAGCCCTAGCTTGATCAAGTTCAAGTCAAAAACAATGCAAATGCACCTTTGTAGAAAACACCCTAAAATCCTTAGATTGATTTTTGTAACCATTTTTATTAAGGTTATGACTTGTAACTAAGATGAGAAAAAACTCAGGAGCACTCAATTCAAACGATTAATCACTCAAATGACATTTTCCAAAATACATCAGAGAGTGCCTATTCGATCGAGTTTCTCCTATGACAAACTCAACTGACACCCTTGATGCATTTTGAGAATGTCTAGGTTCGGTCGAGTTTCCAAAACATAGAACTAGACTGACACCCTGTACTAGAAAATCATATGTAATTGATCAGATGAGTTTCATCCAAGATAAACTCAATTGGTGCTTCAAATTTGCTTTGTCATATAGTACAATCGGTCGAGTTACCTTTATTAAAACCTAACCGACTGCACTATACAGAGTATACAGAAAAAGTGATTCTTACTGTTGGAATGTTGCAAAGCTCAAAATTATATCTGTTGCAACACCTAAATGTCTAGAAATTGTTCCTTAGTTCTCCTTGCCTCTAGTGGACACCCGCAACTATAAATAGGACCTATTGGAGTTCATTCTAAGGTTTCTGCTCCATGCTATTCAAGCCCTAGCTATATTTAAGTGCATCTAGTCCACTTGAGATCCTTTCTCTCTCTTATTTGCAAATAAAAATGTCCATATGAATGAGATAGGGTATGTTTGAGAGACCAACTCCATCGTAGACTTGTAAAGCTCTCAAAGATTCCCTTTCCCCAACCCCTTTCTTCAAGATCAAGTTGATGAAAGCTTCTCCAAGTGATGGAGAAAGTGCAAGGCTTCTCCAAGTGGAAGGAGAAGGTGCAAAAGCCTCTACAAAGTAAAGCATAAGGTCAGGGATGAAGATCTATGAGTAGAGTGGGTAATCCTTCAAGGCAAAAGACTCGGTGCAAGAAGGGGATCTCCTTGGCAAAGGTGTTCAACCATTTTCAAGAGTGGGTAAGATGTTGTAGAGGTAGAAGACTCTAGATCAAAGGATAGGTAAGTCCTTAGTTGGTTTATTGGCTCCTTTTGGTCCTTAAAAAGGAGGTTGGGTATCCTTGGCCCGCAAAAGGAAGGTCATCTTGTGTTTCTTATAATGGAATATAAGTATACATGGGTTGCAAAATCCTAGAGCTTGACCTTTCTAGGTAGTGAACTAACTTTCTCCTAGTCTAGAGATTGGAGCCACTCTATATAGATTGTTCTTGTGTTTGTTCAATCTCTCTCATCCTTTCTATGTATGTTTAGTTGCACTACAAATTCAATATATGCAATACCATATCTTGAAGTAATTTGAATGTCTATGGAATCTTATTTAAGTGTTTTTAGCTCTATTCACCCCTAGATCCCATTGATCCAAAAATTAGTATCAGAGTCATGGTCTTCTCCAACAAATCTCCTATGAGATGAGAAGATGGAAGACAACCTAATGGGTCTCTCAACTTGGAAGGTGGTTTCTCCATGAGACCCCCAATATTCAACGACACAAACTTCCTCTATTGGAAGAGGTAGATGTTGTTCTACCTTCAAGGGATGAGCTATGACATGTGGAAAGTAGTCATCATTCCATACAAGGAGCCGGAAGGAGATGTAGCTACTTGGGATGAAGATACACACAAGAAGACACAGCTAAATGCAAACGCTATAAGCATCATATATGCATCCCTCACTCCCTCTGAGTTCAACTGGATCTCCTCTTGGGACACAGTCTATGAGATATGGAACAAGTTATGCATCACCTATGAAGGAACAAAGCAAGTCAAGGAGTCCAAGATCTACATGTTCAAGGGTCTCCTTAAAAACTTCAAGATGGGTAAGAAGGAGAAAGTGGATAAGATGTAAATAAGGCTCAACACCATCATCAATGGACTTACTTCTTTGGGCCATACCATGGATAGAGGGACCATCAACTCCAAGATTCTAAGATCTCTCCCTAAGAGATGGGGATCCAATGTGACTTCCATTGAAGAAGTTAGAAGCCTTGGTGACATAACCACCGAAGAGCTCATTGGCAACCTTCAAGCTCATGAGCCAAGACTTGACAAACAAGTAGAAGATGAGAAGCAAGAAGAGAAGGAATCAAAGAAAATCAAAGGCAATGCATTCAACGCTCAAGTGGAGGCAATGATTCTCCAACAACAACTTGATTTCTAGTCCTCTCCTCCTTCCTCAAGGGAAGATGAAGCCCCTAATGACCATGAAGCAAACTACTCCAAGGGGAAGCACTTCAAAGGAAAGTCATCCTCCTCCTCCACTCAAAGGTGCCATGAATGTGGGAAAAAGGGACACTACAAGGATGAGTGCCCCAAGGCCAAGAAGTCCTACCACATGAGTATCTCTAAGAAAAGGGAGGACTACAAGAAGGATGGCAAGTAAAAGAAGAAGGACAAGAAGGAAAGAAGAAGCAAGGATGTAGCCCATGTTGCATGGGAGGAGTCTTCTTATAATGATTCTAGCTCCAATGAGTGAGAATGCCACCTTGAACTCATGGCCTGTACTAGTAAAGTCATTGGTGAGGTAAGTGAGGTAAGCTTGCATGAGTTATCTAAAGAAACCCTCATTGATATGCTTAATGCTTCCCACTCTTCTCTTTTTAAGAAAATAATTGATGACTTGTATGTTAAGCATGATATACTTGATCAAAATGAGATAATGCTTCTTGATAGTATTGATTCTTTGCAAAGGCAATTTCTATTGATATGTATGCCCAGAGAGCCAATCATATGATGATTGTAATGGCATACCTTATAAATGATTTGATTATTAATAAAGGCAAGCTTCCAATTTATTGTGTTTATTTGATTTTGAGATAATGAAATAACATAATAAATGTCTAGAGAATGATATTACTCAATTATGTATGTCTTCGAGTACGTGACTTGGAAGAATGAGATCCTATAGATGTTAAGAGTATATACATTCTCATTATGTCCATGATTGGTTGTTACTATGGAAGGTAGATAGACAATAATAACACATAAGATCAGAGTGTGAGTTGGTTGATGATAGAATCTCATTAGTCATGATATGGTGATATCAAACCAAGAACATAGATACAACTAGAGAATAGTGTATCTGACAAACCCACCATGAGACCGACTCATGAAAACCATTGTCATGGTACTCATAGTCAGATCTCATAGTGATGGTGGTATTTGTGGTTCTTAGACCTAAAATTACTGCACTCATCATATGTTGTTTGGTATGTTTTGACATCATCAAATGCATTCCTAAAACATGGGTTGTCATAAAGGTGATGATTGGGTGACTACGACACATGGGGACTGACTAGGAGTGACAAAGATGGGATTTGTTCCTCCTATGGGAGTATAATATCCAAGGCTGAGTTAGAAAGAGTGAGAAATACATGGTCATGTACATGTGAGTCAATATATGATATTGAGCTTACACATATCTCATAGAGTCTGCTATAGCAAGAAATATTAATTGAATGTTGAAGAGGATGATAGATCCATGCCTTGAGTTCAGTCTGGATATCAACAACAAAGGAAATATACAAACACTATAACACCATATATAGATTGTAGGTTGAAGGTGTTCTCCAACTTTTCATTTACTTGGATACTAGGCACCGCTCATTTCTTGTGATGTCATAAGTTGTTATGGACATTCATTGCCAACGTAATATGGGACCTATAGGGTCACACACATAGGAACTCACCTAGAATATGAATTTGATCATCAATAATGATTGGATTGATTACTAAAGTGCTTAGGTATTCAATTCACACAACAAATCAGTTGTCTGGACTACCAAATGATCAGTTCAAGTGTTGAGATAGTCATTTGGAGTGTTAGGTTGATTGTATTGTACATTGGCTGGAATTTAGCCTGACTAGGGTTGTGAGATGCCTGTCTCACTTGTGCAAGATGACCTTTTTGCATGGTACGATACAACCGTCTCGTATGCACCAAATGAAGGATTTAAGGGTGCAATTCGATTGCATTTGAGGGTGTAATTCGATTGCATCAAGGATTGGTAGTGACCTCTTACTATGCATCAATTGGAATCAAATTGTTGAAACATGTAAGAAACTAGGAAAGTGATAGACAACCGTCTGGCATGCGAGCTGACCGTCTGGCATGCCAAACGATTGGTTCGTCTGTTGCAGGCTGCGAAATTTCTAGAATTGTTGTGAAAATTCAAGATTTTTTGGTCACTTCCACTCCCACATAGAATAGGAACCCTGATCATGCACATGTGAGTCAATATATGATATTGAGCTTACACATATCTCATACAGTCTTCTATAGCAAGAAATATTAATTGAATGTTGAAGAGGATGAAAAATCCATGCCTTGAGTTCAATCTGGATATCAGGAACAAAGGAAATATACAAACACTATAACACCATACATAGATTGTAGGTTGAAGTTATTCTCCAACTTTTCATTTACTTAAATACTAGGCACCTCTCATTTCTTGTGATGTCATAAGTTGTTATGGACACTCATTGCCAATGTAATATGGAACCTATAGGGTCACACACATAGGAACTCACCTAGAATATGAGTTTGATCATGAATAATGATTGGATTGATTACTAAAGTGTTTAGGTATTCAATTCACACAACAAATCAGCTGACTGGACTACCAAATGATCAGTTAAAGTGTTGACATAGTCATTCAGAGTGTTAGGCTGATTGTATTGTACATTGGATGGAATTTAGCCTGACTAGGGTTGTGAGACGCCTGTCTCGCTTGTGCAAGATGACCTTTTTGCATGGTACGAGACAATTTTCTCGTCTGCACCAAACAAATTATTTAAGGGTGCAATTCGATTGCATTTGAGGGTGCAATTTGATTGCATCAAGGATTGGTACTCAATCATATTATGCATCAATTAGAATTGAATTGCCGAAATATGTACGAAACTAGGAAAGGGATAGACGACCATCTGTCATGCGAGCTGACTATCTGGCATGCCAAACGACTGGTTCGTCTGTCGTAGGCTGCGAAATTTCTAGAATTTTTGTGAAAATTCAAGATTTTTTAGTCACTTCCACTCCCGCATAGACTGGGAACCCTGATCATGGCATCTACTATAAATAGAGGGGTACTATGGGCTTCTCATAGCACAACACAAACAATTAAGAATTATTTTCTCAGATAATTTTTGGCCTCTCTAGTTTTGGTAACCAAGAGAGCACAAACAAGTCCTACCTGACTAGGAAGGGATAGCTACGGGAGAGAACAATTGAGGATCATTGTTGTGGGAGATCAGGTTGGTGACTAGTACACCAACGGGAGAGACAACTCCTTCCTATCTATTCTAGTAGGACGACATGTGTTCTAGTTGGTCACATGGACTTCTCTAGAGGTGAGCTCACATTTTCCCGTTGCTAAGGAGGATGACGTCAGCCAGCAGTCTGTGATGAGAGGAATTGCTACAGACAACGATGTTTGAGTCTGTTGTCTATGGAGAAGTAATCAGACAAGTCCCAATACAACTAGAAGTTGCACATACATCGTCCAACACAGAGTGCACATCTACATCAATGAGTATTGTCATTGGATTTGCTCTAGGATTAGGTATATCTTCATAAAACCATCATTTCCATTACATAGACGCGATCTACTGGTTAATGGGAAATATGTTAGTAAAATTTTAGTTCTACTGCCTATTTGATGTCGTATTTCCCTATAATGGTATCAAAGCCACACTAATTAATTATGTTTTGGGATAATCGATATATTGGATTTTTAGTTTTATCATGTTTACTTATTGCATACGATGTGAATATTTAAATTGGTTGATGTGTACATCCAAGTAATCACCACATAAGAACCTAAACGAATATATATATGATATATATATATATATGCAAACTACACATGTTGCCCTAAAAATAAGTTTTAATGGTGGATGTGTAGCATGGTTATGGCCAATACCCTTTATCTGTGCATGGTGGTTGTGTGTTTGATATCTCGTTCTACAAACTGCGCCTCTCTCTTATCTTCCCAATGTAAAAGTATTATTCTCTTCTACCTTTGCTCCCCTCAAATTTAACTTGAGGTTTCTCAATAATCATGTAATAGTAGAATAGTTTACCTTCTTGTTATGACGAAGAAGAAGACGCTCTGAACCAGAAGCTAGCCGACTATCTAAGAGGCGAACTTACCAGTTGGAGGACAGAGAAGGGCCAAGGAGGACAAGGTGATGCGACCTACTGGTAGAACTGACTGATTGACTGGAGGATCCATAAGATGGTGGATCCAATGGCCAAATGACTGGTGTGAAGACCAATCGATTGGCCAAGAGGCAAGATGACCAGTTCAAGGGTTGAACCAATCGACCCGAATTGGCAAGCACATATCTTCCTCAACAACATGTTTATGCATGTGATGTAGACCCTAGGTTGTGGTAATTCCTTATGGCTTCGAGGAATTACATTAGAATGGCCATAACCATCGCTTTTTGATTATTGCATGTTTTTGTCGTGGGTTATAGCATGTATAAGATATGTACTACATATATGTGGTGATTAGTTAATGTATATGTATTATACAAAATCCATTAATATAATATTAAGTGTGCAATGCCTTCCATAAGCAGCACCATGAAAAGCTTGATCGACCCAGCGTAGTTTATGCTAAAGCATGGTGTGCCATCTATCTCGTGGAAGTGTGATGGTAGGTATGTAGATCTTTCAAAGCAGGGTGCATATCCTATTGTGTTGGCTTTTGGGTCGGACTTAACTAGGTGATAACTTGGTGAGATCAGGCGACAGAGGCATAAAGATGATTTTGGAAAAGAGTTTTACATATCATCTATCCAAGAGTTGCATACATATGCAATTGGCAAGTTTGGCCTACCTAAATAATCAAGTTGTGGGTGATCAGCCAAAGTTGAGTCATGACTTGATCAAAATATGGATCTTGGCTCACTAGAAGAATCTTGTACGCTACAATCTTCTGAATTGATAGTAAGGGCTATCAATTTGAAAAATAGTGGGAATGATAGTTAATTGAAGACCTAATTAATATCAATTTTCAAATCAAATAAAATCAAAAATGGTATTTGACAAATTCAAATTTTCTCATGTACAATCAAATGGAAAACACGCAATCATCGCAATCGGAAAAATTAAATGAGATTTATTTCCATAACTGGTTCGGGACCTTTGTGACATCTATCTCGAGAAAATAAGATTAACTAATGTGGAAACGTTCACTAAGCAGCGGATTACCAAAAATCACTAAAAATTTAAAACTTTATGTGAAGAGATCTTTAAATGGTGAAGCATTTTCATAAAGAAACATGATAAGTTATTTACAAACTGATCCATCAGTACATCTCTATAAGGTCGTATCTCGAGATTACAATCATCAACTACCATGTTAACTATATAAGGTAAGATACAGAAATCTCGAGGTACTGGACCAAAAACTCGAAAGCACTAACTATTACTCTGAGGACCTGAGAGTACAGAGACGACACATAGGACTCTAACTACATCTATACGTGGCATAACAGCCAGTGTCTCCACCTGAAACTTCACTGTTGTCCCTGGTACTGTTGATGTTGCCCTTCACCTATTGAAGGATTTCTGCCTCCTCTCCCACATCCACCTAAAAATATGTTTCCCACGGGGTGAGACAATTATAAAATTGTCCCAGCGAGAGATATAACTCTTCGCCAGAAACATAATTATTGCAGCTTAAGAGGGTAAATGTACACAAAGAAGTTATATATGTCTGGGAGTAGTGAAAACAATGTTTAACAGATTTAAACCATTCTTCCAATTAAAGCAATACAACTATAATTTGATAAACCCATATGTCATTTATCTTTTAAGAAATAGAAAAACATGTATGGCATTTACTTTCTATAAAACCATTATTACAACATTAACTCTCTTCAGACTTAGATCATATATCTAATGCCTGACATTATTATTGGGGAGTCATGGCCTGTAGCCATACATTTTCTCACAAAGTGTTAGGATCTCAATTCCTCAACTTATCAATTACCTTTCTAAATTTATCATCATGATTATAGAATCTAGGTACTTGAACTCATAATTTACCATTCACTAGGTATCATAGCAAATCATTATACTTGAAGCATGTAAAGTAATTTCAATACATAAGATATCATCATCCTTACCTGGATATGATCACATCTTTATGAAAACATGCATGATCAATATTTACTAATAACATGCATATTGTATCATAACAGCACAAAATAGGTTCTTCTCAAATTATATATGTGATACCACGGTCGTGCTACCTTGCACGGTCGTGCCACAAAGGACTCACCACGACCGTGTCATAATGCCACAGCTGGTTTTTAGGATTAGGATTCTCATTTAATCCAAATAGAGTTATTCAACCTCTTAACTAGATTAGGAATAGTGATTCCTATTTCATTTCTCAATCATGGAGTTTCATGCTTAAAAGCATAACTCAGAATTAGGTTTACTTGTTCATATCATCACATCTCCCTAGATTAGGGTTTACTATTCACATAGCATCACATTACCCTAGATTAGGGTTTACTATTCACATAGCATCACATTACCCTAGATTAGGGTTTACTATTCACATAGCATCACCTTACCCTAGATTAGGGTTTACTATTCACATAGCATCACATTACCCTAGATTAGGGTTTAGTATTCACATAGCATCACCTTACCCTAGATTAGGGTTTACTATTCACATAGCATCACATTACCCTAGATTAGGGTTTACTATTCACATAGCATCACCTTACCCTAGATTAGGGTTTACTATTCACATAGCATCACCTTACCCTAGATTAGGGATTACTTGGTCAAGAGGTGTTGACTACTTAAACCCATCAAGGGTACTTTAGTAATGTTCACCATTGATCATAACATGTTTCAATCAACTAATTACTTGTTCCCTTAATGTATTTAGATATCATTAGGATTTATATTAATCAACCATTAAACCATCTAAGCCTTTAAAGCATTAAGCAATCTTGACCTTAAAAGACCCCAAACGGTTTTGCACTTTCAACCTCCAAATGGTTTGAAACTGCATGACCATCAAACGGTCTTGAGACCGTTTGGTCCCAAACAGTCTTGAGACTGTTTGGTCTCAAACAATCTTGAGACCGTTTGGACTCAAATGGTCTTGAGACCGTTTGGTCCAAACACCCTCAAAACCGCATGGACCAAAAAGTGTATTAACACTTCCAATTGAGTTAGGGATTTCAATGTTGAACCCCTCAATCGTTCATACCATGGTTAACCATTTATCAGTTGAGCCAATTAAGTTAATACTCAAATGATGTGACCCTCAATTAATCCTCAATTGATCACCAATTAGGGTTTGGATGGATTGGATTAGGATTGGAATCGATCATTCTTCAATACTAATCAATGTAAGACTAGTTACTTTGAAACCATAGAACCATCATCCAAATTGGGTATGACCTGACCCCAAACGGTCTTGAGGTCGTTTGGATGACCTCCAAACGGTCTTGATACCGTTTTCCCATCATATCACCAAAATCCAAGCCATCCAATTAAGGTTTGGATCATTGGATTGATCATCAAAACAGCAATTGATTACACTTTAACTTAATAACATTGGATCATCAATTGCTTAACCATACTCACCCACAGACCTCCAAACAGTCTTGGGTGACCTCCAAACGGTCTTGAGACCGTTTGGATGAGTTCCAAATGGTCTTGAGACCATTTGGCTCACCCAACCCTTGGATTCTAGTGAAAAATCATTAGGGTTTGAGCTATTGAGTTGATCATCAAATCAGCAATTGATTGCTTTGTAATGGTGTACCTTTGGACCTTCAATTGGTCAACTATACTTAACCCCAGACCTCCAAACGGTCTTGGGTGATCCCCAAATGGTCTTGAGATCGTTTGGGCCAATCAACCCAAAACAATCAACTCATCACTTGCAAAATCAGCACTTAGCCGATTAGGGTTCATACCACATCTTTGGATCTTCAAACACATATCCATACTTGACGCTAGACCTTCAAATGGTCTTGGGTGACCCCCAAACGGTCTTGAGACCGTTTGGGTGATCCCCAAATGGTCTTGAGACCGTTTGGGCAAGAAAACCCAAAAAGTCAAATCAATCAAGTTGAAAGTCAGCACTTAATCCAATTAGGGTTTACCTAATTGATTAGCCTTCAACTCATGATTCCTTTGGAATTAACCTATCAAATTTGGTGAGTTATTAACCAACATAATTATAAACAGGAATCGCAAACGGTCAACGCTTGGTCAACGCCCTCAAACGGTTTTGAAACTGTTTGCCCAAAAAGTTGAATTAATCAAGCTGAAAAATCAGCACTTAATCCATTTAGGTTTATCTAATTGATTAGAATTCAACTCTCGATTCCTTGGGATTTAACCCATAAAATTTGGAGGGTTATCAACCAACATAATTATTAACAGGAATACCAAACGGTCAATGCTTGGTCAACTCACTCAAATGGTTTTGAAACTGTTTGCCCAAAAAGGTCAAGTTAATCAGGTTGAAAATCAGCACGTAATCCAATTAGGTTTACCTAATTGATTTGCCTTCAACTCACGATTCCTTTGGAGTTAATCCCTCAAATTTTTAGGGTTATCAACCAACATAATTATTAACAGGAATCCCAAACGTTCAACGCTTGGTCAACTCAACCAAATGGTCTTGGAGACCGTTTGCTCCAACCGACCTTGTGAAACTGTTTGCCCTTCAAACGGTTTTGCAAACCGTTTGCCCCAAATGGTTTTGCAAACCGTTTGGCCAAAAGGGGGGGGAGCAAGACCGTTTGATAAAGTAACATTGTTAATCACGCCCATCTTCTTCTACTTCCAGATCCAGGTCTGTTCCTCATGGTTTTAGTTGGAAGAAAGCAAGGAAGGATGGGGGAAAGAAGAACAAACTACTTTTGCAAGAAAGAAAGATGTATAACAAAGTTTAAGGGTTTAGAGTTATAAAACCTTCCTTAGAATCTGATCTAGAGCTCCAAGATCCGTAGCTTTAATGGTGTCTTGAGCTCCAGGGGTCGTCCAAGGTCCTTTCTTCAAGAATTGGATGCAGAAGATGGCTAGAAGCAAGAGTTGTGTAAGGAATACTAGCAAACCAACCTTGTAATGGAATTTCCTCCATGAATCCGAGCTAGAAGATGACCAAATTTACCTAGATCAACTTGGTCGTCCTCCTCTGCTCCTAACCTCCTCCTTAGTCGGTCCAAAGCAAAAGGATGAGAAGAGGAAATGAAGGGAACGATCCCTTGATTGTGGAAAGAGCTTGCTTATATATTTTTGGGCATATTTCCAAGGCAGTGATAAATACTTCTTCTCTTTTACATCTATATCCTCCACGCCCCTCTCCTTCTTCTTTGCCACGTTCCTCCCTTATTATAACATGCAAACTTATCTCTCAACCTTGGTTTAGAGGAAAAGAAGCCAAACACTTTATTAAGTCATACATATATAGGGGTCATTTTGCATACATCTTGATTATTCAATTACAATGATTATCCTTCTTGTATGGTTACTCAAATGAGGTGTCCCCCTCATTTTATTTACTCCAATGGATGCTAAAAAGCATGAGAGGTACTATAGAGGGTATATTTTACATTTTGCACCCTATGTTTTGGGTAAATTGCACTTTACACCAAAACTAGGTTTTAAAGTACAAGGATTGCTCTACAAGCTATATTTTGGTGCCCAAGCTTGGGGAATCCATATCACCATATCATATTCATTCTTATGATGTCTCATCATCAGAGGAACATCTTAACATGTGCAATTTGCAAGTTAACCCCTCTAATTGGGTAATTTGCACATAGGTCCCTATTAAACAAAACAATCTTACAACATTGTTCAAAAAGGGCAGAAATGAAAATATAGATTCTTCTAAAGCTTTAATGACATATAAAGGGTTAACCACAAGCCTCTAATAATAATTTTAAGCAAAACACCTAGGGTTAGTTCATAACCCAGGTCAGGGGTGTTACAACCTTGAGAAGTGTTCTACAGGATCCTGAAACACCAATGCCAATATCCACTCCATATTTGCCTAAGACTGACATGGATGCTTCTCTAAAGCATGCCAATGATGTTATGAACATCAAGAACCTGATTTTGGGTTATATAAACTATGAGTTGCATAAGCAGCATAATAAGCATGAAAGGTATAATGCCTCTAAGGTGCTATTTGAGTGCAATATGATAGAGGGAGATCCAGTAGAACCTCATGTGCTCAATATGATTGGGCATATGAAGCATCTTGAAAGACTGGGATTTCCTTTAGGTTAGGAGTTTGCCACGGATATGATTTTACTATCGTGTCCTAAATCATATATCCAGTTTATCAAGTGTTATCACTTGAGTAACATGGCTAGACTGCTATCAGAGTTTCTTGACATCTTGATAAGTGTTGAAGCATGAATGAAGATGGAAAAATCTGTGAAGATGATTAGAGGAGTTGAGTCCAAGGACAAAGGCAAATCCAAGAAGTGTTATGTGTCTAAGCTAAGGTCCAAATATTCTACATTCAAAATAAGGAGAAGGATAAGGGAACCTAGGAAGATGAAGAAAGGGATTGAGATGTCTACTTTTGGCATATACGTTATTGAGGTTAACTATACTACTTCCTCATCAGGGGTATTACATATCAGATTTGGATCACATATTTGCTCAAATGTGAAGGATCTGAATAAAGGTGAGGTAGAACTGCAAGTTGCAAATAGCGTAAGAGTTGCGGCCAATGCAGTTGGAGCCTATGAGTTATCTATGCCAAGTGGGCTAGTAATAGAGTTAGAGAACTACTATTACATACATGACATTGATAGGAACATCATATATGTATCTTGTTTTGACAAGAATGGATTCAAATTTCTTATAAAGAATGGAAGATGTTCTATTAGTAAAGATGGGATCTTTTATGGTTGTACATCAATGTCTTATGGTCTATACTTGATAAATATAGAGACAAGTGTATATAACATAAATACCAAAAGACAAAAACTCAATGAATCAAACCCCAAACATACATTTGGCATTGTCGTCTAGGGCACATAAATGAGAAATGCATATCCAAACTCCATAAAGATGTTTATTTGGACTCTTTTGATTTTGAATCATAGAGGCATGTGAATCTTGTTTGTTGGGCAAGATGACCAAGATTTCCTACACTAGAAATAGTGAGAGGGCTAGTGATCTATTATGACTCATACATATTGATGTGTGTGGCCCTTTTAGAACAACTTCTAGAGGTGGGTATCAATACTTCATTACCTTTACTGATGATTTCAGTAGGTTTGGCTATGTTTACCTAATGAAACATAAGTCAGAAACTCTTAAAAGTTAAGAGAGATCATTAATGAAGTACATAACCAACTTGGTAAAAGTATTAAGGAACTTTGTTCGGATCGAGGTGGAGAATACTTGAACTAAGAGTTTGAGGACCTT
Organism: Alisma plantago-aquatica; assembly: GCA_963693085.1. Taxonomy (NCBI): domain Eukaryota; kingdom Viridiplantae; phylum Streptophyta; class Magnoliopsida; order Alismatales; family Alismataceae; genus Alisma; species Alisma plantago-aquatica. The sequence goes on along the minus strand of OY856411.1, from coordinate 1,259,016,715 downwards.
CTGTGAGCTTATGGTATTGTATCACAATGGACTCCTCCTAGAATACCACAACATAATGGTGTATCAGAAAGAAGGAATGCACATTACTATATATGATGCAAACTATGATGAGTTTTTCTAACCTCCCAACTTCCTTCTGGGGTATGCTCTTGAAATTGTCACATTTACACTTAATTGAGTACCGTCAAAATCAGTTCAAAAGGCAACATATGAGATATGGATTGGGAAGCATCCCAAAATGTCTTTTATGAGGATCTAGGGTTGTGAAGCTTATGTCAAGAAAAAAATTCCTGAAAAGCTTGGCCCTGGATCTGATAAATTTTACTTTGTTAGATATCCCAAAGAAACCAAGGGATACTACCTATATAGCCCAACTAACAACAAAGTATTTGTTCTTAGAGAGAATACATTCCTTGAAAAGCAATTCACTACCAAAGGAATCAGTGGGAGGAAAGTAGAACTCAAAAAGGTTTGAGACCAACAAGAAAATATTGAACCAGTTGAGGAACAAGAGAAACAAGGAGACTCATAAAATGTTGTGGAAACTCAAATTTCTCAAGTAGCACAGGAACCTCGTAGATCTAGTAGGACACACCTTGCACTTGAGAGATTTGGATATCTTGTGACTCGGGAAGGCGGTGAGTTGGTCATAGATGATGAGTCAACAACCTATCTAGAAGTTGTTGAGGGACCAGAGTTTGAGAAATGGCTTGAGGCCATGAGATCTGAGATGGAATCCATGTATGCCAATAAGGTATGGACCTTGGTGGAACCATCTGAAGGGATAAAACCCATAGGGTGCAAGTGGGACCTCAAGAAGAAGACAGACATGGATGGAAAGGTACAAACCTAGAAGCACAAATTGGTTGCAAAGGGTTTCAGACAAGTTCAAGGTGTTGACTATGATGAAACCTTTTCTCCAGTGGCCCCGATTAAGTCCATCAGGATCATGATTGCTATTGCATCTTATCATGATTATCAGATTTGGCATATGGATGTTAAAACAAATTCCTTAACGAGAATCTTCTTGAGGATGTGTATATGACACAACCTGAGAGTTTTATCAATCCAAAGGATGCAAATAAAGTATGTAAGATACAAAGATCAATCTATGGATTGAAGCAAGCATTTCGAAGCTGGAATCGTTATTTTGATAAGACAGTCAAAGAGTTTGGCTTTGTTAAAAATGAAGATGAACCTTGTGTGTACAAGAAGGTTAGTGGGAGAATGGTAGTATTCCTAATATTGTATGTGGATGACATACTATTAATGGGGAATGACATCCCTACTTTACAAAAGGTAAATACATGGCTTAGAAATACATTCTGTATAAAAGACTTGGGAGAAGCATCCTACATTTTGGGGATAAAGATCTATAGAGATAGATCAAGAAGGCTTGTTGGACTAAGTCAGAGCACATATATCAAAAAATAGTTGAAGAGGTTCAGCATGGAGAACTCAAAGAGAGGCAACCTGAAACAACCATGTCGCCCAGTAACCCCCAATTCAGGGAGACCCGAAGGTCAGAGCCGTTATTCAATAAACAGGATCAAAGGTTTGACAAATAATCAATAACAATTAATAAAATTTACCAGCTAGACTGAAAACTGGTATAAAATAAAACTTTGCATACCTTTTTAAAACTTTGGTAAGCTACTCTATCCACAGCCTGGATACATTCTATCTAATCCTCCTGCACTTTATTTCTTATTTCCACAATGTGTCACTTTACTATTTGTTCTTTCAATTGTTGTACCTAAAACGTCGACAAACAAAACGTCAGTCAGTATATCGAAATATACTGGTATGTGGGGACAACCAAAATCTCACAAATATGGATAACAATGTAATTATCACAATCAAGTTAATTAACAAGCCAATTTACACTTTTTAGTATGACATTCTCCACCGCTTTTGCCCTAACCCTGGCATACCCACCTTAGGGTTTCTTTTGCCAATGACTTAAGGCCACCTTCTCAATCCCGAGCTTGGTGCCTGGGGGTCACCACTCATGGTGCCCTCTAGTCATGCAATATCATAGGCCACCTTCTTGGTGCCTGGGGTCACCACTCATGGTGCCCATTGGTCTACCCATCTGGGCCTGACTCTCTTGGCATCATCCATCAGGGTGGCATGTAGGTGCGAGAATACACACTTCTTTATAATTGTGATAACCATAGTGACTTTATAATTTTGCAAGTATGAACATCCAACTGTTTAGGTTGCATTCAATGTGAGGAAACATTCGGAAATCTTCGTGAAACTAAAGCGGTTATTCATAAGTGTAACCACATACCTTATCCATAGCAACTTGGTGTCCAAGCAATAAGGATAAAGAACAAGCAACAAGCAATCAACCATATCCTGAAATTAATGCATGGCATCCAAGTGTTATAGTTTATCCAGAACATTTTAAAGCTAGACTTGGATTCCATCTTAGGCTTTCTAGGCCACTTTTAGGGTTTCCATTGCAATTAGGGTTTCCTTTTATCTTTTACTATTTTAAACCCTAATTTAACACAATTGCTCACAAACCCTAATTACTTCCACATCTAATCCTTGATTTCGGATTAAAGGCATAATTAATCATTAATTAAGCTCATTAAGCCTATTTTTATTAAGGCTACTATTTTTATCATTTTAATCCATGATAAGATCATTATATGCATTTATCATCAATTCATAGTTCCTTACGGTCCAAATCACATATGAACTCGATTTGTCATTAATTCCATCTTTTATTCATCAGAAAACCCCTAATTATTACATATAAGGTATTTATCCACAAGTTAGGAACTTTAATGCTCGAAATAGCTTAGATTCATCATATTCCAACTTTAATCATGAAATTAATCAATTTAAGCCATTAATAATCAAATTAGTCAACATTAGGGTTTCAAGGCTCATTAAAGTATATTCATGCATATGAAACTCCAAACTAACTAATTATGTGCAAAGTCCATCCTTTTTCTTCCTAATGTTCCTTTTAATTATTAACAGGCTATTATCACCTTTAATCATCTATTAAACCCTAATAATCACTTTAATCACACAAAAATAGGGTTCTTTAAACATTAATACATTAAAGTTGATATCTTCCATTACTTTTCGAATTACATAAGGAATCAGGCTTCAATTATATTTTTATTAGATTCCCCTCATTTTTCTGAGCAATTTTCAAATTTTATGCATAATCATCCGAGCTACGAATAATTAAATATGAATTTTACAAAATCCACTTACTTCGGCCAATTAGAGCGCGCCACATCACTCATCTCCATGCAGCGTTGCTCGGGTCCTTTGGAAATATGACGAAAAGACACAATTGCCCTTGGCTTATCCAACCGGCCCAGCACAGCGCGGAGGGCATATTGGTCCAATCGACCTTAGGTCGTCTTCCTCCCAGGAAGACCCTGTGCGGCCGCCGACCAGTAGTCTTGTGCGGGTTCTTCCTCCACCCCCAGACCTCGGTTGTGACCCAGAACCACTCTGCGCCCTTGTACGGCCTCTGTCGCAGCCCTCCATGCCCTAACCCACGGCCAGGGTGGCTGGGGCTGCGGTTGGTTTGTCCTCGACCTGCAGTCGCGCTGCAGTCCCCCCACTGGTGCTGCGCGAAGGTGCGGGCAAGGGGGTGATGATCGATCTCCCTTCTGTCACTGTGAGAGCACACTCTCACCATCAAGATCGTTCAACGGCTTCCCATCGTACTAGGATCGCACTTTCCTTCATGGTTAGGGTTTTGACGTGCAAGAAGCAAGGAGAGCTGCGTGGGATTCTTTCCAGAACTCGATCCCAGATCCTACCCCTTTTATAGGGGAGAGAAACGAAGTCATATGGTTGCTTGCCCACCAAAAAATGAAATCTCTTAACAAAAGGAATCATACTCCTTCAAGGATAAGAAACCTTCCCTCTCTTATGTACTTCCTTGATGTTTCCTATTTCTTGGGCAATTAGGAATACAAAAAACCTTTTATTCTCTCTTATTCTTTACTTTAACTTCATAAGCACGAAATATTACTTTCTTTTAGTAGGAAAGTATTTACCTTTTATCAATATCACAAAACCATTAATAATGTATTACATTATATTCTTATTTTCTTTTATAGGTATTTTCTCTTTCCTCTTTCTTGATTGGGACTCCTTGGATCCCAAGAAACTCAAAGAATTCGAAATTCTTTTTATTGGATACACATTATCCTTCTAGATGCATCTAAGTGCATTATTTCACATTATCTTGTTTATTTCTTATTAAAATAATTCTTTTTTAGGATTCCTCTTTATTTCTCTTTTATTTTCCTCATTGGTATTCCTTTTATCATAAGGAATCCTTGGGATACGAAATTCCACCAAGGTTAACTCAATTATACCTCTTTTACTTATTTTCCACATATTACCATTATTTTCAATTTATTTCTCGATAAAGAAATATTTAATTGATCTTTTCTTTTATTATTATATTCTCTATGCCACCTGGACTCCTTGGAACCCAAGGAACCCAAGAGGCACGAAATCCCTCTTTGGATTTGCCTTCTAGAGGTTTCCACACTTGTCCTTTTTCTCTATTTTCTTATTTACTCGATAATAGTGGAATTTCTTTTATCCTTTCCTTGTTATTGGGCCCAATAGCCAATAAAGCCCACAAATAAATCAACAAGGCTATTTTAAACGAAAATCATGCATTCATTCATTATTTGTTCATTTATCTTTAACATGAGAAATTACATTTCTCAGCAAATGAACCCAAAATTGGGGTTGTAACGCAACCTTCCTATGATACATGGAGTTACCATCTCTAAAGTCTTACGTCCCCATTCTTGTGAAGAAAGGGAGCACATGAGTATGATTCCATATGTGTCGGCAATTGGATCCATCATGTATGTGATGTTGTGCACCCGTCTAGATGTCTCATATGCTTTAAGCATGGCGAGAAGATATTAGTCAGATCCAAGTGATGCTCACTAGACATCCATCAAGAACATCATGAAGTACTTGAGAAGGATTAAGGATTAGTTCTTGGTCTATGGCAGAGAGGAAGAGTTGGTGGTAAAAGGTTACACTAATGCAAGCTTCCAGACTGACAAAGATTATTATAAATCACAATCAAGATTTTTGTTTTTCCAAAACAACAGAGTTGTAAGTTGGAAGAGTTCCAAGAAAGAGATAGTTGTCTATTGTACAACATAGGCTGAGTATATTGTTGCATCAAAAGCAACAAAGTAGGCTATATGGATCAAAAAATTCATTTCTAGACTTGGAGTCATTCCGAGCATCAGCGACGTAATTGAGCTATATTGTGAAAGCAATGGTGCTATTGCACAAGCTAAGGAACCCAGATCGCATCAGTGTTCCAAGCATATACAGAGGTGGTTCCATCTCATACAAGAAATTGTACACAGAGGAGATGTAAAGATTTGCATAGTACCAACTAAGAACAACATTGTTGATCCATTGACTAAACAACTTTCACAGTAGAAGCATGATGGTCATGTCAGGTCACTTGGGATAAGATTTATGGGTGATTGCCTCTAAGTGCATGTGGGATCTTGTAGGTATGTATGCCCAGATCACCAATCATGTGATGATTGTAATGGCATATCTTGTAAATGATTTGATTATTAATAAAGGAAAGCTTTCAATTTATTTTGTTTATTCAGTTTTGAGATAATGCAACAACATAATAAGTGTCTAGATGATGATATTACTAAATGATGTATGTATTCAAGTACGTGACTTGGAAGAATGAGATTATATAGATGTTAAGAGTATATACATTATCATTATGTCCCTGATCGGTTGTTACTATGGAAGGCAGATAGACAGCTATAACACATAAGATCAATGTGTGAGTTGGTTGATGACAGAATCTCAAAGGTCATGATATGGCAATATCAAACCAAGCACATAGATGCAAGTTAGCGAATAGTGTATTGGACAGACCCACCATAATACTAACACATGGAAACCATTACCATGGTAGTCATAGTCATCTCTCATAGTGGTGGTGGTGTTTGTGGTTCTTAGACCTGAAACCACTGCACTCATTGCATTTTGTTTGGTATTCTTTGACATCATCAAACGCAATCCTGAAACATGGGTTGTCATAAAGGTGATGATTGGGTGACTATGACACATGGGGACTGACTGTGAGCATACTTGTTAAAGCGAGCGCCTAGGCACACCTAAGTGGCCGCCTAGGTGTCAAGGCATTCCAAGGGGGGCCGCTTTGCCATGCACCTTGACCAATATGTCACTTTATGGTTTTTTGTGGACTCATGACCCTATACCTAGGTATTTATTAGATGTACACTTGTTCTAATAATAAAATTAAATATATTTATTTATGTTTGTTGTTCAATATCATTATTAAATGGAATTTATACTCTATATATTTATATAAATTTTCTTAGTATTAGCTTGAATGTTATTTAAATATTGAGGGATATTTTCACCTTGAATATCTCTTCAATTGCAATATAAATATCATGCTACATATACTAACTCCCTTCTTTCTTATCATAGGAACTTAAAACAACCATATTAGTATAATATATATGTATATCAGTTGATAATTACCCTAAGTAAGTAAAATTATCTACTGATACTATGTAAAGCAATGCTATCCTTAATCGATATTATATTAAAGCCCTTATTCAATTTTAAACTAATATAGGTGGATTACATAACTTAAGGTTTGTTTTGAGTATTAGTAGAACTTGTAATACACATATTACCATGGAATACACCTTTGCATAATTGCATCCAAGTATAACTTTTAAAATATGTATATATTTATGTATGCATCAATAAATTGTACACATACATGTTTAGTTGTGTTTAATATGCATATATCTATGAAAAAAGAATAAAAGTGTATGTATACAATAGGGAAATACACTATAGACATCAAGTATAAATAAAAATGTATATCAGTGGATTACCCAGACTTTTGTGGATTTACCTGTTGAAATATAGCATATATATAAAGGGGAAAATGTTATAAAAATCACAACATATGTATAGATAAAGGTAAAATATAACATATGTATGAAGGGGGGATGTTATAAAATCATAGAACATATATAAATATAGGCAAATTATACAAAACAAATAATTTTCTTAAAGTTTGTCTAAGTGACGCCTAGGCGCGCCTAAGTACTAGGCATTCAAGCATGGCACCTTGTCTCCTTGCCGCCTTAAGAAGTATGACTATGAGTGATAGAGGTGGGATTTGTCCCTCCTATTGGAGTATGATATCCAAGGCCACTTGAGTTAGCAAGACTAAGAAATGTATGTCCATGTACATGTGATTGAATATATGACATTGAGCTTACCCATATCTCATATAGTATGCTATAGTAAGAAACATAGATTGAATGTTGAAGAGGATGACAGATCCATGTCTCGAGTTCAATCTAGATATCAGCGACAAAGGAACTATACAAACACTGTAATACCATACATAGATTGTAGGTTTAAGGTGTTCTCCAACTTTCCATTTACTTGGGTAGCAATGGTGTGACTAGGCACCGCTCATTGCTTGAGATGTCATAAAATATTTTGGTCTTTCACTGCCAATGTAATATGGGACCATATAGGGTCCCACACATAGGAACTCAGCTAGAAGAGGATTTTGATCGTAAATAATGATTGGATTGATTACTAAAGTGTTTAGGTATTCAATTCACGCAACAAATCAACTGACCAAACTACCAAACGATCAGTTCAAGTGCTATGTTTGGAGTGTCAGGTTGATTGTATTGTACATTGGTTGGAATTCAGCCTGACTCGGGCTGTGAGACACCCATCTCGCTTATGTGAAATGAGAATTTCATGCGATGCGAGAGGACTATCTCATCTACACCAAACGGTCAGTTCAGGGTGCAATTTGACTGCATCAAGGAATGGTATTGACGTCATGTTACGCATCAATTGGAATTGAATTGCCAAAACATGTACAAAACTGGGGAAGTACATGAGGACCGTATGGAGTATAGCAGATGATCATATGGTATGCAAGATAACCATTTGGCATGCCAGACAACTGGTTTGGCTACCACGGGCTATGAAATTTCTAGAATTATTGTGAAAATTCAAGATCTTTCGGTCGCTTCCACTCCTGATCAGACTGGGAACCCTGACCCTGGACTCTACTATAAATAGAGGGGTACTGGGGGCTTCCAAGAGTACAACACAGACAATTGAGAATCAGTTGCTCTTAAAATTATTTTTTTTTCTGGTTTTGGTAACTAAGAAAGCCCAAGAAAGTCCTACCCGACTAGGGAGGGATAACTACGAGAGAGAACAACTACGGATCATTGTTGTGGGAGAGTAGGTTGGTGATTCGTACACCAATGGGAGGGACAACTCCTTTCTGTATATTCTAGCAGGAAGATAGGAGTTCTACTTGGTCCATGTGGACTTTTCTAGAGGCTAGGTGGCCTTTGCATGTCGCTAAGGAGGACGACATCAGCCAGTATCTGTGATGAGAGGAATTGTTGCAGATGACAATGTTCAAGTTTGTTGTCCTTGGAGGAGCAGTCAGACCAGTCTAAGTGCAACTAGGAACTGTACAAACATTGTCCAAGATAGAGTGTGCATCTACATCGACGAGGATTGTCGTTGGACTTTCTCCAGGACTAGGTATATCTTCATGAAACCATCCTTTCTATTGCATAGTTATTGACGTGATATGTTGGTTAATGGGAAATATGCCAATAAAGTTTTTGTTTCCGCTTCCTGCCTATCTGATGTTGTATTTCCCTATAGTTTCTTGATCTTGATCTCTAATACAATGGAGTTGAAGTAGAGAATGGTATCTACTTTAAGAACATTAATAGTCTTAAGCAAGAAAACCAAGCCTTCCTTCATGAGCTTGTTTTACTTAGAACTGAAAACAATGATCTTAAACATGCTTGTGATGCTATTAAATATGAAAATAGAATCTATTTTGATGAATTTATCATTCTTAGAACTGAAAGTGCAAGATTTCTTGATCAAATTAATGATCTTTCTTCTAGACCTCTATTTCCTAATAATGAGGTAGCTAGGATTGCTCTTGAAAGAGATTATTATCATACTAAAGCCCTCTATTTGGAGGGTGACTTACTTCATGTACAAGATGATATTTCTAGCTTATCTTCTACTATCATTACTCTTTATTATGATAATCACAAACTTAGAGCTTCTTTGTAGAAATTCCTTAAAAGGAAAACGTCCCTCAATGAAGTTTTAGATCACTCTACCAAACAAGTTGGTACTACTGTTTGGGATATGTAGGGGGAGATCCAAAGAGAAAGAGTAAGGGTAAGGGTAAGAAAAAGAGAAATGAACCTCCTTTCTTCATTGGAGAGTCATCCAGATCCAAGAAACCTATCGTTTGTGTACATTGCAAGAATGATAACCATTACTCTACTTATTGTCCTTATAAAGAGAAGGGGACCAACCCAAAGATGAAATGGGTCCTCAAGCTAACATCGGATCCCAAGGTTTGAATTGGGCACCGACATCTTCCTTTATTGTAGGTAAAAGGAAAATGTATTGTTGATAGTGGTTTCTCAAAGCACGTGACATGTGAAATCAGCCACTTCAACCAATTCACAAAAAAGAAAGAAGGATTGGTGACATTTGGTGACAACAAAAAAGGTAAAGTGATAGGTGAGGGTGATGTAGGTGATTCAATATACATCAAGAATGTTCTTCTTTTGGAAGGCCTACAACACAATTTAATTAGTGTTCGTCAATTATGTGATAATAGCTATCTAGATCTTTTTACCTCTCTAGAATGCTTGCTTCTAGATACCCTCTCCTACAATGTTATATATAAGGGAACTATAAATGGTAATCTCTATGTTATTTTTATTGACTCTATTAAGCATGTTTTTGATAGATGTCTTATTGTCAATTTGAATGAAATATATTTGTGGCAATGTAGGCTTGGTCATGTAAATATGCATCGGTTGAAGAAGTTGAGCAAAAAGGAATTGGTCAAAGGACTTCCAAAATTGGATTTTGAGAAGGATGAGGAATGCCAACCTTGTACCCAAGGAAAGCATACCAAATACTCCTTTAAATCCAAAGGAGTCCTCAGTACCAAGAGAGATCTTGAACTTCTTCACAATAATCTATTTTGACCAATGAGAACTCAATCACTTCGTGGTAGCAAGTACTGTCTTATGATTGTCGATGACTTGTCTCGCTTTACTTGGACCTTTTTTCTTATTTCAAAAAGTGATAATCTCAATGTTTTCTCGACTTTATAAACAAGCTGAAAATGAAGCTTCTTGTCAGATCATCTATCTATAGTGACCATCGGGGAGAATTTGAAAATGACTTGCTTGAACATTTTTTGAGGAATCCAGGCATGCACATAACTTTTTTTCACCTCGAACACCTCAACAAAATAGGGTTGTAGAAAGAAAGAATAGATCGTTGCAGGAAATGGCTAGGACCGTGCTTCTAGAGTATGACACTCCAAAGAAGTTCTGGTCTAAAGTTGTTAGCCCTTCATGTTTTGTGCAAAACCGGATTTTCACTCATCCATCTTTAAAGAAAACCCCATATGATTTATGGTGTGGTAGAAAGCCTTCTATTGATCACTTTTGTGTTTTCATTTGTCCTTGTTTTGTTATGAACACCAAGGATTTCCTCAACAAGTATGATGTGAAATCTTACAAGGCTTTCTTTGTTGGTTATAGCACTACTAGTAGAGCTTATAGAGTATTTAATATTTAATTGTCTAAAGTTGAAGAATCTATCAATGTTAAATTTCTTGAAACTAACCCCTTTATTTCTAAGAATATTATGATTGATGATGTTGTAGATGAGGTTATCCCTCACTTGAAAGAGCTCAACATTATTGACAAAGGAAAAGATGTGATAGTTGATGAAGAAGATAAGTAGAAGGAAAGAAGGATCCAACTCCCTGCTTTGCAAAGCATCATCCTAAAGATCTCATCATAGATAATCCTTTTTAAAGGGTGAAGACGTGGGCTGCAACAACAAAGAACAAGCCGACAACACCTTCATCTCACAACTTGTGCCCAAGAATGTGCAAGAAGCTCTTAAGGATGATGAATAGATCCTAGCCATGCAAGAAGAGTTAGAACAGTTTGATAAGAACAAAGTGTGGACCTTAGTGCCAAGACCAAATCATAGGAAGATCGTTGGCACCAAGTGGGTCATCCGTAGATGGATGAAAGCGGAAAAGTGGTAAGAAAGAAAGCAAGGTTAGTTTCTCAAGGCTACAATCAATAAGTAGGTATATATTTTGATGAAACTTATGCTCATGTTGCTAGACTTGAATCTATCATAATGTTACTTACCTTTGCTAGCTATAAGAATTTATTGCTTTATTAAATGGATGTTAAAAGTGTGTTTTTGAATGGTACAATAGAGGAGGAAGTCTTTGCAGCTCAACCTCCAGGCTTTGAACATGATAAATTGCCTAACCATGTTTATTTGTTGCAAAAACCTCTCTATGGACTCAAACAATCCCCTAGATCTTAGTATGAGAAACTAAAGAACTTTTTGCTAGACAGTGGCTACATCATCGGCAAAGTCGATTCTACTCTATTTCTAAAACACACTTCTAGAAACTTTTTTATCATTAAAATTTATGTAGATGATGTTATATTTGGCAGAACTGATCTTGATCTTTGCAAGGGGTTTAGTTCTCTTATGCAGAGTGAGTTTGAGATGAGCATGACAGAGGAGTTTACTTTCTTCCTTGTCTTCCAAATCAAGCAAACCAAGGAAGGCAACTTCATCAACCAAGGAAAATACAAAAGTGAACTCTTGAGCACTTTGGGATGGAGAACACCAAGTCGATGGACACCCTCATGTCAAACACTGCCAAGCTTGACAAAGATTAAGAAGGTGAGAAAGTGGATGAGAAGCTCTATAGAGGTATGATTGGAAGTTTAATATATTTAACTGCCTCTAGACCTGACATAATGTTTATCTTTGGCTTATGTTCTTGCTTTCAATCAAGTCTTAGAAAATCACACCTCATAACGGTTAAGAGTATTTTGAGGTATCTAGCCAAAAGTCAAAATTTTGGACTATGGTACCCCAAGTTAAGGGGCTTTACTCTTACTACCCATAGTGATGTTGATCATGCAGGGTGTTTGATTGATAGAAAGTGCACAAGTGGCACTTGCTTCTTCCTAGGACCATGCTTGGTTTCTTGGTTCTCTGAGAAACAAAGCACAGTGGCTCTTTCAGCTATCGAGACTTAACACATTGAAGCTGGGAGTTGTTGTGCCCAAGTCCTATAGATGAAGAAAATTATCCAATAGTTTAACATTCATTTTGATGCTTCTCATGTCTATCGTGAAAATACTAGTGCAATTAATCTCTCTTATAATATGATAGTGCATATTAGATCTAAACATATAGAGGTTTGTCACCACTTTCTTCATGACCACATTGCCATGAAGGATATCTATATCGTTCATGTGGACACAGAGAATCAACTAGCGAACATTTTTACAAAACTTCTAGCTAGAAACCAAGTACATTTATTAGATCAAAACTGCTTATAATTTTTCTTGATGATATTGACATGCAATCTAGATAGATGTTATCATACCTATATGTTTCTTGCTTATAACTGGTCTTGTTTTACTTGAAAGTGTTATAATTGCCATGTTTTCATGCCTTGTTTCACTTATTTTTGGCTATTTTTTGCAAACGCATGTTTATCACAAAATATTATCCAATGATGTGTTGAATGTTCCTCAATATGCTTAAAATATATGATAGGCTAGAAAAATAAATTTATATAGCACTCTAGATGCTTAGAATTAGATTTTTCTATATTTTGCATAGGTTGACCATTTGGTTGAGTTAAACCTGGTACAAACTCGACTGATCACTAGATGAGGACCGAACTATAATGCAGTATCGATCGACTTTCCTAAACACAGTGCTCGACCGACACTACTACTGGACACCAATTCAAAAGAGCATCGACCGAATTTTCTCCCTCTCAACTAGAGAAAGTTGATCGATAGCCAACCTCTAGTGTTTGTCCTCCAACCCTAGGCTATCCCAACTTCTCCTATACCCTTCCTATCCTTGGATCGTCCCTCCTTACCTTTCCTAACAATGACCTAGGTAGTTAGGTGACCTACTGCTTGTGTTTTCCTTTTTGTTTGGTCGTCATTTCCTCTCAATCTGACCTATAAATGGCCTCCAACCATAGGAAACAATCTAGGCCAGATAAAGTTCCATCCTCCTCCACTTCTCCTTAGCATGTCTCCTTTGATTTCACCTCTTTCATCTCAACTCAAGCCTTGAATAGGACAAGGAACTCCTTCCTAGGACTCCTTTTCCTTTTCGTTCTTTGTTTGAACCTCATTTTGCAATGAGTGAGGTGATAAAAGAGGTCACCGAGGTGTTCAAAGCATACCATCTTAGTGCTTTGTGTGTAGACAGCTCGTGCTTCACAAATGTCATGTCTAGCACAAAGGTTGTCCAAGAATTTTATGCCAATCTCATGTGGAACTAAAACACCACAATGCCATCACCTAATACATAGGTCATCTTGACTTCGATGATAACTGGTACCAAGATAAAAATATCTAAGGATTCATTAAATACCTATTTCTCTGGTACTAAATTTATTACTTCTTGGTTGTTTTCCTATCCTTCATACCATTACCTACTGGACCATGAGAGTTTCTACAAAAGCTTTGACCTTGTGATTCCCTTCTTGATATCCATGAGTTTTTTAAGAAACCCGATATTCCATACTGAAAAAAGTACACCCTACCCTCCTCTTCCCTTGATATCAAGACACATATAATTGCTTTAGTAGTAAATTGAAATATCCATCCCAAGAGGAATCAAATGGAGATTTAAGAAAATTCTAATGTGACCATGTATTGTCTGTTAAATGATGTCAGAGTCAAGTGGGGTCATTATATTATTCATCATATGACCTATTTCGGCTCATGGAAGAACACCATCGGTACCCATTTTCCTTATCCTAACCTGATATATGGTGTGTTTGCTCACCATGTTGAAAATTATCTCTTCCATGACCTTGGCTACAAACTAAGTCAGAAAGGAGTTTGCATTAGTGAGACTACCATAAAGAAAACCTTTCTTATTGCCTCTTCTACCACACCAGGTTCCTCTTCATCATATGACCTACTTCGACTCAGGGAAGCACACCACCAGTACCCATCTCCCTTATCCTAACCTGATATGTGGTCTGTTTTCTCACCATGATGAAAATTCTCTCTTCCATGACCTTGGCTACAAACCAAGTTAGAAAGGAGTTTGCATTAGTTAGACCACCATAAAGAAAACCTTTCTTCTTGCCTCCTCCACCACACCATGTGCCTCTTCCTCCACCCAGACCCCTCCTTCACCACCACCCATACCTGACTGTGCATCGTTCTCTATATTAAATGGAGCCCTTATGGTATAAATGATACATCAATAGGCGTATAAAATATGTATTCAGGACTTCATCCACCAGGACTTGGTTCAGATCATGTCACACATGAACATGTCCTACATCCATCCCTACCCACCCTACCAACCATACCCATGTGTTGACTATGCTTCTTATGCATACAATCAATACCCTGACCCACCACATGTTGCTTCTGTTGTACCCCTTGTTGCTTCTGATGGTGGACCTACCCCTTCCCCTGGTGCCCCTCTGCTTCTGTCTCTTCCTATTGGACATGTCGCCACTCATCTTGTTGGTTATGACGGAGTTACTACTCCCAGTTTTGAGCAAGAAAATGCCTTACATGCATGAGGCATGTCTTGGGCTACTGTGACAACCTGACTTTCTCTCACCTTCATTATGTTCACCCTATCTCTTTTGTAAACCATATCACTCAATAGAACTTCAGTATCATGAATTCAATATATTGAGGACCTACTTTTGATCACTTTATGCTTGATTCTCACATTTGTGACATTTTGCTCATAGACCTAAGTTTCAAGCTCACAATATATCATGCTCTTGCAAACAAGTTTGAACCTATTAAACGTGATACTCTTGATTATTAATATATTCCGTGATGAAGAGCTTTCAACTCCGAACCCAATGGTGTAAGAATCACCCCAAACGGACCTTTGATGTGCTAGTTATGCTAGGTTGAAGTTGCCTTTTTTTGTGTCCCTTTCATAGTGGGCTTTAACTGTTGGGTCTACCCATCCACGGGCCCAACCAGTGCGTGGACCAATAGCCTGGCTGTCTCCAACTCCTTTCCCTTCCGGTTTGGAAAGGAAAACGCACGCACAGACTCCTCCTCCTCAAGACTTGCCAGATCGGGAAGGTGACCATGAGACGGTGTTTAGGACCCCTAAACCCTAGCCTCTTGCTCTCCTTATAAGTAGACTCTTATATGCCCTTGCTCCTTTCCCTCCTCCATCTTCACCCATGATCCCTCTCCCCTCTCTGCTCACGGCCAGACACTCTATCCAGAGTGCTACCGCAACCAACGAACACCTGCTACGTGCACCTCCAGGGCGCCGTCGGCCCTCAGCGTCACCTTCACCCGCTTGGTCTCCTCTCCGTGCTAGGGTTGGCCGCCAACACTTCTACACTCCGCCAACACTCTTGATCCAGACCCTGGATGACTGGCGCCACCATGGAGGCGCACCTGTCATTCCTCCTACCGCCGCCAGCTAGGAACTCTTGGGAGCCCGCCCACACAACCCCACCCTCTCGGCGAGTGTGAGAAAGGAGTGTGGCGGCGTGCCCTGCTCCGATCACCTCAACGCTGCCTTGAGCGGCTGGTGCGGAGGCCTTTGGGTCAGTCGAAGAAGGGAGATGAGGAAGCTCTGTTCCTCCCCTATTCTGACGCACGAACAGGGGACCTTCGTGCGGCTAGACACGCTAAGAGAGGGAGAGATCCAGGACCTTTCGATCTGACATCAACGGTCAAGCCAGCACCCTGAAGGCACCAACCGCCACCGCCCTCAATCTCGTTTGGAGCGGCTGTCAGCGACAGTGGATCGAACGTGAGTGTGTGAGTGAAGAATTGAATGTGGCCACCCAATCTCGCAGCAACGGCTGTGATCCTCTACATAATCATGGTAACACCATCAATCAGAATCCATATAGTTTCGGTGTAGAATTTACAAAAATCATAACTTCCTCATTTTAAGGCCAAATATAGCAAAATTATATATCAAATTGATCCTCTCGAAAAGATCTACAACATGAGAATGGTTTTAGACCCTGAATATTCTTCTAAAACTCTAATAATGCTAGATATGTGATCTTTGACTTCTTTGACCATGCTTAATGCATAATTATGATGAATCTTGAATATTTGATGTATACCTACCCTCCTAACCCTAAAGTCAATAAATTTTGTACATATTGAGTTAAATGGGAGTCATCATCATCCCTATTTCTTACACAATACTCTAGTAGTATATATATACTAGTGTCGAGATTCTAATGATGTACCCTGCCCTAAATTGATAATCTAGCTACTTAATGATGAAATAATATCTAATCAACCCCAAAGAAGTAATATATGTCTCTGCTTGACCATAATATCATCCCCTAGAATCCTCCTTGCTATGGTTGTTTCTTCTGACATCTAATGCATGTGTATGCCCCTATTATGTGAATGTTTGATTATACTTTGAACCAATGTTGGGTTGACCTAACCTATGCATGTCCCTATGTCTTTATGTTGCTGATCTTGACCATCCTTGATGCTTGGTCCCCTTGAGTTGATAAACTTTGACCTTGATTACTCTATTATGAGTCCTTGATCCCATAATGTACTAAGGAACTTGAACCTTGAAATGGTCATATGTAATCTGTGGAACCTTAGAATGATATGAAACTTGAACCACACCATCATGATGACCTCTAGATCAACACAATATCATATAATGACCCAATAAGCAACTTAGAACCCACCTTGGCCAAAACCCTAAAATGCATCTAAATAGGATTAATGATGACAATCTAATGCATATATGTAATCTTATTGTTAATCAGGTTTGGCATATGGCTAGATGATGAAGGATATGTTAGGTTATGAATCTCTAAATAAGGTATGGGCCTTATCTAGTTATATGACTACCGCTTTCTTTCTTGAAAAGACATATATTATATGCTTGTTTGTCTATTTTCTCAAATATTGCCATGTAGTATTGATATGTCATACTCGATGTTTGCTTCGTCTCTTTTATAACATGAACACATATATATATGGAACTCCATTATAATATTGTTGATAAAGGGCTCTTGGTTACGGCCTTGAGGTCCCTCTCGTATAAAAGGGTAGCTAAGCTTGAGCACCCTTACGGACCCTTCCGACGGGAAGATGGTCAAAGGCCTTAAACATGTTTGATATTGTTGGTATAATGGAGTGAAATGACATAAAATATGGTTTCACATTTGTTAAACAATTAACATGTTTATTCTTGTTCATTTAGTCTTGAAATCTTTTCAAAAATTATGCAAAGCTTATATATATGTGTATCTTTCAGCCCCATACTCAACACCTCGTGTGTTGACCCATTTCTCGTATGTTGTTTTTAGGTTCAGAGATGGCTAGAAGGATGATGGGCTTGGTGAGCTATGCTAGGTGTACTTGTTGTAAGATCCAGATATAGTATACATGAGCAGACTTGTACAAAGTGACTCTTGAACATGTAATTCAAATCATGTAATATAATGATGTTTCTTAATATATCTTGTTGATTGTTGAGATTATGTTGGTGCCTTTATCTTGTTATCTGTTCATGTGTGCTAAGCTTTACGCTTCCGCATATCGCCTTTGGTATATGTATGGTTCATGGGACTTGGATTCCGGTTCCATGACAGATGGTATCAGAGCATGAACAATAACTACACCAAACATTGCTCACATCAAACACAAACTAAATTCACTTTACATCTCAACCCTAGAAACTTAATAATATGTCCTTTGTGGACTAGGTTGACTTAGCCTCTAGGTTAGAACCTAGATTTTCTAGAACTAGGTGTAGACTTGTGTAAGTTACCTCCCTAGACATGACTCGCGACATGTGCTTAGGATGTCTACACAAGTGTGCACCATGTTCTTGCTAGTTCTCTAGGTGTCATGATACTAGACTGCCTAATGAGTGTGGTAACTCGTTTTGGTTTTGGCTTTATTCGAATGGAGTATGGTGGTTTTCATCTCCTGTTTAAACGTTGGAGAAAACATATTTCAAATATTATTATATGTACATATGAAAAATGTTACCACACACAGAAAGGCAGTGAGTTTCCATGCAACCTAGGAGAAAGAGATGTAACATCAAGTCTAGATGAGAGAGTTTAGTTGATAGTGATAATCTCCAGAGTTGTCTAGAGCCATGATATAGGTTAGGCATGTGAGTAACCTAGAAACCTAAGATGATGATTATGATATTGATGATGATGTTGATGTTGATAAGACCCAAGTTGGTTGAGGAAGGTCGAATATGTTTAACGATATGAGATGAGTTTGACCATGCAACCCTAGCTAAACCTAGAACCTTGTATGATACATACCACTTAGTTGATGTGCTAAACATAGCTAGTGGGTTGACATGCTTGCTTATACCTAGTTTGTATATGTGGAGATATGATATATGGTTCGAGACCAACACGGGCCTCAATCTCTTTATAAAGGAAGACCTCTAGCATGGGACATATGAATAGGGTTACCTGTTGATATGAGTTGAACTCCAGAATACCTGAACTCCAGAATATTTGAAATGTTGAATAATATGAATGATGAAATTCTTGATGATGAGTCCCTAGCTAGAATACTTCTAAGTATATGAGTTGAGTGACCTAGTGGACGGTTTCCTTGAAAATGTTGAACCCTAGATGTCCTATGAAAATATCTAACCCTAGAGAAAGAGGCAATTGAAAATTTGATGCTTGATGTATATAGGTGAGGGAGATGTCCCAAGACCTAAGATGATGTATATGATGTATGATATCCATGATGAGCCTCATACTCGGGTTATAGTTGTATATAAAGGAATCTAGTGGTTACCCTTGTTTCTAGAAAGATGGGTAGAAATTTTTTTTTGCTAAAGGTTGAAAGTTGTGGGTAGCATGTTTTGCCATGACAGATATATGTCTTAGTCTGAGTGGCCTGAGCTTATGGAGCTCCTTTGAGATACAAGTGAGATGACTATGAAAGCTCGATAGTGATAATATTGTTGTTTCTTGAGGTAAAGCATGATGTATGAAAAATATCTCACTTATGTTTAAAAACTTGATATATGCCCAATAAGGCCCGCTCATACGCTTGACCTAGTATGAAATCATAATATACATGAAAGATGTAGCTTTGAAATCATGAACTTGATATGATAATGTCTAGAGACCTCAGCTTGAATAAACATGATGAATAAATTGTTTAATTTTAGATTCTAAATGAAAAGGAGGAACATAATTGATTAGAATTGGTAGAAATTTTGGGGAAAAGCAAAAACATGCATGAAATCTAGAGTCGAGATGAGTACACCCTTGATGAGGATAACCTAGTGTGCATCCATCATGCGAAATGCGTTGATAACCATGGTTGGATACCTAGACTCGATGGATATTGCCTTTGACTCTTGACTATGATCTTTGGCTAAATTTCGAGGATGAAATTACTTGTAAGGAGGGAAGGATGTGACAACCTGACTTTCTCTCACCTTGATTATGTTCACCCTATCTCTTTTGTAAACCATATCACTCAATAGAACTTCAGTATCATGAATTCAATATATTGAGGACCTACTTTTGATCACTTTATGCTTGATTCTCACATTTGTGACATTTTCCTCATAGACCTAAGTTTCAAGCTCACAATATATCATGCTCTTGCAAACAAGTTTGAACCTATTCAATGTGATACTCTTGATTATTAATATATTCCGTGATGAAGAGCTTTCAACTCCGAACCCAATGGTGCAAGAATCACCCCAAACGGACCTTTGATGTGCTAGTTATGCTAGGTTGAAGTTGCCTTTTTTGTGTCCCTTTCATAGTGGGCTTTAACTGTTGGGTCTACCCATCCACGGGCCCAACCAGTGCGTGGACCAATAGCCTGGCTGTCTCCAACTCCTTTCCCTTCCGGTTTGGAAAGGAAAACGCACGCACAGACTCCTCCTCCTCAAGACTTGCCAGATCGGTAAGGTGACCATGAGACGGTGTTTAGGACCCCGAAACCCTAGCCTCTTGCTCTCCTTATAAGTAGACTCTTATATGCCCTTGCTCCTTTCCCTCCTCCATCTTCACCCATGATCCCTCTCCCCTCTCTGCTCACGGCCAGACACTCTATCCAGAGTGCTACCGCAACCAACGAACACCTGCTACGCGCACCTCCAGGGCGCCGTCGGCCCTCAGTGTCACCTTCACCCGCTTGGTCTCCTCTCCGTGCTAGGGTTGGCCGCCAACACTTCTACACTCCGCCAACACTCTTGATCCAGACCCTGGATGACTGGCGCCACCATGGAGGCACGCATGTCATTACTCCTACCGCCGCCAGCTAGGAACTCTTCGGAGCCCGCCCACACAACCCCACCCTCTCGGCGAGTGCGAGAAAGGAGTGCGGCGGCGTGCCCTGCTCCGATCACCTCAACACTGCCTTGAGCGGCTGGTGCGGAGGACTTTGGGTCAGCCAAAGAAGGGAGATGAGGAAGCTCTGTTCCTCCCCTATTCTGACGCACGAACAGGGGACCTTCGTGCGGCTGGACACGCTAAGAGAGGGAGAGATCCAGGACCTTTCGATCCGACATCAACGGTCAAGCCAGCACCCTGAAGGCACCAACCGCCACCGCCCTCAATCTCGTTTGGAGCGGCTGTCAGCGACAGTGGACCGAACGTGAGTGTGTGAGTGAAGAATTGAATGTGGCCGCCCGATCTCGCAGCAACGGCTGTGATCCTCTACATAATCATGGTAACGCCATCAATCAGAATCCATATAGTTTCGGTGTAGAATTTACAAAAATCATAACTTCCTCATTTTAAGGCCAAATATAGCAAAATTATATATCAAATTGATCCTCTCGAAAAGATCTACAACATGAGAATGGTTTTAGACCCTGAATATTCTTCTAAATCTCTAATAATGCTAGATATGTGATCTTTGACTTCTTTGACCATGCTTAATGCATAATTATGATGAATCTTGAATATTTGATGTATACCTACCCTCCTAACCCTAAAGTCAATAAATTTTGTACATATTGAGTTAAATGGGAGTCATCATCATCCCTATTTCTTACACAATACTCTAGTAGTATATATATACTAGTGTCGAGATTCTAATGATGTACCCTGCCCTAAATTGATAATCTAGCTACTTAATGATGAAATAATATCTAATCAACCCCAAAGAAGTAATATATGTCTCTGCTTGACCTTAATATCATCCCCTAGAATCCTCCTTGCTATGGTTGTTTCTTCTGACATCTAATGCATGTATATGCCCCTATTATGTGAATGTTTGATTATACTTTGAACCAATGTTGGGTTGACCTAACCTATGCATGTCCCTATGTCTTTATGTTGCTGATCTTGACCATCCTTGATGCTTGGTCCCCTTGAGTTGATAAACTTTGACCTTGATTACTCTATTATGAGTCCTTGATCCCTTAATGTAGTAAGGAACTTGAACCTTGAAATGGTCATATGTAATCTGTGGAACCTTAGAATGATATGAAACTTGAACCACACCATCATGATGACCTCTAGATCAACACAATATCATATAATGACCCAATAAGCAACTTAGAACCCACCTTGGCCAAAACCCTAAAATGCATCTAAATAGGATTAATGATGAGAATCTAATGCATATATGTAATCTTATTGTTAATCAGGTTTGGCATATGGCTAGATGATGAAGGATATGTTAGGTTTTGAATCTCTAAATCAGGTATGGGCCTTATCTAGTTATATGACTACCGCTTTCTTGCTTGAAAATACATATATTATATGCTTGTTTGTCTATTTTCTCAAATATTGCCATGTAGTATTGATATGTCATACTCGATGTTTGCTTCGTCTGTTTTATAACTTGAACACACATATATATATGGAACTCCATTATAATATTGTTGATAAAGGGCTCTTGGTTACGACCTTGAGGTCCCTCTCGTATAAAAGGGTAGCTAAGCTTGAGCACCCTTACGGACCCTTCCGACGGGAAGATGGTCAAAGGCCTTAAACATGTTTGATATTGTTGGTATAATGGAGTGAAATGACATAAAATATGGTTTCTCATTTGTTAAATAATTAACATGTTTATTCTTGTTCATTTAGTCTTGAAATCTTTTCAAAAATTATGTAAAGCTTATATATATGTGTATCTTTCAGCCCCATACTCAACACCTCGTGTGTTGACCCATTTCTCGTATGTTGTTTTTAGGTTCAGAGATGGCTAGAAGGATGATGGGCTTGGTGAGCTATGCTAGGTGTACTTGTTGTAAGATCCAGATATAGTATACATGAGCAGATTTGTACAAAGTGACTCTTGAACATGTAATTCAAATCATGTAATATAATGATGTTTCTTAATATATCTTGTTGATTGTTGAGATTATGTTGGTGCCTTTATCTTGTTATCTGTTCATGTGTGCTAAGCTTTACGCTTCCGCATATCGCCTTTGGTATACGTTTGGTTCATGGGACTTGGATTCCGGTTCCATGACAGCTACACAGAATGCCAAGTGGACTAGTATGTGTGCTTTTGGACCTCCTGTTGATAAGGAGATGCCTGACCAGGATGCCAAGGAAGATGTTGGAGATGATGATGATGTTGAGGATACTGATGGTGATGTTGATGATGATGGATCTTCTGATGGTGATGATGTTGAGGCTACACCTACTGCCACTGATACACCATATTATGGAGATAAGGATTACCAACCTGAGGATAAGGATGATGACATAGTTGATGTAGATAGCCTAGATATTAAGTTTAGTAGTCTATTAGGGTGCTCAGACATATCTCTTTTTGTAGACTATCATGTATTAAACATTTAGGCATTGTATCTGAGGCATACTATTTTCTTATATCGTCATTTTCGCTGGCTTGTACTTTTCATATCAAGAGGACATATCTAGTGTTATAACCTTAATCTTATGTACCTTAACTCTTTATTTGGTTAGATCTTATGAGTTGTTGGTATGTGCTCTCATATTTGATTATGACTCTAGATTGCTTGTTTCTCTCTATTTTGTCTTTGTTTGGTGCTTGCTTTAGTGGTTACTTGTGTAGTTTGTGTCTGTGGCAAAGACTTGTGTTTTATTCTCTTCTACCCCATGCCTTTTTTATATGACAAAAGGGGGGAGATGAGCTTAGTCATATTATATTATTTCTTATGTGATACTTTTCTAGTCAATTATCTCAAATATCATGTGACTAGCTAGAGGACCATATAGTATATATATGTGCTATGGTTGTTTGTGGAAATACTGATTATGAAGGCATAGGTAAGCATGAATCCAGGGGGAGTAATTGACATTGTTCATTCATGTATCCCCTTGCAATTCATAAGGTAAAAGTTTAACTTTCACATCCTTTTCAATATGTTGAGGAATGATTTGTCATTGTTAAAAGGGGGAGCATGTTGACCTGAGAGTTATATATTAACAACATTTTAATAATGACTTAACCATTCCATTCATATGTATCTAATATGTCTACTTGAGATTAATTTCAAGTATTAGGTACATGAAAAGGATCAATTCAATCAAGCACGAGCTTGATCAAGTTCAAGTCAAAAACAATGCAAATGCACTTTTGAAGAAAACACCCTAAAAGCCGTAGGATGATTTTTGTAACCATTTGTATCGATGTTATGACTTGTAACTAAGATGAGATAAAATCAGAAGCACTCAATTCCAACGATTAATCACACTAATTACATTTTTTAAAATACATCATAGAATGCCTATTCCGTCGAGTTTTGTCTATGACAAACTCAACTGACATCCTTGATGCATTTTGAGAATGTCCAGGTTCGATCAAGTTTCCAAAACATGATACTTGACTGACACCATGCACTAGCGAATCAAATTTAAATGATCGGCTGAGTTTCATCCAGGATAAAATCGACCGATGCTTCAAACTTTCTTTACCATATAGTGAAATCGATTGAATTACCTTTATTGAAACTCGATCGACTGCATTGTATAGAGTATGCAAAAAAAGTGATTCTAACCGTTGGAGCATACTTTTTAAGGTGGAAAGGTGACACGGCATTGGGGCTGGACGCCTTGCGCCAAGGCACGACTAGGCATCGCCTAAGCGACCTTTAAAAAAAATAATTTATGTATATATACATGTGTCATGGTTTTTCCCCACTCATATACACACATTGTATAGTTATATATGTAGTTATCTACAAATTTATGGTCGACATCCCCATATATATATATATATATATATATATATATATATATATATTATTGTATGAAAAATAACCAATTACATTTCTAATATATTATCATTGACAATAATGTCAAGGACAGGAAAAGAACTATTATAAAGAATGTAAGAGAGTGATCAACAAATTAATATATATTTATTGTCATACATAGCTACAAGTATTAAGAAATGTAATCACTATCCTTCATAGCAAAGCTACTTAATACAATCTGAATTGAAGGTGCAAACTAAGAAAAATCAAATGTGTACTAAGAGTATTAGATCTAGTCAAACAAAAAAAGAGTATTAGATCCAGTCAAACCCAAAAAAGAGTATTAGATCCAATTAAAAGTGATATTTGGTACATAAAATAGGCAAAACTATTAATTTTGAACATTGATGTAGCCATATCAAACATTAAAATAAGTGAATATACAACCAGACCCACAAAACTAGGTCACTGTAGCATTATAAATAAAGCAAACTCACCTAGGCGCAGCCCTGGGACACCTTGTCGCTTAGGCATCCGCCTAGGTGTGCCTAGGCAAGCGCCTTGACAAGTATGTGCTGGAGTGTTGTAAAACTCAAAATTATATATGTTGCAACACCCCAGATGGCTGGAAAACTTTCATTAGTGCTCCTAGCCTCTAGTGGACACCCCCAACTATAAATAGGACCTCCTAGAGTTCATTCCAAGGTTTCTCCTTCCTGCTATTTAAACTCCTAGCTATAGTTGACTACATCCAATCCTTTTGAGCTCCTTTCTCTCTCTTGTTTGCAAATAAAAACGTCCATATGAGTGAGATAGGATATGTGTGAGAGAGCTACTCCATTATAGACTTGCAAAGCTCTCAAAGCTTCCCTTTCCCCAACCCCTTTCTTCAAGATCAAGTTGGTGAAAGCTTCTCCAAGTGAAGGAGAAAGTGCAAGGCTTCTCCAAGTGGAAGTAGAATGTGCAAAATATTCTTCAAGGTGAAGGAGAAGGTCAAGAGTGAAGATTTGGGAGTAGAGTGGGTAAATCCTTTAAGGAAAAAGACTCAGTGCAAGAAGGGGATCTCCTCAGAGAAGGTCTCCAACTGCTTGCAAGAGGGGGTAAGACCTTATAGAGGTGGACTCTAGCTCAAAGGATAGGTAATTCCTTGGTTGGTTTATTGGATCCTTTTGGTCCCTAAAAGGATTTTGGGTATCCTTGGCCCAAAAAAGGAAGGTCATATTATATGTATTCTAATGGAATATAAGTATACACAGGCTGCAAAATCCTAGAGCTTGGCCTCTATAGGTAGTGGACTGACTTTCTCCTAGATTGGAGATAGGAACCGTAGGTTTAGGAGGGTGAGAAAAGGGATATCTTACTACAACCCTAGACATATGTTAGTGGCATGTGATTAGGGGTAGCTACACAGGTGTGCACCATGTTCTTATTAGTTCTCTAGGTTTCATGGTACTAGACTGCCTAATGAGTGTGGTAACTCATTTTCATTTTGGTTTTATTTGAATGGAGTGTGGTGGTTTTCACCGCTTATTTCAATGTTGGAGAAAATATATTTCAAATATTAGTAAATATGTATGTATGAAAAATGTTACCACACACAGAAATACAATGAGAGTACATGTAACCTAAAAGAAAGAAATGTAACATCCAGCCTAGATAAGAGAGTTTATATGATAGTCATAGTCTCTAGAGTTTTCTATAGACATGATAAAGGTTGGGCTAGTAGAAGAAGAAGAAGAAGAAGAAGACAAAGAAGAAGAAGAAGAAGATGATGATGATGATGATGATGATGATGATGATGATGATGATGATGATGATGATGATGATGATGATGATGATGATGATGATGATGATGATGATGATGATGATGATGATGATGATGATGATGATGATGATGATGATGATGATGATGATGATGATGATGATGATGATGATGACGACGGCGGCGACGAGGACGACGACGACGACGACGACGACGACGACGAGGATGATGATGATGATGATGATGATGATGATGATGATGATGATGATGATGATGATGATGATGATGATGATGATGATGATGATGATGATGATGATGATGATGATGATGATGATGATGATGATGATGATGATGATGATGATGATGATGATGATGATGATGATGATGATGATGATGATGATGATGATGATGATGATGATGATGATGATGATGATGATGATGATGATGATGATGATGATGATGATGATGATGATGATGATGATGATGATGATGATGATGATGATGATGATGATGATGATGATGATGATGATGATGATGATGATGATGATGATGATGACGATGACGATGACGATGATGACAACGACGATGACGACGACGACGATGAAGATGATGATGATGATGATGACGATGATGATGATGATGATGATGATGATGATGATGATGATGATGATGATGATGATGATGATGATGATGATGATGATGATGATGATGATGATGATGATGATGATGATGATGATGATGATGATGATGATGATGATGATGATGATGATGATGATGATGATGATGATGATGATGATGATGATGATGATGATGATGATGATGATGATGATGATGATGATGATGATGATGATGATGATGATGATGATGATGACGACGATGATGATGATGGTGATGATGATGACGATGATGATGATGATAATGACGATTGACGACGACGATGATGATGATTGACGATGATGATGACGACGATGATAATGATGTCGATGATGATGACGACGAAGATGATGATGATGACAATGACAATGACAATGACGATGACGATGACAATGACAATGACGATGACGATGATGATGACGATGAGGATGAGGATGACGACAATGACAATGATGACGATGACGATGAGGATGACGATGACGACAATGATGATGATGATGATGATGATGATGATGATGATGATGATGATGATGATGATGATGATGATGATGATGATGATGATGATGATGATGATGATGATGATGATGATGATGATGATGATGATGATGATGATGATGATGATGATGATGATGATGATGATGATGATGATGATGATGATGATGATGATGATGATGATGATGATGATGATGATGATGATGATGATGATGATGATGATGATGATGATGATGATGATGATGATGATGATGATGATGATGATGATGATGATGATGATGATGATGATGATGATGATGATGATGATGATGATGATGATGATGATGATGATGATGATGATGATGATGATGATGATGATGATGATGATGATGATGATGATGATGATGATGATGATGATGATGATGATGATGATGATGATGATGATGATGATGATGATGATGATGATGATGATGATGATGATGATGATGATGATGATGATGATGATGATGATGATGATGATGATGATGATGATGATGATGATGATGATGATGATGATGATGACAATGACGACGAAAACGATGATGATGATGATGATGAGAATGATAATATGAGCTTACTTCAATATGACATATGTTTTTTTAAGATTCAAGTATGTCTTGATGACATGAAATGAGTTTGACCATGCAACCCTATATAATTTTAGCACCATGTTTGATGTATACGACTTGGTTGATGTGTTATACATAGCTAGCAGGTTGACATGCATGCATGTGCTTAGTCTTGTATATGCTGAGATACAACATGTGAGACATGGTTTGGGACTGCCATGTACCTCAGTCTCCTTAAAAATAAGGACATCTAGTATAGTACATAAAAAAGGGGGAACGTTAGTTATGGGTCAACCCATCACAGGAGAAGGTCAGAGTACCTGACCTCCAAATTATACGTGAAATGTCAAAAAATATAAATGATGAAATTCATGATGATGAGTCCCAAGCTAGAGTACTTCTAAGTATATGAGTTGACTCACCTAGTATATGGTTTCCTCGATAATGTTGAATCATGGATTTTTAATAAAAAGACCTAACCATTGATGAAGAGGCAATTGAATATATGATTCTCTATATATAGGTGAGGGAGATGTCCCAAGACCCTCAGATGATGTAGATAATCTATGATCTCTGTAATGACCCTCATACTCAGGTTAGTGGGTTTGATGTAAAGGAATTTAGTGGTTTCTCTTGTCTTGTATGTCGAATAAAAGTTTGTTATGGGTAGATGGTTGTGGTTAGCATGTCTTGTTGGACATAAATAAGTCTTAGCTTGAGTGGCTTGAGTTTGTGGATCTCCTTCAATATACCAATGAAATAATTATGAAACCTCGATGTTGATGATAAAGTTGTTCCTAAAATGATGCTTTATACATGAAATATCTCACTTACCTTAAAATTTGATATACATACAAAGTCACTCACATAAGCTAGACCTAATATGATACCATACCTTGTATAAAAATGTAGATTTTAAATGTTGGACTTGATATGGTGATGCCTTGAGCTCTTAGCTTGAATAGTCATGAACACATGCTTAATTTAAGACCCTTGATGAAAAGAAATGAACATATTAACCAGAGTTTGGTAGAATTTTATGGAAAACTAAAACATACACACAATTTAGTATAATGATGAAATACACCTCCAATGATAATCTCATTTGAAAGTCATGATGATGAACATGTTCAATTGATAAATTGACAACACATATTTGATAACAAACCTTGGGGATCGTATGAGTACATGACCAAAAACTCTCATGTAGTAGGGATAAGGGTTACAAAATCCTACTGTCCATATGATGTTATAATATGATAAAAATGTTGGTATGTATGCCCTGAGAGCCAATCATGGGATGATTGGTGTGATACATTAAGATTGATTTGATAAACATCAAGGCAAGCTTCCAATTCTTTCTGGTTCAGTCATATGAGATAGTGATAGAACAGATTGAATGTCTAGTGAATGCAGTACTCAATGACGTATGCTTTCAGGTTGAGGACATGAACGATAAGATCATACAGATGCTAAGAGTTTTTACATTCTTCTTATGTCCCTAGTCGGATGTCATTGTGGAAGGTAGATAGACAGCAATGACACACAAGACTAGATTGTGGTGTTGGTTGATGACAAAATCTCATTAGTCATGATATAGAGATATCAAACCAAACACATAGGTACTTGTTAGAGAACAAGTGTACCAGACAAACCCACCATGAGTTTGACACATGGAACCATGACATGGTAGTCACAGTCAGTACTCACAGTGATGGTGGTGAGTGTGATTCTTTGACCTGAAATCACTACACTCAACACATGTCGTTGGGCACACTTTGACATCATCAAACGCAGTCCTAAAACATGGATTATTATAAAGGTGATGATTGGATGGCTTTGACACATGGGGCTTTTGAGGGGTGAGTGATAGATATGGGATTTGTCCCTCCTGAGGGAGTTTGATATCCATGGCCACTTGATGAGTAGGATTGAGAAAGGCGTGCACGCATGTGTGAATTAGTATGTGATATTGATGTCATACATATCTCTTCCAATCTACTCTGAGATCAAGAAACTGAATGAACGTTGACAGGATGACTGTTCCATGCCTCGAGTTCATTTGGGATATCAGTGACAAAGGAATTATAGATTCACTGTAACACCATTCACAGATTGTAGGATTGAAAGTTGTTCTCCAACTTTCTATTTCACTTGGGTAGCACTGATGTGTGACTAGGCACCGCTCTTTGCTTGTGAAGTCGTAAGTGTTATGGACTTTCACTGCCAACGTGAAATGGACCTGCAGGGTCACACACATAGGATTTAACCTAGAAGAGGAGTTTTGTCCACAAACAATGTTTAGATTGATTACTAAAGGAGTTTAGTAGTTCAATTAAACACTCAATTAATTGATAGCTCAATGTCATAATGTTCAAGGTTTTGGACACATTGATTGGAGTATCGGATTGATTGAAACTACAATTGACTGATTCTGCACAATCTGCACTCCCAACCGATCAGCTCATGTAATGAACCGATCGGCTCAGCTTGGTGAACTGATCGGCTCAAGTGGTGAGTCGATCGGCTCATGGACAGGGTGAAATGATTGCTTCAAGTGTTGAAACGATCGGTTCAACTGTTGCAACCAAGCAAGTTGGGAAAGTAGGATTGGTGAGAAATTTTCTTTCATTTCACTTGCCCAATTTGATTGGAACAAGGATTGGTATTTGATACCAATTAGAAACAAAAGAAGAAAAGTCAATCGGGAACTGACCAGGACCACGAACCGACCGTTTCATAGGTCCCAACCAATCGGTTGAGGTGTCAACCAACCGGCTCAAGTCCCCAACTGACTGTTTCAGAAATGAAACGATTGGTTCAAGTTACGCAGTTGGTTATTTTTGTGGAAAATCTCGAACCCTTCTACTCCTGCTTTAGTCATGTATTGCCCGGGATGGAGAACCCTGTCCCATGACCCTCCTATATATAGGGGTATTGGGGGCTTCTTAAAGAACAACACAGTGCAACCAGTTGCTCTGTAAAGTTGTCGTTCTCTCTGGTTTTGGTAACCGAGAGAGCCCGAGCAAGTGCTACCCGATAAGGGAGGCACAGCAAGGGAAAGACAACTACAGAAAGTGATTGGTGGCAGGAGAGTGTGTCAGTGACTAGTACGCTGATAGGAGGGTGTGACTCCTTCCAATTCCTTGTGAGACAAGGAGAATGGAGTTCCTAGTGGTTCGTGTGGATTACTTCAGAGGCAGGAGATTTCTGCCGCTCGGAGGACAGCTGTCAATCCCGATAGTCCCGGTGAGACCAGGAGTCATCAGTCCTGGTGCGACTAGGAGCTGCACATGCACCGTCCAAGATCGGAGGTGAAGACCACGCAAGGCGCGAGGTATTGTCGCCGAGCCAGCCTCGGGACAAGGTATGATTCCACAAACCATCCCTTTCCTATTGTATTGACGTTGACGTGTTTCCTTGTTCTGGGTTTGGGGAGGAAAATTTTGTTTCCATTGCCTTCTCTGCCTCCCCTAAAACCCAATAGTGGTATTAGAGCCACGTCAACTACTCTATACTTTAGGATTATCGATATGATCGATTTTGGTTTGTCGCCTTTATTTATTGCATACGATGCGAATAAATTTGGCTTTATGCATGTCCAATCCTAAAGTCACAAATCCCAATTTATATATATGATATGTATTATGAATGCACTCGATACGCGTCGCCCTTAAACGAGTTTTGTGGTGGATGTATAGCGTGGTTATGGCCAATAAACCCTATCTATGTATGGTTGTATGTGGTTACTTGCATCTCGGTCTGTGCACCGATCTTCCTTCTCCTATTCCTGATGTAACTCGAAATAATTCGAGATTTCTTTCCTACCTTTGCTCCCCTCGAATGTAACTCGAGGTTTCTCTTTTTACAATGTAAAATAGGATAGAATTTTATTTCATGTTATGTCAAAGAACGGAGGACATCCTGACGACAGCTGAGACGATCGGTTGACGTTCGAGATGATCGGTTCAAGGAGTGAGCCGATCGGTTGATGACTGGTTCGAGGAGCAAGATGAGCGGGTGGCGGCCATGATGAGATGCACGACGACCAGGTGAACCGATCGGTTGGAGGAGCTAACGGATCGGTTGGTGGCACCCAGCCGACCGGCCTGATGGCGATCCGATCAGTCATGTGATGAATTGATCAAACCCAGAAAGGCAAAGCACATAGTTCATCTTGTACAGGTTGCATGTGATGTATACCTAGATGACCGTGATTCCTCTTGGCTCGAGGAATCACATTAGGATGGCCATAATCATCACTTTTATCGTTTCGCATGTTTTCTGTGGGATATAGCGTGTATATGATATGTACTATATATTGTGGTGATTGGATATGTATATGTATATAAACCAAATCCCTCATTAAATATTAAGTTTTAGATGCCTTCCAAATGTGACACACGTGAAAAGCTTGATCGACCAAGTGTGGGCAGGCCCAAGCGTAGTGCACCATCTATCTCATGGAAGCGTGAAGGATGGATATGTGGGTCTGCCCAAGCAGGGTGCATATTCATCATGTTGGCTTTGGGTCAGACTTAACAAGGTGACCTAGATAGGATCTAGCACCTTGAGGCATGGAGATGATCATGGCAAGGAGTTGCATATGACATCTTATCAAGAGTTGCATATGATGCAATTGGCAAGAGTTGCCTGCCTGAGAGATCTAAGTTATGGGTGACAGCCCAAGCTGGTCCATGACTTAGAGGATTTTAGGATCTTGCCCACTAGAAGGTTGTACGTTGCAATCTTCAGAATTGATGGTGAGGGCTATCAATTTGAACTAAAATAGTGGGAGCGATAATTAATTAAAGGCCTAATTATATCGTCAACTTTTCAAATCAATCAAATAAGTCAAAAGGAGTTTTGGACTAAAATTGCATATTTCCTTTTGTAGTACAAATGGCAACAAACAACAATCACTTTTCTTTGCGATCGGTCCTTGAAAAAGACAAGCTAAATGGGACAAACTTCCACGATTGGTTAGGACATTGAGAAGTGTTCTAAATCAAAGAGTGAAAGCTCTAAGTCCTAGTTATACCAAAACCATATGAACTCGATCCCACCATGTCAATGGCTGAAAGTATGCTTATGGAAGCATACCGAGGAAGACATTGATGAGGAGTGCTTGATGTTGTGTTCTCTGAACTATGAGTTGTAGAGACAACATGAGACATATGATGTCTCCAAGA
Source organism: Alisma plantago-aquatica (assembly GCA_963693085.1). Taxonomy (NCBI): domain Eukaryota; kingdom Viridiplantae; phylum Streptophyta; class Magnoliopsida; order Alismatales; family Alismataceae; genus Alisma; species Alisma plantago-aquatica. Next base: position 1,258,983,653 of record OY856411.1, on the reverse strand, counting down.
CACTGTCCTAGTATGTCATGACAGAAGGAGATCCAGTAAGGTATTCACACACTCAATGTGATTGGGTATGTGGAAAACCTGACTAAGAAGGATTCCCTCTGAGCCAAGAGTTGGCTATTGGTATGATATTGCAAATGTTGCGAGGACCATACAATTCATGATAAGCTACAACATGAACAGCTTTGACAAGCGTTGACAAAGTTGTTGGACATGTTGAGGATAGTAGAGGAAAATATGAAGAAAGACAAACCATAATCTTTGATGTGATCAAAGAAAAAGGTAATTCTTAAGGGTAAGGATAAGGGAAAAGCAAATAAGTGTTCTGATGCTAGCCAGCAATCCAAGCCATCTTCAGCCTCAAGGCACATGGGGAAAGGGTGTATGAGGGATTGCCCTCTATATCTAGAAGAACAAAAGAAGATGAGGGAGGGGATGGAGGTCTCCACCTAAGGTATCATGAAATGAACGGCTTCTTTATCTGAGGTATAGGATACCAAGATATGGATGTCATATATGATATGCAATATCCACAAAGAAGTGATGGCCTTTGTGAAAGGACCAAGAAAGGAGTACCCATAATTGGAGCAAGTGTTGTTGCCATAGATAGGAGTACCTTTCAGTTTATTTCAGCCTAAAGGGCACAAAATAGAGTTGAGAACTTCTATTTCATATTTGCCAATAGATAGAAACACTTTATTTTTGCATATTGTATGAAAATGATGGCAATCAATAAAGAGATGTTTCAATTTCTAAAGATATGATCTTTGTGGCAATGCCTTGTTTATCTTGTGGTATTTGATATGCATAAGATAAAATGATACCTAAAAGTTATAGATAACTCAAACAATCAAATTAGCATCAATCATGAGAAATTCATTTCTAGTTTCCATATGATGGATAAATCTAGACTCTTTTGGTTAGAGAACCAGTAAGAGACATGAATATCTTGGACATGATTAATCAATCTTCACTAAAGGTAGTGGGAGAATGATTATCCTATTAGGTATGATACATGTGATGTATTTACATACCTATTGGAACAAATGCTAATACTTCAAATGGTGTTTATAGAAATACCAATATGAATATCTTGAAGTGTTCAAGATTATCATAGATGAAGTATAAATTTGGTAAAGTGTTAATTCTTGATGAGATCAATGAATGAAATACTTGGACCAACTGTTTGAGATCCTTATGAGTAATTATGATAGTGTATCATAGTGAACTCATGATTAAGGCATGGTGATGTCTAAATCAAGAAGGAATCATACTCTAAGGAGTTAGAGAATGATTATCAAATAATTGAATTCTTCTTAAATAAAGAATACACTTCACTAATAAAAGAAATTAAGAATCACAAGGGTTGTGAGTTCTTATATCCTTAACAGATACACCTCAATTATCTATGTGATGAGTTGTTCATGTGATGCAACTATCTAGATGAATATGAGGAACTGAATTTTGAGTTATGGTTTACGACCATTACATCCTAAATGACATCCATGTGAACCATAAGGTATGACCTTGATGGTAGCACCCATTGGATGAAATCCATAAGTGCAAATGAATCTTAAGTGTTAAGACACATGGATAACATTTTGAGAAGGATGATGCTTGTTGATTGCAACTTAATGACTAAGACATTTGGCATATGGATACTAACACTGCATTCCTATGAGGAATAAAACAAGGATGTGTACGTGACACAATCTATAAGGTTTATGAATCCACTAATGAAAATGAAGTCTATAAATTACAATGGACTAATCAATGTGATTGATTGAGTACAAGCAACTCAGAATTGGATCTTTAATTTGATGATATAGTCAAAGGGTTTGACTGATATGTCAAAGATAAAGAGGGGATCTGTGATTTAGTGGGAGCGTGTTCACATTCCACATGTTGATGTGAAATGGAAATGTTCTAGAATGGAAATCCAAAAGTGGAAATTATCTTTAAGGAAGATAGAGATGTTTCCTATGTGATAGGAATAGAGATCTATAGAGATAGTTCTCAAAAACCTCTTGACCTAAAAATAGAAAGCATACAATGGCAATATGTACTGAAGGGTTCAGTATGCACAGATTAAGTGGGAGAAAGCGTGTCCATGTTACATGGAGTTAGTATCCCAAGGCCAAGTGTCCAATTCTTATGAAGAATGGGAACACTAAGAATAGATATGGATCTATTATGTATGCAATCATCCCATTATCTTGCATGTATCGACATGGCAAGAACAAAATGCATTCATCATCTTGTATGTAGGACATGGCAATATGATGTGCTCATCCTGACAACTCATATGTGAGACATGACGAGTGGTTGTCTGTCTACTTCCAGTAAGGGTTACTGGAATACCATGAGAACTTGATAAGTACTTGGGAAGTACTAGTTCTATGGAGATAAGGAAGAGTTCAATGTAAAGAGTTACATTGATGTGAACTTCCGAAAGGACAGAAAATTAATCGCAAAATATATATATAGGATATATAAAAGTGAAAGTTCGTTGATAATTGGAAGTGCTCCAATAAAACCATTTAAAAGGAAATGTCGAGTATCTATGCGTTAGAGAACAACAGTGGATACTATAAGGATCTGGAAGTTCATGAGATGAATTTATAGATATTCTGCTCATTGATGACAAGTATGGAATCCTTGATCATGCAATGTGGCTAAAGGTTAGTAAAGGAATACTAGATTACATATTATGGCAACTCCATCTCATACGTGTGACGTATAGTGAAGAGATGAGAGACATGCAATTTATAGTGACTTTGGCAAGGTGTTGCCATTACTCACTATGATCGCACTAGAGCTGAGTAACATGTGGGACATGTTTGAAGATCACTATGAATATGATTCAAGGGTGATTGGCTCACAGTGCAAGTGGGAGTTTGTTGGTATGTATGCCCTGAGAGCCAATCATGGGATGATTGGTGGGATACATTAAGATTGTTTTGATAAACATCAAGGCAAGCTTCCAATTCTTTTTGCTTCAGTCATATGAGATAGTGATAGAACAGATTGAATGTCTAGAGAATGACAGTACTCAATGACGTATGCTTTCAGGTTAAGGACCTCAACGATGAGATCATACGGATGCTAAGAGTTTGTACATTCTTGTTATGTCCCTAGTCGGATGTCATTGTGGAAGGTAGATAGACAGCAATGACACACAAGACTAGATTGTGGTGTTGGTTGATGACAGAATCTCATTAGTCATGATATAGAGATATCAAACCAAACACATAGGTACTTGTTAGAGAACAAGTGTATCGGACAGACCCACTGTGAGTTTGACACATGGATCCATGACATGGTAGTCACAGTCAGTACTCATAGTGATGGTGGTGAGTGTGATTCTTTGACCTGAAATCACTACACTCAACACATGTCGTTGGGCACACTTTGACATCATCAAACGTAGTCTTGAAACATGGATTGTTATAAAGGTGATGACTAGGTGGCTTTGACACATGGGGCTTTTGAGGGGTGAGTGATAGATATGGGATTTGTCCCTCCTGAGGGAGTTTGATATCCATGGCCACTTGATGAGTAGGATTGAGAAAGGCGTGCACGCATGTGTGAATCAGTATGTGATATTGATGTCATACATATCTCTTCCAATCTACTCTGAGATCAAGAAATTGAATGAACGTTGACAGGATGACTGTTCCATGCCTCGAGTTCATTTGGGATATCAGTGACAAAGGAATTATACATTCACTGTAACACCATTCACAGATTGTAGGATTGAAAGTTGTTCTCCAACTTTCTATTTCACTTGGGTAGCACTGATGTGTGACTAGGCACCGCTCTTTGCTTGTGAAGTCATAAGTGTTATGGACTTTCACTGCCAATGTGAAATGGACCTGCATGGTCACACACATAGGATTTAATATGGAAGAGGAGTTTTGTCCACAAACAATGCTTAGATTGATTACTAAAGGAGTTTAGTAGTTCAATTAAACACTCAATTAATTGATAGCTCAATGTCATAATGTTTAAGGTGTTGGACACATTGATTGGAGTATCGGATTGATTGAAAATGCAATTGACTGATTCTACACAATCTGCACTTCCAACCAATCAGCTCATGTGATGAACTGATCGGCTCAGCTTGGTGAACCGATCGGCTCAAGTGGTGAGTCGATCGGCTCATGGACAGGGTGAAACGATTGCTTCAAGTGTTGAAATGATCAGTTCAACTGTTGCAACTGAGCAAGTGGGAAAGTAGGATTGGTGAGAAATTTCCTTTCATTTCACTTGCCCAATTTGATTGAAACAAGGATTGGTATTTGATACCAATTAGAAACAAAAGAAGAAAAGTCAATCGGGAACTGACCAGGACCACGAACCGAACGGTTCAGAAGTGAACCAACCGTTTCATGGGTCCCAACCGATCGGTTGATGTGTCAACCGACCGGCTCAGGTCCCCAACCGACCATTTTAGAAATGAAACGATCGGTTCAGGTTACGCAGTTGGTTGTTTTTGTGGAAAATCTCGAACCCTTCTACTCTTGCTTTAGTCCCGCATTGCCCGGGATGGAGAACCCTGTCCCATGACCCTCCTATATATATATGGGTATTGGGGGCTTCTCAACGAACAACACAGTGCAACCAGTTGCTCTGTAAAGTTGTCGTTCTCTCTAGTTTTGGTAACCGAGAGAGCCCAAGCAAGTGCTACCCGATAAGGGAGGCACAGCAAGGGAAAGACAACTACAGAAAGCGACTGGTGGCAGGAGAGTGTGTCAGTGACTAGTACGCTGACAGGAGGGTGTGACTCCTTCCAATTCCTTGTGAGACAAGGAGATTGGAGTTCCTGGTGGTCCGTGTGGACTACTTCAGAGGTAGGAGATTTCTGCCGTTCGGAGGACAGTTGTCAATCCCGATAGTCCCGGTGAGATCAGGAGTCATTAGTCCCGGTGCGACCAGGAGCTGCACAGACACCGTCCAAGACTGGAGGTGAAGATCGTGCAAGGCACGAGGTATTGTCACCGAGCAAGCCTCGTGACAAGGTATGATTCAACAAACCATCCCTTTCCTATTGTATAGACGTTGACGCATTTCCTTGTTCTGGGTTTGGGGAGGAAAGTTTTTGTTTCCTCTGCCTCCCCTAAAACCCAACAAAAACACCATGTAATATGTATATAATCAGAATGGGCATGTCGTTGATGCTTTTGAAACTTATGCTAACAACCTAAGTCGGGTTTCCTAGGGATGTTTACGTAAACATGATGAATATCGATGTTGACCTTCGAGTATGATCTTGGATGAATTTTGAGACAAATTTTTCTTTTAAGGAGGGAAGGATGTGACAACCTAACTTTTTTCTCTCCTCTGTTGTACTCTTCATCCCTGATGAAATGTCCTTTTTACTCATTTTTATGTCAGTTTCATAGTAGAAGTGTTTTTATACCCCAATTTGATCACATTAATCACCAATTTCACAAGTATGGATTTAATTTGCTTTTTGATCTAAGTCTATGATTTAATGACTCACTATTTTGTAAGTGAAATCAAATATCACAATTGTGCCAAACATGCTATCTAATGAGCTTTATATTGTATAGGGATCAATTATCTTTCCAATTATGAAAAAAAATCACTACAAACAGATCATCATAGCCCAAGTTATGACCCTTCAAACGATGGTTCTTATCTTCTTGATTTACTTGATTTATTTCATTTTTTACTCTAGTTGGGACCAAACTCTAGGCGCAGCCCAGCTGTCGTCGCCTCCATGGGAGAAAACCCTAATGTGTATCCTATCTTGGCCGTTATATCTTGGATCTAAGATCCAATGGTACATGGTTGTCTTCTACCCTCGGTCTGTACTGTAGCAGTTGCTACGGTAGGGCCCCCTTTCTTATGACCAATAGGCATCAATCTCAACATTTTTGATAAATTGAAACTACTTGTGAATCCGCCCTGACTCCATCTCTCCTTTCCCAGTCCTTCCCCTCTCATTTCCCTAGCCCTATATCCATATTATAGTCTTCTTCTTCTCCTTGTTGTTTGTCAGCGCCACCGCAACTCGTGTCCACGCCCTACAACCAAAGATGGAGTCTTGGTCGATATGGGTGAGGAAATGATGGTCTCGATTGCAAAACGGGACCAAACTATTCAGTTTGGTTTGATCTGTTTCTAGAGCGGTCTAAGTTCGGTCTAGTCCACAGTCTGCAAATTTTGGAAGTTTGGTATGGGGACCGATCCGGTCTAAAACCGGTCAGACCACGGTTCAAACCGTAGACCAGTTTATATGTAAAATACATTGATATTTGAATATATATTATGCCACAAGTGTAAACAAATCACACATATAAACACTATTAGTGTAAGTGTTTGATATTTGTATTATATAATTGCTAAAAATAATTAAGATTATTTATTTTTTACTATTAAATAAGTTGTGAAATACATAAAAAGTGTGATTGCGGTCCAAATGGTCCAGTCATTGTCCAGTCCAACATTGAAACCATATGGTTTTGGTCTGGTCCAACTTCAAAATGGTCCGATCTGCAGTCCATAAATTTGTTGAGATTTAGTCCTCAGTTGGGTCTGGTTCGGTCCGATTCTGGACCGATGCTCACCCCTATTGGTCGACCATGTGGCACCCCTATGAGTGTGGGCTTCTGATTTGTTGAGGACGTAATGCCCTCTTTCCCCCTAGTGTTTTTCTCTGGAAAATTGCCTTTCTCTGCCACTACTGCGCAGACATGGCACTCACGTTGTGGGGTTCCAGTGAGGATGAGGATCGGGCCCGTAGACCCATCCACGAACAGATGGGATCTGAGACTATTGCCTTCTCAGTCTCGTAATGGGCCAGACACCATCATCCATGTGGCCAGCACCACAATGAGAGCATTGGACACACGGAGCCCTCGATTGGCAAACAATGGTCAAGTTCGCAAGCTCTGTGGTAGAGAACGATGGATGACCATGCGGCCGCGGTCAAGTCTCCAAACCAGTGACCAAGGGATGCAAATGGCCACCATGTGGCCTGGTACGTGACCACTCCATGTGTGATATCAGCATCGTTGGGCGGCGGATCAACGGTTCCTCTTCGTCAAGGAATGATTAAAGGCAATGCCATATAGTTCTTGATGCAAACTTTCAAATATTCATAACTTAGTCATCTTAAGGCCAAATATAGGAAAACTATATTTAAATTGATTAGCTTGACGAGACCTACACAATGGGCATGATTCCATACCCTAATTCCTTTTCTTGTTCCCTATTTTCCTTAAAATATGTTAACTTTAGTCTTTTGAATGAAATCAATGCATCTTTATGATAAAGCATGGACCTTGATTGATATCCTATACTCATAATCATCAAATCAGTAGTTGTCGATCAATCATGAATGATTTGAGAGCCATAACAACCTTTCATGTACCTTGAATGTCCCTAATTTCATAAAGTGACTTACTTTTGGACTTTAATGATGTGATTTGCCTAAGGTTGCTAAACTAGCACCCTTGTGACATCTAAGACTCATATCTTGAAATGGGTAAGTTATGTACTTCTATATAACTCTATGATCGTCCCTTTCACTATGATGATGTTTGAACCCCTAGTTTGCCTAATGTGACTTACGTGACTTATGTTGTGGTTCTTGTACCTTAATGCTTATGTGAATCCTTTTCTTATTCTCTCCCTTCTCAAATCAGGGTCACCTATAATACCCTTGAGCCCTTGATATGGATGTCCCACTTAGTTCATATGATGGTCCCTAATAGTATAGGTCATATATGTTGGATATAGGATGTATGTTGATATATTAATGCCAAATTTGGACCTTGATGTCTTGACCTTAGAGATATCCAACTACTTTTGAATATGTTCCTTTTATCTCAATGTTGTTGTTCTAAACCATGTTTTATGATTGGTCCTCATGACTCGATGAACCTTGACCTTGTTATTCTATTGTGAGTCTTGTGACCCTATTCTGTACCTAAGTGACATGAATCTTAGATATTCATATAAAGTGAATGGAACGTTAAAAAGACTTGAAACTTAAATCACACCTTCATGATGACCTTAAATCAATAAAAGGCCATCTAATGTACTAATAAGAAACCTTGAACCTAACTTGGTCAAAACCCTAATATAACTAGGGTTAATGATGAGAATATAATGCATGTATGTAATCTTATATTTAATTAGGTTTGGCTTGTAATCTAGATGATCAAGGTTAAGTTATGACATCTATGAATCAGGTATGGGCTTTAATAATTATATGACTATGGCTTTATTGCTTGAAATGTGATGCATATGTATGCTTGTTTACTTTATCAAATATTGTCATGTAGTACTCCAGTATTGTACTCGATGTTTGTCTCACACGGCTGTTTTATAACTTGCAAACATAATATAGAAACCTTATTATACAAACCTTATGCACCTGCCTCTATTCTCAGGGTAAGGACACAAAGTTGGACGTCCTACTTGAGTTGTCAAGATAGGGTGGACCATGTTGATAAAGATAGGGTGGACCATGTTGATAAAAGGATTATCTCTTGACAATGGTCATGAGGTCCCTTACATAGAAAAGGGTTAGCTCATATTGAGAACCCTTATGGACTCTTTCGATGGGAAGTTAGTCAAAAAGGTCTTATGATATATGATGTTTTTGGTATGATTGGAGTAAAATGATATAAAACTTGGTCTCTTGCTTTGCTAAATACTTAACTTGTTTATTCTTATTCATTACTTTTGCAACTCTTTTCAAATTATGTAAATCTTATATATATATATATATATATATATATATATATATATATATATATATATATATATATATATATATATATCTGTGTGTGTATCTTTCAGCCATGTACTCAGCACCTCGTGTGTTGGCCCGCATTGTTTCACATATTTTATAGGTTCGATGGCTAGAAGTTTATGGGAATGGTGAGCTATTTTAGGTTTAATTATTGTAAGATCCCTAGTGTAGATGAGCAGACTTGTATAATATGATACTTCAATATGCAATTGAATGTTGTAATAAAACATTAATGTTTAAAATCTTGTGAATGTTGATATTATGATTGGTGATTTTATCATGTTATCTATTTATGTATGCTAAGCTTTACGCTTTCAAATTCACTCTTTTTTGATACCATGTTAGGGACGGATGCCTAGGTCCTATCATCATTGACTTGGTTTCATTTGGAGTTAGGATTTGAGTAATAAACGATTCCATGAAATTTTCTCTCATTGAGTTCTATATGATGAACCCCTCCAGCATCTTGCCAATGTATGTTCTCAATCTTAGGTCAAAAAACTTTCTACATCTATTTTTATAGATCTCAATTCCTATCATATAGGATACTTCTCCTAAACTCTTCATAGAGAAGGTACTTTCCTATCAATTTTTGACATTTCCAGTATAAGGATGTTATTCCCCATCATTATGTGGAATATAAATGTGATCCCACTCAAATTTTGTAATCACAAATTTCATCCTCATGTTGACTAAAGTCAAACTCTTTGATTATCTTGTCAAATTGAAGATTTGATATCTGAGATGCTTGCTTCAATCACATTAATTGACCTTTGTAGCTTATAGACTTTATTTGTGTATAGCTGGAGTTATAAAAATATGTAGTTTGTGTCACACACACATCTCCATAACTATTCTCAGTAAGGAATGTGTTTTTAACATCCATATGCCAAATCTCATAGTCTTACTAAGCTGCATTGGCAAGTATGATCCTGATGGAATTAACCATCGCAACTGGTGAAAAGATTTCATTGTGTTCAACACCTTGAACTTGTTTGAAACCCTTTTCAACCAATATGATCTTATAGGTTTGTACACTACTATCCATATTGGTCTTCTTCTTGAAGACCCAATTGTATCTTATGGATTTTATCCCTTCAGGTGGATCCAACAAGGGCATACCTTGTTGGGATACATGGACTTCATCTTGGATCCCATGGCCTCAAGCCATTTCTCAGATTTGGGTGCCTCAATATCATCTAGATAGGTTGTTGACTCATTGTCTATGGCCAACTTATCACCTTCTTGATCCATAAGATATCATAATCTTTCAAGCTCAAGGTGTGTCCTACTAGATTAATGAGGTTTTGTGTCACATAAGGAACTTGAGATTCCACAACAACTTGTGATTCTCCTTATTCCTATTGTACCTCTTTAGGTTCAATGTTTTCTTGTTGGTCTTGAACTTTTTGAATTCTACTTTTATCCCACTGATTCCTTAGCAATTAAATTCCCTATAGGAATACAACCATATTGGCAACAAACACTTTTATTGCCGGATTGGAATATAAAAGTAGTATTCAAAAAAACAACATGTATGTGATTTGTGGATAAATCTTTTTAAGACATTATTTTCTTACACAAACTTTCAAACCTAGTATTTCTAAAAGATATATCGGGACACCTCTCATGCCATATCTCATATGGTCTCTTTGGAACCATTTTAGACGATGCATTGTTTTAGTATAAAGCATGTGCCAAAAGGAAATTGGAAGACTAGCTAGTTTTATTGATAATAGCATTGTGTCTTAACAGTGTGTGATTTCTTCTTTCGGATACATAATTATGTTTCAGGTGGAGTTTATTGTGATATACTATCATGGCCTCTTAAAAGGTCCTCAAACTCTTGTTTTAAAGTATTTCAACATCGATCATATCAAAGTGTCTTCATACTTTTACCAAGTTGGTTACTTACTTCATTCATGACCTCCTTGAACACTTCAAGAGATTCAAACTTATTTCATAAAATAAAAACTACCATATCTATTGAAATCATGAGTAAATGTAATGAGGTACTTGTAACTACCTCTAGCATTTATTCTAAAAAAGTCTACATACATCAATATGTACGAGCCCTAATACAATACTTGCTCTCCCATCACATCTAGTGAAAGGTGCTTCATCATATTGCCCAATAAATAAGACTTGCATGTCTTTATTAGTTTAATAACCAAAAGAGTCTAGACAACCATCATTCTGGATTCTAGAAATGCATTTCTCATTTATGTGTTCTAGATGATAATGCTATAGGTATTCATTGTTTGAGTCATCAAGTTATTCAGCATATATATTATACATATTTGTTTTAGAACTATCAAGTATAGACTATGAGACACAGGGCATTGTCATACATGATCTTATCTTTTAAAATGAAACATTAACTTATTCATAATATTCTTTTCTATACAAGATACATGATGTTTTCATCAGTGACAGGTACATAATAGAAATTCACTAATTCTATTACATGCCCATGAATGACATATTCCAACTATACTAGCAGTAACTCTTGCTCTGCATAGTTCTATCTTACTTCTTCTCGGTCCTAAATTAGAGATATCTATCTCTTTCTTTTTCCTGAGTTCTATTAGATAAAGAGGAGGGTTCCTCTTCCAGTGCCAACGTCGGTGACAGTGGTGGCACTTCCCTTCCTTTTTTGTTCCTCCCTTAACTTTCAGTGTACAAGACTTCAGTTTCTGGATAGTTTTAGAACTCTTCTTAGCTTTGCCTTTTCCATTGGACTTCCCTCTACAATCATCACCATAGATTTGGGTTTGTCCTTTTTCATCTATGCTTCAGTTGTCCTCAACATGTCAAGTAATTCTGACGATGGCTTGTCAAAATCATTCATGTTGTAGTTCATGACAAACTAGCTATATGATTTTTGTTGTGACTATAGAATCACATCTGTGGCCAACTCTTGACCCAAGAAAAATCCCAATCTGGCAAGGTTCTCCACATACCCAATCAACTTGAGTGTATGGAGACCTATTGGATCTCCTTCAGCCATGTTGCACTTGAACAACGCCTTTGAGACATCATATCTCTCGTTTCTTTCCTGGTCTTGTTACAAGTTCTTAAAATGTGTTACCGTCTCAATAGAATCTAGGTTCTCATGTTGTCTCTACAACTCATAGTTCATTGAGCACAACATCAGGCACTTAACATCCATGACATCTTCAAAGTGCTTCTTGTAAGCATCCCTATCAGCCTTAGGTGCGATGGGAGCGGGTTTATTTTTCTCTAGTATCTCCAGGACATAGAGCTTGTGCTCTTGAGCGAGAACAATTCTCAACATTCATAACTAGTCATGGAAGTTTTTCTCATTCAGCTTCTCATTCTTAAAGACTGATGGTAAATAAAATGTGTTTGTATTTTCCATTAGATTCTAAAAAGATATGTTGTAATTTTGTCAAAAGATTTGCATTTGATTTGATAAATTTGATGATATTAATTAGGTCTTTAATTAATTATCGCTCCCACTATTTTGTTCAAATTGATAGACCTCACTACTTATTTGTAAGATTGTAGCGTACAATCTTCTAGAGAGCCAAGACCCAAAATGATTGATTTATTACCTGGGCAACGTCCATAACCAATTATTAAGGTGGGAAACTTTTGCCAATTACATCTCATACAATTCTTGGATAGATAGTATGTGCAACTCTATGCCATAGTCATCTACATTCTTCTAGGCACTTAATCTCATTAAGGCCACCTAGTTAAGTCTGACCCATAAGATAACGTGATAGTAATGCACCCTGCTTAACATGCCCACATAAGTACCATCACACTTCCATGAGATGGATTGCACACCATGCTTGGCGTACCCACGCATTGTCGATCAAGATTTTCATGTGTGTTGTTAATGGAAATCATTTAAGACTTAATGTTTGATTGAGGGATTTTATATTTATATAAATACATATACATATCCAATCACCACATACTTATGTGTATCATATACATACAATAACCACAAATGAAACATACAATTATAAAATAGGAGTAATATTTATGGACAAACTACTGTAATTTTTTGGAGTCAAAAGGAATTACCACCACCTAAGGTCCACATCATATGTAGCAACATCTTGTTGGTGAATATAGCAATACATAATAACTATTATATAATTGGAATCATGAGACTCTCTCCCCGATCTCTCACCCTAGTGCCACTAGGGTTCTTCCTCCATAGGCGGCTGGCTGGGGGGAGGGGGTTTGGCCGCCACAAAGTGGTGCCCCGCTCCCCTCAGCCTCTTCTCACTCGTCATCAGCAGGGTCTCTTCTTCAGGAGGTGTGTGAGTGTGGTGTCTTTGGAGGCAACGGTCTTCTTCCTCCCTGTCATTGAGCCCGGATGCAACGAGTTTCCTATCCCCTTTCTCTTTTACTGGCTTTCTGTTTAGATTGTTCTCTTGTTTTGTCTATCTCGCTATTAATCAGCGCTGCTTTCTCTTCTCATGGTAGATTTTTCTTTCTCGATCAATTTTGTTGTGGAGTTTGTATGGCAGTAAGTGTGGGAAAAATATCCTTTTGGAACACCGATTTGGTGCAGGTACTCTACCACATATACATACTCAGGTTGAAGGTATTCCTCATAGAAAGCTGACTTAGCCAGCGAAGGAGAAGAGGGATCTATACATCATTGTCTTTATCAGATTCCGATATGAGTTTTTGTGGTGGTTTGTATCTGTTCTTGATCTTTGTGTGGTCTTTTGCTTTGTTTTTCTCCTCATGTAGATGTTGTATGGCTCCTCCATAATGAAATTTGTCCGTTTAACTTCAAAAAAACATCTTGTTGGTGAATATATGTGTTGAGACCAGTCTGGGTCTATCGATTCAACTCTTGAAATGATCGTTTGGCCTCCTTGTCGGTTGGTTGGTCTCTCAGATCGATAGTCTGGTTTCCAGTCCAAGCGATGTTTGAAATCCTCTAGTTGATTGGTCGGACTACCAGCTGATCAATCGGCTCCTCTTGTTTTTTGGCCTCCTCAGTCCTCCAGTTGATCAGTTCGTCTTTTGAAACAGTTGGTTTGTATGGAGCAAAATGCCTTCTTTGTCGTAACCATGGGATGAGATATCGACGGCACCGTCGGTATACCGACCGATATACCGATATTGATGCAATCGATCATCAGTTTGAGGGATTGCAAACATCAGTAAACCGGTGGACTTACTGGTGAAACTGCCCGATATTAGTGAATATCGGGAGTGTCGTATGCAAAAAGCCCCACTTAAGGGCGATATCGGAGGTATGTCGCCCCGACATACCAATTTTTGCAAACCTATTGCTACTACTGTTTGAGTGGAGAAACTTGGATACTTGGGGTGATTTCTTTCCTTAGAGTTCAAATCAGCCCTAATCAAGGTATGTATTCTTAATTTCTTTCATTTCTCATCATTTACAATCCCTCCCCTCTCTATTTCCTTCTATTTTTACCATAGAAGTTCTCCAAAATTCTCTAAATACACCCAAATCCTAGATCTACTCCAAAAAACTTAGGATTAATGCTATTTAACAATAGATCTATGATTATATTATGTATATCTACTAATATATCACTATATTTACTACTATTAGTTAATATTATCATATAATTTCACTAGTTAATACTAAATTCGTAATAATACAATAAGTAATATTAATAATAGGTATCTAACTTAGGTTTAGTAGAAGAAGTTGTACCAAATACTAATATGAACAAATACAAACAAAACTATAGTTAAAATATTTATATTTTCGAATTTACATTTATTAAAAATGTTGAAAATAAAAAAAATTACATTTTTTTCTACAGAAATATGTGTGTTGTTGTTATACAAGATGGATTGAGTAATTTGTAACACATCACTTGCCTTAATACTAGAAAAATATCAAATTTTGTATTGTTTTAAATAATTTCATACTTTTATTTTTTATTTAACCCTTTTTTCTTGGTAATAAAAATCATTAAAAATATTGTGTTTGATTCTATAAATACATTTAACATTTATACATTTAAAGTATTGTGTTTGATTCTATAATACATCAAATAGATAAATTTCTTGCAACTTAATGGTTTTGAATTCATACACCTAATTTTTTTTGTCTTTGTCTTTTTACAGTGTTGACTTTTGACTTTTGAGAAGATGTCTTCAAGTGATGGTGAGGGTGATGGGGATAAGGATGTGGATTTTGCATGGAATCAATGCATGTATGTTGACAGGAATAGGGGAAAGATAATTTGCAATTACTACAAGAAGACAATTGGTGGAGGGGGATTACTAAATTTAAACGTCACATTACTGGTGGTGACAAAAATGTGACAATGTGCCAAAGGTATCCCCAAAGTGTTGGGGATGATTTCAAAAAACTTATGGATGAAAAAAAACAAAAACAACAAAAGATGAAGGAGATTGACAGGGCTTACATAGATACATTGTTTGATGCTAGGCCCATAGGTTCTTCTGCTGAATCTAATGATGATATTGGATATCCTCTTGAATGTGATACATCCTATTCACATCATATGTATAGACGTGCTATCAGAGAATATCACAGAAGTGAGTGGGAAAGGGAGGAAGCAGCTCGGATTACAAGGAGGTATGGGCCATCCGGTGCAGGTGGAGGCAGTGGGACTGTACGCATTCCTGTTGTTGACCTAGATGACGATGAAGATCGAGTTGGTCATGGTAAAAGGAAGAAAGGAGGCATTGATACACTTTTTCATTCTGCTAGTGTGAGATTGAGGAATGTTGATGAGCCAGGGGTTAGGAAGCCAGAGGCTAGGCAAAAAAGCCTCAAATAAATGTTCACTGGTGCAAAAGATAAGGTTGACAAGGCAGTGGGCAAGTTCTTCTTTGCTCATGGTAAAACTGCACATGTTGCAATTGAACCCTATCTGCATCATATAGTAGATGTGATAGGGGAGTCTGGTAGGGACATCAAGGCCCCCATTTCATATGAATTAATGAACAAGTATCTTCCACTAGAGAAGAAGGATCCACAAGCATGGATTTCAGACCAAAAACATGTG
Source organism: Alisma plantago-aquatica (assembly GCA_963693085.1). NCBI lineage: Eukaryota > Viridiplantae > Streptophyta > Magnoliopsida > Alismatales > Alismataceae > Alisma > Alisma plantago-aquatica. The sequence continues at coordinate 1,258,967,849 of OY856411.1, read as the reverse complement.
GTCTGAATATGGCATCACACTTATGTGTGGTGGGTGGACTAGTGGAAATATAAGACAAATTATCAAGTTTTCTTGCACATTGTTGTAGATCCACAATTTTTCTAGACTTTGTTGATGCTTCAGGTGAGGTCAGGAACCACAGATACATACATGAAGTAGGTTGGCGTTGAGAATGTGGTGCATATAGTTACGGAAAATGTTTCTTCCTTCAAGAAGGCTGGCGAGAGTTTAATGAAGAAATATCCAGTCTATTGGACACCATGTTCTTCCCACTGCATAGATCTCATTCTTAAGGACATGGGCTCAATTGATTAAATCAAATTTGTTGTCATGGATGGTAGGTTGATCACGAGATTCATCTACAACCATTTTTTCTACTAAATGCAATGAGGCGACCTGAGTATTGTGATGGTGATCTAATTAGAACAGGGGCAACTAGATTTGCAACAAATTTTCTTTCCTGACAATCGTTAAAGTCTAAAAAGGATGGACTTAGGAGGCTCTTTAATGGAGTGGAGTGGACCTTCATGAAGGAGCACAACACCCTGATTGGCAGAAGAATTGAGGAGTTGATTGCCAGCTGACCTTTTTGGGATAAGGTTACTAGAGTGTTGTGAATAATGGAACCCATTTTCAAAGTATTGAGGCTGGTAGATGGTGACAAACTACAACAATGCCTTTCCTATATGATGCAATGACCTCAATGGTGGACAATATCAAAGAAGTAGCTCCTATGTCCAACGAGCAATACATAAGAATTTATGAGAACCTTTGGACAAATATGCTTTTACATCCATTGTATAAAGCATGTATATATCTCAATTATATTCTAACTTCTAAGTTATTGGTCTAACTCATGGTCTACAAATAAAATGCCATTCTTATTTCTTGAATTACATTTGTGACAGTTACTATTTGAATCTTAGGTTTCAATACTCACAAACACTAGGCTTGAATGTGCCTCTAATGAATGCAGTGAGAGATGTCACTAACAAGTTCATTACCTTTCTAGAAGAGTGATCGCTAGTACTGGAAGAGGTATATAACTATATAACTTACATTCTTTATTTCTCATTAGTATTTCCTTTGATTTCATCATCTCAATATCATATATATTATTTTTGTAGTTGCACCAATTTTGTGAAAGAATTGGATGCTTTGGCCATCCAAATGTGGTTGCTAACTGCGAGGCATGTGATCCTTGTGATTCGTGGGTTTGGAATGGAACATGTGCCCCCCATTTAAGAAAAGTGTCTATTCGCATCCTTGCTCAAACAACTTCTATAGAGGGTTGTGAAAGAAATTGGAGCGCTTTAAATTGGATACACTCAAAGAGAAGGAACAGGCTTGGTGCAAACAGGTTGAGGGATCTTATCTATGTTCCTACAACATGCAGTTGAGGGCTACATCAATACAAAATGTCAACTCCAAGGAAGTGGATTTTGTTGTTGTCCATGATCCCATTGACACTGCATATACTTTTAATACAGAAAGATGTAGAGGATTGGAGGATGATTCAGAAAATCCTTTATAGGAATGGATGAATGAGATAGGTCATCCTGTTCTTGATAATTTAGATGGACGTCTAGATCCATATATAGAAGATTGATGCAAATAATGGTGATGATATTATTATTGATACCTCTCTAGAAGGACTTGATCCTGAAGTTGCACATGTTAATATTGATATGGAAATCAATAGAGAAGTGGAAGAATAATTAGGTAGCTCAGATTCTTCTTCTTCTACATCTGGTTCCAAGTCTAAGTCTGATGATGGTGGAAATGATGGTGATAATCGCAGCCAACGCTCTCCAGAATATCCTCCAGTTGTTGATCCACAAAATGATGACTGACCTTATGTTAGTCATGTTACTAGGGTTGTACCTCCACCAGAATAGGAATATCCCATGGCTGATAAAACATTTCAAAGGAGAAAAACTAGAACTGGGAAAGATTATAGCGGTGCACCACAACCACAACCACAATACCAGAGTCAAAGTGAATATTATTCTGATCTTGCTGATTCAATGGATACCATGAGCATATCTGACTCTCAATCTCAACATTCATTTGAAGATATGTTATATGGGCAAACACTTCCATACCCATCTCAGTCCCAACATGGGTATTTGGGATATCAAGTTGAACCACCACCAAGATTAGAAGTAGGCTTAGGATATCACGAAGCATACTTTGTCTATAGCCCTTATGGATGCTTTTAGGTGAACACCAAAGCATACTCTGGTGATGGAAGTCAAACATGGAGTGGTGGGAATTACTACAGATTATCCTATTTCCTATGTACCATTACAACCTTCATTTATTCAACCTCAAGATCCTCAAGCACGGGCACCTCCTCCTACTTCTACTCAACCTCAAGCTCATCAACATCAAGCTCCTCGAGCATGGGCACCTCCTCCTGCTTCTACTCAATCTACATTCATTTCAACAACCAAGGAAAAGTATCTCAAAGATTTGGAAGAATATTTTCCAAAGTTTGGGATGATACAGTTTGCCAATCCTGAAGTGTATGAGGAGCATGTTCTTTCATACAACAAGTCTTACAGAAGTTACATGACATGGGAGCAATATGTGGCCCATATCAACAACATAATGTATAGAGAACCAGTGCGCCACTCAACATACAACTGATGTGAGTTAATAATTTATTGTGTTGTTATATGTCTGTTGTAAATTGAATATTATTGCATAAGTGTCTAAACATGAGTTTATGGATTGTGCTAGTAAAATTTCATATCTTAATTCTTGCATTTTGTCATCAAAATCCTTCATCCAAATCTCAAAAAAAATAGACAAATTCCTTACCTCCCACGTGATTGACCCCCCTCCCCACATACCCAATATAGAATTTTACTGCATAAAATATTGCATCTAGGGGTTGAGACGCGCCTGTAAAATTTCATGATTAAATTCGTTTGTTTTGGCGTTGATATGGCCAGGATTGCATCTGTCAATATTTCTGTCAGTATATCGGTAAATATCTACATCCAAGCTATCGAAATGACATCGGTATCGGTCATTAAATTGCTTGGCCATAACAGAGAAATAAACTATCCTAATCGTATTTAACATGTTACACTATAATAGGGAAACCTTGAGTTATATTCGATGGGATCATAGGAAAGAAAGAATTAATACTTTTACATATGGAAAAGGAGAGAGAGGCTCGGTATGCAAACCAACATAAAATAGGAATAACAATCATCCAACCAGACACAAAGATCTAGGGTTATTGGCTATAACCATGCTAACATCCACCATCAAAACCAATCTTAAGGCAACACACATAAATTGCATATATGTATTATATGTATGTATATATATATATATATTGGAACCGTATGTGGTATTTAATCGGATACACATTAATCATTTAATATTCACATCGCATGTATAAATAAATGATAAAACCAAAAACATGATCATATCAATTAAATCCCTAAAGATAGTAAATTGATGTGGCTTTCATACCATTGTAGAGAAATATGGCATCAGATATGGCATTAGAAACAAAAAAATTACTTCCATATTCCCCTTAAACAACAGATCACGTCAACTATGAATTGGGAAGGAAGGTTGTAAGAGATATATCTAGTCCTGGAGCAAGTCTAGTGACTTATCCTTGCAGCAGCATGCTTATTGATCAAACAGCACTCGAGCAGTCATCAGCAACGGCTTCCTAGTGCAACACCACAAACGGCAATTGACAGTGTCCTCCTAGGGGGTGGCAAAGTCCTCCTCACCTCTATATAATCCATGCAGACCATCGAGAACTCCACGTTTTGCTACCGTAGTCAATGGGAAGAAGTCGTCGCTTTGACCCTCAACCTGCCAGGGTTGATTCACTCTCATGTGTTGTCTCTCCCTTTTTGTCCCTCGCTATTATGGGTAGGACTTGCTCAGGATCTCTAGTTACCATAACTAGAGAGGACAACATTTGGGATGATCTCTGAAAACCTTGACTACCCTTTTATTTATAGGAGGGTCAGGGTCAGGATTTTCAAATCAATTGGGAGTTGAAGAGACAGATGCTCATGGATTTTTTGGAAGCTACAAACCATTAAATGGTAGGTTCACACCTAAATAGATCAATTCACACATGAAACGGTCAGTTCAACACTTCAACCAGTTGGTTCACTTACTTTCCCTTTTTGAATCATACTAGATTTCAATATTCGATTAATGCACAACATGATGTCGGCATCAATCTTTGATCCAATCGTATTAATCATTAAACCAAGAAATCCAGATGATGAATCGATTGTTTCATTATTAAAATGGTCATTTTATTTTCTTGAAACGGTTATTTCACTTTTGAAATTGATGTTTCACTTTCTAGTTCATCCAATGTGCAACCAATGTTGTTTAAATTGAATACATGAATATTTTAGTAATCAAGTTAAACCTTATTCTTGAGTAAACTCCTATTCCAGGTACATCCTATGTGTGTGACCCTATATGTACCAAATTACATTGACAGTGAATGTCCATAACCAACTAATGACATCACAAGCAATGAGTGGTATCTAGCAATACATCATTTTTACCCAAGTAAATTGAAAGTTGGAGAGTAGCTTTAACCTATGATCAATGATCAGTGTTACTGTGATTGGATAGTTCCTTTGTCTCTAATATTTGGATTGAACTTGGGGATTGGAATCGTCGTCCTCTTAAACATTCGATACATATTGCTTGAACTAGAACAGACTATATGAGATGCATGTGAGCTCACAAATTATATATCGAGTCACATGAGTATGGCCATAAATTTCTTAGTCTCTCTTATCAAGTGGCTTGGATATCAATGTCTCATAGGAGGGACAAATCCCATCTACCTCACTCATACTCAATCCCCATGTGTCACAATGTACCTGATAACCACCTTTATGGTAATATTTATTCAAGGTCACGTTGGATGGTGTAAAAATACACTGAACAACATGTAATGAGTGTAGCAACTTTGGGTCTAAGAACCACAATCACCACTAGCACTATGAGGTTGATTTTGACTACCATTCCATGATCTCCATATATCATTTCAAGGTGGGTATGTCTAATGCATTGTTCTCTAACATGTACCTATCTGTTTGGTTTGATATCACATATCATGACTGATGAGATTCTGTCATCAACCAACACACACTCTAGTCTTGTGTATTATTTTTGTCTATTTTGCTTCCATGGTAATATCCAACTATGGACATAGCAAGAATGTATGTAATCTTATCATACATATGTTCTCATGTTCAGGTCCTCAACCAAAAGACATGTGTCATCGAGTAACATCATTCTTTAGACATCTACCATGTTTGTGTCATCATCTCATGATTGAGACAAACATAATAGATAGAATTACCTTTATCATTATCAAATCAGGTATGTGATGCCCATTACAATCATCGTATGATTAACTCTCTAGGCATACATACCAACTGATACGCTAAGGTTCTGGTATAAGAAGGGGTACTTATTGTTAATTCTTAGAAAATATTTTGATGGTGCAAAAATCATAAAAAAAATGCATTGTAAATTATAAAAATAAAAATGATGTACTCGTGGATTCAAGAAATTAGTCTCTACACAGTTTTAACCCTTAATAATGGTTTTAGTGGAATATAAATGAATGGATATTTCAAAGTAAGTATTACATGTATTGATTCATTTTTTAGTAACACATAACATGTGTTGCCAATACTTTCCAAAAAATATTATATACTCTGAATATAATATATATGATTATGTGACCCCTTATCAATTATCTTACACTGCTAGCAAGGGAAATCAAACTAATATAATGCAACTTACCTAACTTAGTAGTCAAATCCTAATATAGAATGAGACCCTCAATTATGAGTACGACATGATATTGATGATGAGTATGGTTTGTTGCACCTAGGTTAGAGAATGATAACCAATATGGTTACATATCTTGGGTTGGTATTAAGATGAAGATGAAACCAAATAAATATGCAACCATAATTTAGCAAGCTACTCTAAGATATTAGGGAGCTGAAATGAGGAATATCACCTAAGCAAACTTGAAGTCCCATGTGTTATTCAAAACTTACTTTGAATCTAAAAGTATTTTATGAAACAATACATCACTAAATTAGATAAATCATTCATGCCTTTCTTCAAGAGTGTTAGGCTTGGTACCGGTTCTTAGCACAAAGTAGGGTTTTATTGAGCCCTTCATGTAAGTGGGTCTTATACATTTGATTGCAGATATTATGACTCAAATCTTACATGAATTTTCACCAATAAATTAGGACCTAAGATACTTTCTGATAGTTTGTATTTCAGTTATGTAGGTAATATCCACTCACGCTTAAAATTTTAGTTCATATTGATTTTCTTTATAAAAAAAAGTAGTTAAATATTTAAGATTCAAGATACAAAATATTTTTTATATTCAATTCAATTTATTTTGTTAAGCGTTTATTTATAGACATCAAATATCATATATTTGATAGGAGATTTTGAATGTCATTCAGTTAAATTAGAATATCATATTCAAAATTATCCATATAGTTAGAATATTGTCCAACTTTAGAAAAATTTACTCTTGTGATGTGTTCCCATATATCATATTTATCTTCAAATTTAGTTAGTTAGTAACTCAAATTTAGATTCAATTTTAGATATAAATACAATTTCAATTCGTATAAGTAGCTAAGAAAACCAGATCATAAATAGTATATGATAAGTCCTCGTCATAGATCCCAAGATAAATATAGGTACTTTGGTATATAGAGGAAGCTTTGCACCAACAGAGGACACATTGGTGTTAGTAGAGGGAAGTTTATGCCAAATGAGGACACTTCAATGTCAATAGAGGGTACTTTGTGCTAATTGAGGACACTTCAAATTCAACAAAAGGAAGTTTGTGCCAACATAGAATACTTTGGTGACAATAGAGGACACATTGTGCCAATAGAGGATCTTTTGGTGTCGACATAGAGTACTTTGTGACAATAGAGGACACTTTAGTGTCAACATATGGCACATTATGATAATAGAGGATACTTCAGTGTCAATAAACAACATCCCATGCTAACCGGAAGGAACTTTGTGTCAATAGAGTTCATCACTCCAACAAAGGAATACTTATAGAATAATGGTAGCCACAAACATATAAAAGACATATATAAAAGATGCCTTAATTTAGTACAAGTTTACAACTTCCTGATTTCAATTCCAGCTTTTAGTTTTCTTTTCAGCTTTCATATGTTAACATACATGATTTCTTATTAAAATTTAAAGACACTTGATCCAACACAAATATTCATATTTGTGCATATTGAGGACAAGATGTCCACAAATAACGGAAAAGAAAAAAGGAGAAAAGGAGAACATTTGAGATCCTATTGATCCAAATGAAAAAGGAAGTCAAGCATAGGTTCTAAGAGAAGAAATACAAAAAAAAACCTGGATGAAGAGAATTTATTTACTTGATTCCACTACTTCTAGGAAGGTAGAACCATAGATTGGGTTCTCCAATTTCAATCTCCTCCAATACCCTATTTATCCATTTATCTATATAATTTTTAAGATTTGAATGGTTAGGAAAAGAATGAGAGGTCCTTGGTCATTTTGGTTTCATATAAGACATTTTAGGTGCTTAAGATATTTATATTTAATGCTTTTTGTTATTTTTAGGTATTACGATCAGCCAAGAAAGTTGTTTTGTTGGCCATACAAAAGTTCCATCAGATTATGATGGCCGCTACATTTACTCTTCATTCGATATAGCTCATATGAGTTTCTGGAACCTTTGTTCATGTTTTTTAGAGGAAATCTAGTTGACCAAGATCACTCATGTAGATCAACTTCAACTCATTTCATATGTTCAAATAATATTTTCTCCTTTAAAATCAACAACACTTTATGTACTAGTAAGTATTCACTTTTAGTTGTTATACCACTATCTCATCTTTTTTCATCATGAAGTTATATTTGACTTAGGTTTTCATCATTATTCTTGTCCATGTAATGGAAGTCATTCAAAATACCCCAAAACCCTAATCTCAAACACTCTAAGGTTTTTGTCTATTCAAAATACCTTCATCTAGAGCTATACATTCTCCTCTATTTTGAGGTAGGAGATGACATCATATTCATTTGTTCCTCCAAACCTAGTGTGCATGATGTGCCATGTTGCCTAAAGTAGATTTTGCCCCCAACTCTCTATTTGGTTTGATTATTAGATAAAAATATAATGATCCACAAGATTAAGACAATGTTGGAAAACAACCAACATGACCTCTAAATTCATATTATCTTCAAATTTCTTTGAATTCCATTTCGCAATCCAAATTAGAATAAATATATATTTTCTTTAGCATCGAGAGATGTAGTTATAGGATGAGTTTGAGATCAGAATATAATGTTATGATCATTTATTTAATTCATGAAAAGAGTCCATAAAAAAAGTTATTCAAGTTCAATTAAATATCCGAAGACATCCACAAATATTCAATAATTAGATTAAGCTCTACTAACTCAATATCAACTCTAATATGAAGTTGGTAAGTTACATGCAGTAGAAATGCCAAATAGTCGCCCAATGATATAAATTGGAGCATTGTACTTTATTCTTTGTAAGCATGATATGATCATTGAATATACCTCAAGATACATCAGCGACTTATTACTAAAAAAGTTGTCTACTTGGAATATGATCTCATATCATGAATTAGGATTTCTACAATATAATAGTACCCTTGAATCAAGTTTTGAAAAGGCTTAGAACACCATCAAGGATGATGAATGATCCTTATGAATCTAAATAGGTTGTAGACCCTAGCATGCTAGCATATTACATTTATCTAACCTTATTACATTATCTAACCTTAAAGGGGTTTATTTCTTAATACTTCAGTCACCTACACTTTAATGTGATTTTACGAACATCAACATTTAGTTAGATACTACTCTAAGGAGCCAAACACTTCATACGATCAAGCTTCCTCACTTACCTGAAACCACACCTAGTACCTAAGAGCAAACTTAGTGTGCACACACCCAGTCTGAAAGGTTTCAAGAACATAATCATGCATATATTACTCTATGATCATCTCTGGTTTCAAGTCTAACGCCCTAACTACCCCCCAACATTAGGGTTTTCCATGATATGTTTATATTTTGAAATCATTAACGAGATTTATATTTTGCAATAGTGTATCATGCAAGGAGAAAACAATATCTATATCATCATATTATGAAAGTGTTGCCTTTAACACCATTTATGTGGGTTTTGATTATCATCATCCTCATTTTTCATGAGTGTAAGTGCATGTGATTATATATCATGCTTGTATATAAAGGTATCGCATAAACATGTAAGCTATCACCAAACACACACAAAAAAAATCATTAATTCATCATTAGAACTAAGGACACCTATCGTTTTTGTATGATCATGTATCCATAATCTATGGATTTCCTAAATTAAAAACCCATGATTTCGGTTTGTACCATATATGCATGTCTAGGGTTATGATGGGCCAAGCTTACCTCATCATACATGTTACAACCCCAATTTTGGATTCAATTTTTGAAAAATGTAATTTCTCATATTACAGATATTTGGACAAATAATGATACAATTTGTAACAATAGCCTTGATGATTGTTTTGTGGGCTTTATTGGCTATTGGGCCCAATAACATGGAAATTCAATTAATTAATGAATAATTGAGAATTTGAGAAAAGAGAGGTGTGGAAACCTCTAGAAGGAAAAAGAACTCAATCCCAAGGTGGATTTCGTGCCTATTGGGTTCCTTGGGTCCCAAGGAGTCCAAAGTTGCAGGGAGAAAGCAATAAGAAAAGAACAGATCAATTAAGTATTTCCTTGTTAATAAAGAATTGAAAACATTGATGAAATGTGGAAAATAAGTAAAAAGAGGTATAATTAAGTGATCCTTGGTAGAATTTCGTATCCCAAGGATTCCTTATGATAAAAGGAATAGACAATGAGGAAAATAAAAGGGAAATAAAGATAAATCCTCAAAAAGAACTATTTTAATAAAAAAATAAACAAGATAATGAGAAATAATGAAGAATAATGCATTTAGATGCATCTAGAAGGATAATGAGTATCTGATAAAAGGATTTCGAAATATTAGAGTTTCTTGGGGTCCAAGGAACCCCAATAAAGAGGAAAGAAAGAGAAGATACCAAAATAGCAAAATAAGAAGATAATGTGAGTATACAATTAATGTATTACATGGTATTGTTAAAAAGAAAGAAATTGCTATTAAAGGGTAATAGGATTTTGTTCCTATGGATTAAAAAGGGAAAGTATAAAGAAGATGAAGGAGGAATTTCAAATTCCTAATATCCATATAATAGGAGATATTCAAAGGAAAAGAGGAGAGAGAAAGTTTGCTTTCTATGAAGGAATAAGGATCCTATTGGGAAAAGAACTCTTTTGCTTTTAGATGCACACCCTAGGGCGTGGATATCCTCCCCTATTTAAGGGATGGAACCACAGCCTCGAATCCAGGAGGATCTCATATCTCTCACGTCTTCTTCAACCCTTGAATTCGTTCAAACCCTAACCTATGAAGACGGCTCTATCTCATGAGCAGCGAGTGACTCTATGCAGTCAAGATGGTGGGTGGATACCCATGAGTTTGGGGAGGGGCTTCGCCATCGCGACCCTACCCTCATCTGATCACAGCAGCCGCAGCACTGCTGTTATGGCAGACGCGCACTGCAGACGTGTCCAGGCCAACTGGCCGCCATGGCTACGAACTGGAGGCACTCAGCAGAGCGCGGAGGGTAGGCGAAGGTAGGAGGACCGCCCTAGTGGCCAGCGAGGTCGGGAGAAGGAGGTAGGGTCGCGTCTGATCGCTGCTGCAGCGGCAGCGTGAGGTTTTGCAAGGTAGAAGACGACCAAGCCACGTCGGACGAGTTTGCCCCTCAGTGTATCAAAGGACCAACAACTCAAGCGGGGGCAAAAGGGTCATTCAGTTATGTTTTCGAATAGCCAAGCAATGTTGCATGGGTTTGGCGACGTGGCGGCCTGCCATTGGTCCGGGTAAGTGAAATCTTACAAAAATCATAACTAATTAATGGTAGCTTGGATTGATAAGTATAATATATCAATTTTGCTCAGAAAAATGAGAGGAATTCAATAAAAATGGTTTTAGAGGCTGATTCCTCTTGAAATTTAAAAAGGTATGGAATTTATCAACTTGAGTGCTTTAATGATTAAGAAACCATGTTTTAAAAATGTTTGATGTAATTAGTAGGGTTAATGGATGATTAACATTGATATTAACCTGTTGATCATAAAAGGGCCATTAAAAACAAAAAGGATGAATCTTGCACATAATTTGTATAATTTAGAGTTTCATGCATATAATGGGCTTTGAAACCCTAATATTAGTGAATGAGATTATTGATGGCTTTAATTATTCAAAATCATGAATTAAATTGAGAGATGATAATTCCAAGCTATTTCAGGTATAAAAGTTGCTAATCATGAATAGATACCCTTAATATGATAAGTAGGGTTTTATAATGGATAAAGTTGGAATTATTGATAAATGGGATTTATATGTGAATTAGACCCTAATGAATTATGAGTTATTAATTTGAAAGAAACTAAAAGTGATAATTGAGTCTAATGACCTTGAAATAACTTAAAAGGATAAAGATGGTAGTTTTGGTATGAAAGAGAAATAATCGACTTTAATTGGGCTTATGATGTTGAAATTAGGATTTGTGACCTAAAAGAGCATTAAATGTGATAAAAGTATTATGGAGGCTAAAACCCTAATAAAACCCTAAAGTGGCCTAGACAGCCTAAGGTGGAATCCAAGTCTAGCTTTAGAATGTTCTGGATAAACTTTAACACTTGGATCCCATGCATTAATTTCAGGATATTGTTGATTACTTATTGCTTGTTCTTTATCCTTATTGCTTGGACAATCAAGTTGCTCTGGATCAAGTATGTGGTTACGCCTATGAATACACTGAATTAGATTCCTGTGGATTTTTGAGGTTTTATCAATGACTTGAATTAAATTGTTGGATGCATTTAATTCTTACAATTTATATTGTGAATATGACTATCACCTAAGATATGTGCCTACTAGCTCAGATCCTAGTCCCCTCTGTAGCTTTATAGATTGACCTAGTAAATGGCTACCAATGGGGTAGGTCCATCAGGTCATTAAATGACTTAGTAAATGGCTACCATTGGGGTAGGTCCATCAAGTCATCATGATTCAGGGATTGGGCTACCCTTGGGTAGGACCATGCGACTCCATAAACCTAGGAATTGGCTACATGTGTGGTAGGGCCATGGGGGTAAGGATCTACCATATGAGAGAGGTAGTATCCATGTCCACTGCAGGGACGGTACAGAGATAGGGGATAGGCAAGGATTGAGTAGTATTGCTTAAAATGTAATCTTAGATGTTAAATAATATTTGGTTGACTACATTGTTAACATAGTTGCACAATTATTGTTTCCCCCACATACCAGCTTCTTGCTGACTGACGTTTTGTTTGTCGGCGTTTTAGGTACAAATGAAAAGAACAAACAGTAAAGTGGTATATGTGGAACTAAATGAGAAATAACGTATACAGGAGGATTAGTTAGAGTAGTATCTTCATGGATAGAAGTTTAGAAATCCCAGTTTTTAAAAGGTAAGTAAAGTTTTTATTTTATACCAATTTTTAGTTTAGTAGTAGAATTTCATAGTTATTATTGATTATTTGTCGAACCTTTGATCATGTTAATTGAATAACGGCTCTGACCTTCGGGTCTCCCTTAATTGGGGGTTACCGGGAGGCGGGGTCATTGCAATTGGTATTAGAGCGAAGGTTCCTCACTTAATATTTAATAATTATTAAATTTTACAAATTATGTAGAACCCAAGGGAGTTATTAGAGGATTATCCGAAAGACAGAGATGTCTAGAAAAGGATCGCGATCGGGGGCTGGCAATATTTTCCTCCGCACCGCTAGTCGGAATACGAGGACTCCCGGATCTGTGTGACTTCCTGGCCAAAGTCTTAGGGTATGAATCAAAATAAGATACCTTTAGGACTTTCTCATCTTATTCATCCCTTATCAACTCAAATTCTATTAAGGACCTTAAGGATTAGGGTTTTCTCTCATCTCCTCACCCTCTTGAGGTATGGGTAAGGTTGATAAGGATTAAGGAATCCTCCACGAAACTAATAAAAAGTATGTAAATAAGATGTCATGGACATAAGCTTAATAGATTAAGTGTAAACTAAAGAATAGATACATGCTTAGGTCGTATGACATGAGTTGTCATTACCCTCAGGAGAGACCTAAGGCTAGACCTTCTTATCTGGAGGATGAGAAGAGAGAGAGTTAGTCATGGAGGTAGAAATAGAGACCTAGCAAATCCTTTGAGGACGATGTTAACCCTAACCCTAAGTAAAGGTTTGAAAGAGAGATGACATGATGAGTTAGATGTCATGGTAGACCAGGTGGTTGGATAGACATACCTTGGATGCCATATGAGCCATGAGAGGTTAGATGACCTAGTACCTTTGGCGACCCAACCCTGGAAAGGGTTGTGCATGTTAGGGTGAAGGACAACTCTTTCATCGATGAGGTTAGAGAAGAACCTATAGAAACCCTATGGGCTTGTGCAAGTAGGATATAGCTTGCACCCAGAGTGCGTCAGTAGTGTTAACAGTGGAATAAAACCCTAGACAAGGGATCATGATGGATGGCTTATGAGATAAGCATAAGGGGTTATGGATAATCTTGAGTAAACATAAGTTCGAGCATAGGCATCACTCAGGTAGGGGGCATGCTTATGAGCTTGATCCTTCATGAAGAAAGGACCTCTTATAGAGAGGTTGGTTGTAGGATTAGCTCTAGAGAGAGAGCATACTTTAGGAAAGAAGGTTGGAAGCTTAAAACCCCGAAACTTGAGGAATAGTGGGAGTTGAGGATGATGCGACCTAAGTGGATGATAGTGGATTGACGTATGCTTGACCCTTGGAGGCTAATGATGTCTTGGTTTCCATGAGAGGAACCAAACCCTAGAGAGAGGATGAGTCTGCTGGTACCTTTGTGCCTATGGTATAGGTGTTTACCTCCTGAGATAGGTAGAAGAGTTTCTTAGACTTGAAGAGGATGAAATAGCAAGTTGTGAAGCCTTGTACCTAGTTGGTTGTCCTGGAAGAGGACTCAACTCTGAGGTGTTGCTCGAATGAAAGGATGACATACCTCGAACAAGCTTGATTCGTGGATAAGAGATTGAGCATGCAGTTGGATACCCAAGGAAGAACCTAGGGTTCCTAGGACTAAGAGGGGAAGTGGTGTACTTGATGCTCATGACGAGGTTTTAGTTTTAATAGATTTGAGCATGGTACTCCTCATGTTTAAAGGAAAGAGAAACCCCTTAAGTTTAAGGCAGGTTTGACAAACCCCTCACAACTAAGTTGATTTAATGTTGAGGAAAGAGAACAAGTATGACCTAGCATGGTTTAGTAGGTGGTCCGCTTGTACCTTAGTTGCTTGCTAGGGCTAAGCATGCTCGTGCGGATGTAGACCCTAAACATAAGGATGCTTGTGACCTTTGTTATCAAAGTGTAGTTTCCTCCCATCCTGAGAGAGGGACCCTTTTGTAGGGTATATACCAGTTTTTTTGGTTTAGAGGTAACCTAAAGAGGTTTCATAGGATCATGAGAAGCTAAGTGAAGAGTACATGGCCTGAGAATGAACCTTTAGACCCATAGATAACCATCTCTATGTGCATGTGTATGTGTTACCATGGAGGTAACTGGTATGGGGCTTGATCAAGGTAGGCAGGTTGCCATGATCCCTATGAAAGGATGAAAGTCATCCCATGAATGCAGGAAGAGATATGATGAATGCTTGGGTAAGGTTCTAAGTTGGACATGTACTATAATAGAATCCTAAGTCTATCCTAGGGTCAGGTAGGGATAAGACCGATGGAAGAAGGAGTTGCCTAATTCCCTAGTTGCACATGACCATAGGGTCGGGAGGTAACAGCTATCATTGTCTGAGGGACATGGGTTAAGAGATTGATCACCTTCATGAACTCATGGGACCCAAAGGACAGATGAGTAGGGCACTCTCTGGATGCATAAGGGAAAAAGGGATGACCCCAAAAGTATCGGCTCCCTATAGACCTAGAGGAGATGACTAAGGATTGTGCTTGTACCAAGTAAGTTCGAGACCAGTTTTCCATGGAAGTAATGTGGATATCAAGATGATGGCACGTTTCAACTTAAATTTGAAGGTGTACTGGTAATGTGGGTTGTACCATCTCTACTCTTGGAATAGGAAGAACTCTATATTTGGACGGTCACCAAATGCTTATTTCTTCTTGTAATGGGATTGAGAGATAGGACAGTACGCATGCCATACACCAAGGGTAAAGATGACGTGAGTTGGAACGTTGCTATAAGGAATGAGGACAGAGATGACAATGTGCCTTGGTGGAGTGAATGATGCATGGACGGGTACAAACGATAAAAGTATTAAGATAATCACCTTGTAAGGATGTTCCTAGTAGAAGCTTTGTGGAATTTGCAAGGTTGAGATTGATCACCATGTGGATGAGCTCAAAGTTTCTTGACGAAGATAAAAGTATAGTTTGAGATGAGATGATAAGTATAATACATGGAGGGGTATTTCCTCAACAATACTTAACACCTAAGGATAAGAAGTGGTAATGAATGCTCCGGTTGAGATATAGCTGCCTAGTTAACTGAAAGCTAGAAGAAGTTGAGGTTGTTAGGCTAACCTTCAGTTGAGAAAAAGAGATAAGTTTGGCTAACACCCAGATGTATCAATAGAAGTTAAATCAAGTAAATGAATGCTTGGTTAGCCAGTCAAGTCTGTGATACAATGAAAGGATGATTGTCGAACCTCAGATGTACTTCTTTGGAAAGGAAAGTGATGAAACCCTGATGAGAGTGGTTTAGGGTTTTTGAGGTATCGATCTTGAGGAATCATGACATACCGGGAATCATGGTTTTAAGGTCACCACACATTGTGAAACTACAAAGATAGTAAGTGATAGTAGCACTTTGGATGCTTAGAACAAAGTTGCATGTAGCATGTGGCCATGCAAGCTAGGAGGTGAAGGACGAACACCAGTAACCCAGTACATGGATATAAAGTATAAAGAGTTCCTGAGAGGGAATGGGAGTTCATCACTGTGGATGTTGTGAGTCTCCCCTGGACCAAGGAAGGTCGAGATCCAATATGGGTTATGGTAGATCGCCTTACCTAGATGACATGAGAAAGGAAGAGTACTGTCGCGAGACATATTCGGTTGAACTACTTAAGAGAGAAGATGGTTCAACCACACCATGATGTGAGTTCAAAAGTTCTTGGATATGACCAAGGTTCACTTCCATGAGGTGGAAGTAGATACATGAAGAGCTTGATGATAGTATAGTTTATCACCCCTAACTAATGGTTAGTATAATCCAGACTAGAGGGTCTGATGAGAGTCGGTGTGCTTGTTCAGGGTGATACAAAGAGATAGTTCTTAAGATGTGATGTTAACCACCATAGCCTTTATCGGGATGTAAGAATTTCTATAAGGAGGTTGTGTCGGTCACCACTTCATTAAGATGATGTTGGTGAAGGAGGCCTCACGAAGGTCAGAACAGAACCACAAAGTGTGCAGATGAAGTCGCTTGATCGTGTAATGGCTGAGAGAGAGCCCAAGGGTGACATGAGTCACGAGCTGATGCAAAGCAGACTGACATGCAGTTCACTTTGGGAGAATATGTGATGTGAAAATAAGACCCCTCTGAGCTACAGCTGAGAAAGCTGAGTCCCCGATATATGGGTCCATTAGAGATGGATTGGTGGAGAAGGTTGTGTTTAGCCTTACCCCTTAGGATAACATGATGTATAATGTGTTCCATGAGTCTGATCTAGAGCACTATGTGAGGTACCCAAGCCATGTGTTGAGCCCTGAACCAATTCAGCTTTCGAGAGGCTGAAATGTCCTGAGTCACCTATGAGGGTATGATATACCACGGTAAGAAAGAACTCATATGGAAGAATATGAGATGATGAAGGTTCTTGGGAAGCACCATGGAAAGGGTGAAGCCACATGAGAGCCCTGATGGACTTAAGAAAGGATAACTCTGTTAGTTTGCTTGCTTGATGGAATTTTGAGGACAAAATTCTTATAAGAGGGGAAGGATGTTACAACCCCAATTTTGGATTCAATTTTTGAGAAATGTAATTTCTCATATTACAGATATTTGGACAAATAATGATACAATTTGTAACAATAGCCTTGATGATTGTGTTGTGGGATTTATTGGCTATTGGGCCCAATAACAGGGAAATTCAATTAATTAATGAATAATTGAGAATTTGAGAAAAGAGAGGTGTGGAAACCTCTAGAAGGCAAAAGAACTCAATCCCAAGGTGGATTTCGTGCCTCTTGGGTTCCTTAGGTCCCAAGGAGTCCAAAGTTGCAGAGAGAAAGCAATAAGAAAAGAAAAGATCAATTAAGTATTTCCTTGTTAATAAGGAATTGAAAACATTGATGAAATGTGGAAAATAAGTAAAAAGAGGTATAATTAAGTGATCCTTGGTGGAATTTCGTATCCCAAGGATTTCTTATGATAAAAGGAATACCAATTAGGAAAATAAAAGGGAAATAAAGAGAAATCCTCAAAAAGAACTATTTTAATAAGAAATAAACAAGATAATGAGAAATAATGAAGAATAATACATTTAGATGCATCTAGAAGGATAATGAGTATCTGATAAAAGGATTTTGAAATATTAGAGTTTCTTGGGGTCCAAGGAACCCCAATAAAGAGGAAAGAAAGAGAAAATACCAAAATAGTAAAATAAGAAGATAATGTGAGTATACAATTAATGTATTACATGGTATTGCTAAAAAGAAAGAAATTGCTATTAAAGGGAAATAGGATTTCATTCCTATGGATTAAAAAGGGCAAGTATAAAGAAGATGAAGGAGGAATTTCGAATTTCTAATATCCATATAATAGGAGATATTCAAAGGAAAAGAGGAGAGAGAAAGTTTGCTTTCTATGAAGGAATAAGGATCCTATTGGGAAAAGAACTATTTTGCTTTTAGATGCACACCCTAGGGCGTGGATATCCTCCCCTATTTAAGGGATGGAACCACAGCCTCGAATCCAGGAGGATCTCATATCTCTCACGTCTTCTTCAACCCTTGAATTTGTTCAAACCCTAACCTATGAAGATGGCTCTATCTCATGAGTAGTGAGTGACCGTATGTAGTCAAGATGGTGGGTGGATACACATGAGTTTGGGGAGGGGCTTTGCCATCGCGACCCTACCCTCGTCTGATCACAGTAGTCGTAGCACTGCTGCTATGGCAGACGGGCACTACAAGCGTGTCCAGGCCAACTGGCCGCCATGGCTGCGAACTAGAGGCACTCAGCAGAGTGCAGAGGGCAGGCGAAGGTAGGAGGACCGTCCTAGTGGCCAACGAGGTCGGGAGAAGGAGGTAGGGTCGCGCCCAATCGCTGCTGCAGCGGCAGCGTGAGGTTTTGCAAGGTAGAAGATGACCAAGCCGCGTCGGACGAGTTTGCCCCTCAGCGTATCAAAGGACCAACAACTCAAGCGGGGGCAAAAGGGTCATTCAGTTATGTTTTCGAATAGCCAAGCAACGTTGCATGGGTTTGGCGACGTGGCGGCCTGCCATTGGTTCGGGTAAGTGAAATCTTACAAAAATCATAACTAATTAATGGTAGCTTGGATTGATAAGTATAATATATCAATTTTGCTTAGAAAAACGAGAGGAATTCACTAAAAATGGTTTTAGAGGCTGATTCCTCTTGAAATTCAAAAAGTTATGGAATTTATCAACTTGAGTGCTTTAATTAACATATTTGCACAATTTTTGTTTCCCCCACATACCAGCTTCTTGCTTACTGACGTTTTGTTTGTCGGCGTTTTAGGTACAAATGAAAAGAACAAATAGTAAAGTGGCATATGTGGAACTAAATGAGAAATAACGTACACATGAGGATTAGTTAGAGTATTATCTTCATGGATAGAAGTTTAGAAATCCCAACTTTTAAAAGGTAAGTAAAGTTTTTATTTTATACCAATTTTCAATTTAGTAGTAGAACTTCATAGTTATTATTGATTATTTGTCGAACCTTTGATCCTGTTAATTGAATAACGGCTCTGACCTTCGGGTCTCCCTTAATTGGGGGTTATCGGGAGGTGGGGTCGTTACAATACATATATCAACTTTCTTGCTCAAGTGAGGCCTTCCTCATATACACATGCATGTATGCATACAAATGCATGCAAGTCTAGAAAATTTGCTCAAATGAGATCAAAAAAAAATTTGCTCGCCCTCTTTCCCTACCTATCTAGCTACCTACCAATGTGTGTGTTGAGGGGAATGCATTTCTTGGAGTCTCTGATTGGATAATACACACACAATACTTCTAGAGTAGAGTTGCATGACTTATCTAACTAGAAGTTGAAAATGTGCTTCACAAGCTCTAGGGACTCCAAATAAGACTTATCCAAGTCACGAAATTTAACATGTCTATGTACATGATTACTTATTATGACATGTGTCTACCACAAGGTTCCATAAACATGGGATAACATGATTTCATACACGAGGCTTACTTGAGACCAAATCTCCACTTCCTCCTTTAGGATTTTGAATCCAATCGTCATCTTGATGTATGGTAAACATGCATGCGCATTGTATATCTTCCTCCTTATATAAGGTCCATACTCCCAATAAGACCCAAGATTTTGATATTGTGTGAGAACCAAACATGAACTAGCATGACACGTCTACTAGGAGTCATCTATCTTAAAATATTCATGGAGGTCATGATCTTTATAGTTGTTTGTTTGTTGGCCTTTACTAGGGGATTCCAATCCTCCCATGATATGTCCTAAACCTAGATGCACTCATGTGTAGATACTATAAGGTTCACGCTAGTCATCATCTATATCTCACTTGCATCACCGCATACTAACCTACATACTTGCATGCATGTAATCCCATTGAATTTGCATAGTTGAGTAATACGGGGATTAGTTGACCACCAACCACATTGAGCCACCATTTTAGGGTTTGCACAAAATGATGTATCCAATATCATCTATGTCATGTCAATATAAAAATGTTGTTGACTCAAGGTCAATTAGGTCAATGTTGACTCACGTCTAAATTGACTAAACCCTTGTTTTGATGATGACTAACCATTCCACATATTGGTGTCTAATGCTTCTACATTGAGTGATTTCAGATTAGTTTTAGACACACTCCAAATGCCCTAACTTGCGCATATCAAATTGGAGAAAAGACAAGTCAAAATAGCTACAAGTGTGCAATTTGGGATCTCTATGTAAATGACCTTAGAATTGCTTTGTAATCACTTGTAATGATTGTATGACTTGTAATTAAGCTTAGAAAAATTATTGGGACACAAAAATCCATCTTTTGTATAGTCAAACGAAAATTCCAAAATACCCATAACAGGGATTTTGTCGGCCGAATTCCAAACTCGGCCGATCCATATATTCTGGAATTTTCTGGGCAGTCGGCTGAGTTACCAACTCAGCCGATCCCTGTTCGGTCGAGTTTCTATGGTGGGAAACTCGGCCGATCCACTGATCGGTCCAAGTTGAAAGTCGACCGATCGGCCGAGTTTCTCCAAGGAAACTCGGCCGACAGTCTATCTTTCAGACTTGTCGTTTAGTGGTTCGGCCGAGTTGCCTTTATTGAAACTCGGCCGATCAAGACTGTACTGGAATGCAGAAAAAGCAATTCTAGCCGTTGTGGAGTTGCAACAAGTGAAAATAGATCCGTTGCAAGCCACAAAACGGCTAGTTTTCGTTCTTAAGTGTTCCCAAAGGCTAAGAGGCATCCCCAGCTATAAATAGGACCCCTTGGGCTTCATTCCAAGGTTGAGCATTCCATGCAAACTCTTTGAGAGGTTCCTATTCTATAGTTGAGTGCTTCCTACAGCCTCCTCTCTCTCTCTAAGCTTAATCACTTGCTACATCCATTAGAGTGAGTAGGAGATCTGTAAGAGAGCTAGTCCTATTTGTATATCTTGTGAAGCTCTCACTTCCACCACCTCCCCATCTCTCATTTCCAATCATGAAGATGAAGGTTCTCTCTCTTGTCCAAGAGAGGTGAAGAAGAACAAGGGAAGGAGTCCCTTGGTGAAGATCAAGGCTGAAGACTTAGAGCTAGAGTGGGTAAGCCCTTGGAGAAGGCAGAAGACTCAAGCTCAAGTGGGTAAGTCCTTGGTGGAAAGCTTCTCCGAGTGAAGGTGAAGTCAAAGGCGGAAGATCCAAGAAGAGTGGGTAATTCCTACAAGGCCGAAGACTTGTGCAAGAGTGGGTAAGTCCTTGGAGAAGGCCGAAGACTCTTGCAAAGTGGGTAAGTCCTTGGTAAGGTTGAAGACTCTTTGTATTGGATAGGTAAGTCCTTTGTTGGGTCATGTATTGTAAGTCTTATGAATGAATATAAGAGTGCAATTGGTTGAAGTCCTAGAGGTTGACCTCTCTAGGCAAGTGGACTGACACACTTCTAGTTTGAAGTGTGGAACCACTCTAAATAGCTTGTCTAATTGATGCATGTTCAATCTCTCTTATCCTTGCTATGCATGATTTAGTTGCACTCAAATTACCTATTTAGCAACCTTATCTTGTCATATAATTTGAAGGTTTAATGAATTTTGTTTAAGTGCTTTCAGCTCTATTCACCCCCCCTCTAGAGCACCTAAGTCACACATCTAGGATCCAACAAGTGGTATCAGAGCGGGTCTTCTCCAAGCATACTTCAACAAGTAGGAGAAGATGGGTGACTACCTAGGAGGGAGACTCTCGACCAGCCTTCCAATCTTCAATGGGAGCAACTTCCTCTATTGGAGAAGAAGACTTCAATTCTTCATCCAAGGATCAAGTCTCGAGATGTGGCAAATGGTGAACAGCCCATACATTCTACCAAAGACAACCATTGAAGAATGGGATGAAGCCACCTTGATGAAAGCTACCTTGAACGCTAGAGCCATGCACATCCTTTATGCCTCCATGACCCCCACCGAGTTCAACCGGATTTCCTCTTGTGAGACGGCCTATGAGATATGGAGAAAGCTTTGCATCACTTATGAAGGGACAGATCAAGTGAAGGAAAGCAAAGTCTACATGCTCAAAGGGCTGCTTGAAAACTTCAAGATGGGAAAGGAGGAGAGTATAGCCAACATGTACTCAAGGATCAACACCATTGTGAATGGTCTTGCTATTCTAGGTCATCCTATGTCTAGTGGAGAGATCAACTCAAAGATCCTTAGAACTCTTCCCAAGAGGTGGGAATCAAAGGTGACTTCCATTGAAGAAGCAAGGTCACTTAAGGACATCCCCATTGAAGAGCTCATTGGAAATCTACAAGCACATGAAGCCACACTTGACAAGAGGGAGCAAGTTGAAAGACAAGAGAAGAAAGAGCTAAAGAGAATGAAGAAGGCTGAAATGAAGGCTCAAATTGAAGCTATCATGGAACAAGTCTCTCCATCCTCTCTAGCTAAGGAAGATGCCATGCACTCCAAGGGTAAGCTCTACAAAGGCAAGTCCTCCTCCACCCGGTGCTTCACATGTGGAAAGAAGGGTCACTACAAGGAAGATTGCCCACAAGGTAAAAAGACCCATTCTCACAAGAAGAAGGAGAAATGGCACTCAAGCTCAAGCGGCTCCTCCAACTCAAGCTCAAGTGAAGAATCAAGTGAAGAGTCAAGTGGCAGCTCAAGCTCTATTGATAAAGGAGAATGCCATTATGCTCTTATAGCTACTACAAGTGAAGACTCAAGTGAGGTAAATCTAGACTCTTTAGATAAAGAATCTTTAATTGCTATTATTCATGATATTTGTGCCTCTTATAAGTCTTCTAAAAAGAAAAAGAAAAAGCTTGCTAAAATTGTTGATAATTTGCATATAGAACTAGATGATCTTGAATATGCTAATTCTTGCTTGCTTATTGATAAAAATGATTGTCTTAGCCAAGTAGACTCTCTTAAACTTGAAAATGCTAGTTTACTTGATAAGATTAAATTTCTAGAAGCTCAACCTCTCATGCCTAATTCTAATGAAGAACATACTTTAATTGTTGATTCTCTCATGCATGACATTGATGTTCTTAAATCTGAAAACAAAAACAAAGATTTTGTTTTGCATGAATTAGAAATAGAAAATGCCTCCTTGCTTGCTAAAATCAATGGAAATGAATCTTGTTCTAGTTATACTAATAAAGAGAATGATGTTGCTGCTCTTCATATTGAGAGAGATTCTTATTTAACTAAAACTCTTTGCTTAGAAAATGATCTTCTACATGCTAGAGATAACATTAATCAATTGTCTTCTACTATTGCTTCTCTTAAGCATGATAATGATAGTTTGAGATCATCTTTGCAAAGATTCTTAGTTGGTAAGAAGAGTCTTAATGACATCCTACTCAATTCTACTAAACAAATTGGTAGACATGGTTTAGGGTATGATAGTAGTCAAGGGAACAACAAAGATAAAGGACCTCCAATATTCCATGGAGAATCCTCTAGTTCCAAGACTATGGGCACATGCAACTATTGCAATGATTTTGGTCATTATTCTACTTGTTGTCCTTTTAGGAAAGCACCCAAGAGCAATAGGACTTGGGTTGCTAAGCTAATTCCTCCGGACCCAAAAACATGATTGGGGACCATTTCATCTTTCTTCTTGTAGGTACTTGCAAATGGATTGACTTGAGGTATTGAATTGCAAATTGTCTTTTCAATCCACATGAAAGAAGAAAGGTGAGATGTGTAGAGGGTGACAACAAGTGGAAAAGCAATGGTAAGCACAAAGGTAATGGTTTTATTGCTTATAACCTATCCTAACTTGTTTTTGTCAAGTTAATGTGCACTATACATATGGTTTTTGAGTCAAAAGTGGTATTTTGTGATTCTCTTCACACTCTTGCTCAAAAACTATTTCTAATGCTTCTATAGTGCATTACTAACTTGCTTAGACATGTTTGGATATGGTTTGTATATTTATCATGCCTTTAAATATGTTTTTATGAGATATATGTGCTTTTTGACAGCTGCTCTGTCGGTCGAGTTTGCCCTATTGAAACTCGACCGATAGGCACCAATGGGTGTTGCCAACAGCTGCGATCGGCCGAGTTGCCAATACACAGAACTCGACCGATTACACTGTGCACAGAATATACATTTGGCTTATTGAGTGAGAATTTCCCTCTCAACTAGATTTTCTCAACCAATAGCCTTATTCTTTGGCACTATCATTTGGTACCTTTATATATGCATATTGCCATGTTCTAAATTGCCTATCTTGTTTACAACTCTATCTCTCTAATTGCTCTAAATTGGTATATCTATATGTTGCAATTACTTGCTTTGAGTTGTTTTGCAGGTTTTGATGATGATCTCTTTGGATCTCTTAGTTGTGTCTAAAATCGCTTCTGTTGTGCTCTAACTTGCTACATCTCTCTAGGTGTATATCTTGTTTTGATACAACCTTGACGTTCATAGGGGTAATCATCTTATGGTAAGGATGCATATCTAGTGAGTTATATCCTTTCATGCGTCTAAAATTGCATATCTCTTGGTTTGGATATATCTCTATATCTACTCATAGCTTGCTTTATCTTGTGTATCTCTTGCTATGATCTAGATCCTACTAGTAGTCTTAACTTGTGATGTCATCTACTAGTAGTTCATATACATGTAGTTCTAGCCTTGTTTAAAATTGCCATCTTTGATCATATATATGTTATGATTGTATCTTATCTCATACATACTCAAGATTGTTCCTTAAATTGCATATCTACTATCTTGAGTTGCTTGCATAACATTGTGATGCAGGGTACATAGATCTACATTATATGTAGAAATTGGAGTATTTTTGGATTTTATGCAGGTTTTGCTCCAATTTCAGTTTTTGCTGCAAGTATAGTGTTTTTTATGCAGAAACACCCTTCTGAGCAAGACTCATTGCTTTGCCATGAGCTCCGATGGTTTTTGGTCAAATTCCATCATCTTGAGGGTCAAAATTGTGATTTATTGTTTTTCTGCAGCACTTTATCTTGCATTTTTGGGTTGTTCAAGTATATGCTTTAACTTGCTTTTCTTTCTATGCTTGGACAAGCCCCTATATGTGCTCTTCTACTCTCCTTATATAACTTTTGTTATCTTCTTTCTCTTAACAAGTGGTGTTTCTTAGTTTCTTCACACCCCCACCTTTTTGAAATGACAAAGGGGGAGAAAGATATGTCTTCTTTTGACAACAGGGAGAAGGCATGTCTTACATGAAGCAAAGAAGCGTGTCCATGTAAAGGGGAGAAGGTAAATGGGAGAAGACATATATGTGTAGAACATATATGAGTAGAAGACATAGTTTCTATAAATGTTATGAAAGCTAACCATGCAGGAGAAATAGCATCAATTGAGGGGGAGTATGAGAACTCCATGCGCATCAATTGAGGGGGAGCATATGAGCTCAATCCTATTGAAACCCCTAGGTTTCTCCGAATGTATGATTTTACGTACAAGCTTTCAATACATTTATGGAATGGTTTGTCATCTTCAAAAAGGGGGAGAATGTTGACTCAAGGTCAATTAGGTCAATGTTGACTCACGTCTAAATTGACTAAACCCTTGTTTTGATGATGACTAACCATTCCACATATTGGTGTCTAATGCTTCTACATTGAGTGATTTCAGATTAGGTTTAGACACACTCCAAATGCCCTAACTTGCGCATATCAAATTGGAGAAAAGACAAGTCAAAATAGCTACAAGTGTGCAATTTGGGATCTCTATGTAAATGACCTTAGAATTGCTTTGTAATCACTTGTAATGATTGTATGACTTGTAATTAAGCTTAGAAAAATTATTGGGACACAAAAATCCATCTTTTGTATAGTCAAACGAAAATTCCAAAATACCCATAACAGGGATTTTGTCGGCCGAATTCCAAACTCGGCCGATCCATATATTCTGGAATTTTCTGGGCAGTCGGCCGAGTTACCAACTCAGCCGATCCCTGTTCGGTCGAGTTTCTATGGTGGGAAACTCGGCCGATCCACTGATCGGTCCAAGTTGAAAGTCGACCGATCGGCCGAGTTTCTCCAAGGAAACTCGGCCGACAGTCTATCTTTCAGACTTGTCGTTTAGTGGTTCGGCCGAGTTGCCTTTATTGAAACTCGGCCGATCAAGACTGTACTGGAATGCAGAAAAAGCAATTCTAGCCGTTGTGGAGTTGCAACAAGTGAAAATAGATCTGTTGCAAGCCACAAAACGGCTAGTTTTCGTTCTTAAGTGTTCCCAAAGGCTAAGAGGCATCCCCAGTTATAAATAGGACCCCTTGGGCTTCATTCCAAGGTTGAGCATTCCATGCAAACTCTTTGAGAGGTTCCTATTCTATAGTTGAGTGCTTCCTACAGCCTCCTCTCTCTCTCTAAGCTTAATCACTTGCTACATCCATTAGAGTGAGTAGGAGATCTGTAAGAGAGCTAGTCCTATTTGTATATCTTGTGAAGCTCTCACTTCCACCACCTCCCCATCTCTCATTTCCAATCATGAAGATGAAGGTTCTCTCTCTTGTCCAAGAGAGGTGAAGAAGAACAAGGGAAGGAGTCCCTTGGTGAAGATCAAGGCTGAAGACTTGGAGCTAGAGTGGGTAAGCCCTTGGAGAAGGCATAAGACTCAAGCTCAAGTGGGTAAGTCCTTGGTGGAAAGCTTCTCCGAGTGAAGGTGAAGTCAAAGGCGGAAGATCCAAGAAGAGTGGGTAATTCCTGCAAGGCCGAAGACTTGTGCAAGAGTGGGTAAGTCCTTGGAGAAGGCCGAAGACTCTTGCAAAGTGGGTAAGTCCTTGGTAAGGTTGAAGACTCTTTGTATTGGATAGGTAAGTCCTTTGTTGGGTCATGTATTGTAAGTCTTATGAATGAATATAAGAGTGCAATTGGTTGAAGTCCTAGAGGTTGACCTCTCTAGGCAAGTGGACTGACACACTTCTAGTTTGAAGTGTGGAACCACTCTAAATAGCTTGTCTAATTGATGCATGTTCAATCTCTCTTATCCTTGCTATGCATGATTTAGTTGCACTCAAATTACCTATTTAGCAACCTTATCTTGTCATATAATTTGAAGGTTTAATGAATTTTGTTTAAGTGCTTTCAGCTCTATTCACCCCCCCCCCCTCTAGAGCACCTAAGTCACACATCTAGGATCCAACAAATGTGTCATATGTCATCAAATATCTATATTATCACTTATTGATAATTGTCATGATTTGAGATGCATTTATTTCTCAATTTTCAAAATACCAAGAAATAGAGTGACAGTAGGCCGTAAGGTTTGGTCTAGATTAATTTAATTGATCTCACACCTTATATGTAATAATGTTATATGGTGTGGTGTACTCTCATGGTTTACACATACTAGATGCCTCTACAGTGAGTATGACAATCCTAGAAAGCTTCATTAGTCATCTACATATCCATTTGAGTATAATCCCAACAAACACTTTTGTGCATACTTGAACCTAGAATCTTTATGCTAGGTTATTTCCAAACCCCTTTATGTGAGCACCACATGGACAACCTTCTTAAGATCAGTCAATCCAAGCCCTTCACCACTTCAACTTGCCATTAAACATCAGAATTTTTTAAATACACCTAAATTGTGATTTAGTGCCCTAAAACCCATACAGACAATATGATGCACACATATGGCGGAGCTACACCCGCCTACATGTATGCATTAAAGGAATCAAAGCCCTAGAAATTAATGCAGCTTCATGTGCAAGTTAAAGGTCTTCAAAATTGCTTTCTATGAAAATCGTTATATTTTAGTCGCCCAAGACTTTCGAATGCCTTCCTAGACCTCAAACATAGGCCTATTATGGACTTACAAAAACTCCAACATGATCCCATTCAAAACCCACATCCCCATACAATCCTAGCATTGCCCAAGCCCCTCTCCCTGAATGTTTCAAACATAAAAGTCAAATTGAATTCCCAAATAACCTTTTTGTCCAAATCCAGATTATGCATGTCGAGTCATCATGAGTAATCCAGTCCAATTTCAATATGCCAATATGTTCCCAAATAGGGGCTAAGATGTATATCCTTGTATTAGAATTCTTCCTAATTCATTTCTTGTTTCGAATACTAAATATGCACATTCTTTACATGGACACATCGTGGTTTCATTTTTGCAAGGTCAAGAAGTGTGCCGCTAAGCCAAATGAACAAAGAACGAGGGGGTCAACCCATATAGGATGTTTGTGCGGCTCCCAATTATCAGCAAATCCTACCTTAGGAGGCATCCTTTGAGCATCATCTCATTGAAGTGAATGTATGCTTCTATTCCTACGTATACGGAGCATCATGTTTGTATTTCACCCATTTATCATTCAAAAACCCTTATTCAAGGAGAACTGAATAAGTTAGCCAACTTATGTTTAGTCGAGCAGCTTTGGTATTGCTCATATCAATTGGTCCTAGTGTTGTGCGAATGCATGGGGAAAATGAACTAGCTCTACTCTTTGCCAGCCCACTTTACATTGTTGGCTTCACCGTTCATCCCGGTAGTCGTGATATTTCAACCTCATTTAATTTGATTTACCAGCCAACAGCTATTATTTAAAAGGTCATTTTTCTTTTATTCCTGAGATGATTATCGTTATCTGGAAGAATATACTCGGCGAGATCAGTGTTGGCAACCATCCCAACCTATACTATGCAGACGAGTTATCTCCCTATCAAAATTTGTCATTCCATTGACAAAATAATAAGACACGGAGGGGAGCACAGGAACCATTCTCATTAGTTGTTTGGGATCAACTAATACCACTGAAAGATGTCAAAAAAATAAAAAAAAACTAACACCAGTAGAAGTGATGGAGGTCTCGAAATAGCTTCAACGGCAGAATGGAAACAAGCACTATTAATGTAGTGCCTGGGAGCAACTATCCAGTAGACACTCGATCTGGTATCAAGGAGTATCTTCTAAATAGAAACCATACATCGTTTCCCATCATACAAGAAGCGCAACATTTCGAAGATGCATTTTAAAGTCAACTGATACAGTTTGCATGTATAGTCACAAGGTCATCTGTAATGGTGAGGATATAAAGGTCTGGTATGACTGTTGGGTACCTGGTGAATTACCACTCAGGATTTGCATGATCCTCGGATTTCCTCAATGGTAACACTTAATGGCAACTGGGATTCGGTGTATATCAACTCCATGCTTCCTACTCATATATCGGAAAAGGTTCTCAGTCTTCCTCTACCTACAGCTAATGATATGAAGGATGCCTGGGCCTAGACTCCAAAGATTAATGGTCAACAAAAACTGCATATTCAAAACTTATAGATGATAGAAGTGGAAAGAAGACTGGCCCGTGGAATCAAATCTGGCATTTAAAACTTCCTGCCAGATACAAAACCTTTCTATAGTGAATTGCTCATGAAGCACTTATGACGAACTTTCGTAGACATCAACATCATTGCACAAATGATCCTTCTTGTCATCTCTGCGATGCTACTCATGAAAGTGTTATCCATATGTTGCTAGACTGTCCTGTTGCCACTGAAATTTGGCCAACTTCAAGGATACAAGATCATGCAGAATTTCTTTGACCTTTCTCTTCATCGGTGAATAATATAACACCTAAAGTCATCTTCACAAGTGCTTTCAATCTTCGTCTCATCCTACTGGCATATTCGGATATCAAGAAATAAATTCATCTTCCAACAGATACCACACTGCATTTCTTCACTGTGTAGTTCTATACATCTACTGCATACACAACCAAACAAGCTTATGACGGAGATATGGATCAAGTAGGTATATCAGTAATGAATAATGGATGTCTTACACAAGGATCTTGGTCCCATCCTCAACCGTATATCAAACCAATGTTGATGCTTCAGTAAAACAAGGAAAATGTTCGGTTGCAGCAGTAGCTAGACACATGCAGGGCGATGGCTCAAAGCCTTAAAGGACAAGGACATTCATTATTTACAAACTCTGTCTTGATGGAAGAAGTCACGGCAATCTCATTTTATTTACAGATGGCATATGGCAATCTCATTTTTTTTACAGATGGCATATGACGAGGGTTGGACTCAAATTCAGATCGAATCAGATAGTATATATAATATACAGGCAATTCATGATGACATGAGCTTATACCCTGCATTTTCGGCCTGGTTACTGAAAATCAAGAAGTTACTTGCTCTACGATAAAATGTCCCCATTTCAAAGATTAATCGAAAGATCA
Source organism: Alisma plantago-aquatica (assembly GCA_963693085.1). Taxonomy (NCBI): domain Eukaryota; kingdom Viridiplantae; phylum Streptophyta; class Magnoliopsida; order Alismatales; family Alismataceae; genus Alisma; species Alisma plantago-aquatica. Next base: position 1,258,937,496 of record OY856411.1, on the reverse strand, counting down.
ATGCGGAAGCAGATGCGTTAGCTAAATTTCATTTTTAGCTCTCAGTCACCACATAAGTCTTAATAGTCAACCGGTATACCCATTTCAGTATGTTATTGCTAATACGAACTGCAACGGTTGCATAAATCTACACTCTTGTAACGATCCTGATCATCATCGATCAGCAAATAAATAAAAGGTTCTCCTTTTTCAAAAAAAAAAAAAAAAATCTGCTATTTGTCCATAACTTTATAAGCATTGGCACGTACATGTTCAACATTAACAAGAAGAAACGTGGTAAACAGAAATTTATAGCCCTCTTGGTTAAATTATGCGAGTGATAGCTATGGGGCTAAGGAAATTCTGTTAAGAGGAAGATACTTTCTTTATGAAACTGCAGCTTAACTCCACAAAAAATGGTTTTAACACATCCAAAGAGGTTGCTGAAGCATTTTAATTATTCTTTTCCTTTCTTTACGTCTTATAACCTTATTTCATTGTGTGTAGTATATTTTCCATAAGAATTACAAGGCATACAACTTTTACATGTTACTGAGGAAGATGAGGTTTTACTTTCTGATGCATTGAAAGCATACAAAAGGTGTGAGGGAGAAAGAAAAAAATAGATAAAAAGACAAGAACTCCAAGATCTGCTTCCTCGCCTATGGCTGGATGGGGAGGATTCCGCCAATACAACTGGGTAGCACACCACAGGCAGTAAAAGAATATAAATGACAGAATCAATATTACTGACCGTCTTGATTCTAGCACAATAGAATTGAATGGCTTGACCCTGCAGATTGAAAGAAAAAATCAATCAAACTCAGGTTGACAATTACTAGAACATTAAAAAAAAGCCTGAAAACCCAAAAAACAACATGATGCAAAATTGCAAATGCAGAAAAAACAAAGACTTAGGACGTGTCAACATAAAAATGCCGTAGCAAAGCTGATCTCAGATAGGTGTATGTCATACAAATTGAAACTTGAATATTGCATTGTCCCACGTTTACCAATAAAAAGTGATATACTGCTGTTACCTTGATAGTGAATAGGACCCAGTGATAGCAATATCACCATAACCGGAATTATACCAGTAACCGTCAAAATAGATTTACAGAATAAAGAGATTATGTACTGGGAATCGAAGCATTGTATAAAATCTAATTTTCACACAAACACCTGATTCTGCTTAAAGTTTCAGATGTAAAACATATTCTTTGGACGATTGACCAAAGCATGAATACTTACTTATTAATATAAATGAAGCACGCAAGCAGAGAAGTGGACAGCAGCCCTATTGCAAGAACAGCATCCGGATAGATAGGTGCTCTACCATGCCACCAGCCAGTACTTAAAATCCAGGAGTACATTGAAGTATGACCATTTTCCTGTTCAATGGTGCAGTATAAGTATCAGAAGAACGATGAACAGTACAACCATAAGTCTGCCTTTGAAGTTTCTTTTCAAAGGTAGGCCTTTGAAGTCAGCTGAAGATAATTGACTGCACAAAATGAACAAAGGAAAACTGCTACAAAAAAAGAAAAGTAAAGTCTAGCTTTTGAAGCCTAGACAGGAGAAGAAATTCACTAATAGAATGTGCTAAAAAATTCAGGCAGTATTTATCTAAATCATAGTCTACCGACAAATTGAACCACACATGTTGAAAAGGGAGATATATGACTGCTATTTGTAATATATTCACTTTTAAAATTGTGCAGCCCAGCCAAGGGCTTGGCAATAGTAATCAACATAACCTGAGTTGGCCTAATCCAACAAACGGGAGAAGGTCTGCCTTAGTAGCCTAAACTAACTATTATTATAGATTAATAACACAGCAACCACCATCCTGAATCACGAGCCACAATCACAGTGCTGTCAATTGTAGGAATTACCCCCATCTTTCCACTGAAGCTGTTGTCAAGAATAAGAATTTTCATTACTCGATGATTAACGGTGTGAAGACTCCAGTTTTGAAGAATAAGAATTTTCATTATCGCCAGTGTGAAGACTCCTGGAGGAGAGACACCAACTTTTCCTATCGCATTGGGATACACCAAGGATCCACACTTAGTCCATATCTATTCGTTCTTATTATGGATGAGTTGACAAAGAATGTTCAGGATGATATTCCTTGGTGTATGTTATTTGCTGATGATATTGTATTGATTGATGAAACTAAAGGTGGATTGAATGATAAAGTCGAACTTTGGAGAAAGGCATCGAAATCAAATGGATTGATGATTAGTAGGAGCAAAACTGAGTATATGCATAGCAATTTCATCCAATCTTGCAGTGTGAATGGTGGAGTTGAGTTGGACGGAGTAGATATACCAAAATGTGATAAATATCATTACTTGGGTTCTATTATTCAAATGGATGGGGTTGTCCAAAATGACGTTTGTCAGGATCGCTGCAGGATGGTTGAAATGGAGTACAATTAGAGTATTATGTGATTGGAAGATCCCTCTCAGATTAAAAAGTAAGTTGTATAGAACAGTTATACGGCCAGCCATGCTCTACGGGAGTGAATGTTGGGCGGTGAAGAAACAAGGTCTCAACAAGACGAACGTGGCTGAAATGTGTATGCTGAGATGGATGTGTGGGAAGACAAGAAACGATTGCATGAGAAATGACTATATCAGGAATAAAGTGGGGGTGGCGAGCATTGAGGACAAGTTGCGCGATGGCCGATTCAGATGGGACGGACATGTGCAACATAGACCGACTAATGCGCCTATACGAAGCAATGTTATTGAGTCATGCACAATCAATAGAAGAAAAGCAAGGCCTAAATTAACATGGGAAGAGCTTATAAAGAGAGATTTTGAATCTCTACATCTCGATCAGAATATGACCCATGATAGAGCTAAATGGAAACGAAGGATTCATGTAGTCGACCCAAATATAGTTGGGATTGAGGCTTAGATGATGATGATGATGACTAACAAGATATATCGCACGTGTTTACATCAAAACTAGGGAGAAACACAACTCCATGATTACATGACATGGAGCTAAACATGCTTAAGTAAATTAGACCCTATAGGCCCACTGAGACAAAGCATCTCTATTATCTTCAACATTGCCCCTCTGGCTGGATCATGCCCAGCTAGCTCACCAAGGTAGAAAAGGACTCCTTTCTCGAGGTTTAGTTATAGAGATATGTGTTTTCTTAAGCGTCATGTGCTTAGCATGTGCTCCACTTTTTCTATTTCTTATGTTGTTTAGTCCCATATGGGTTGCATCTTAACTAGTCTCTTTCTCTGCTTGCTATATAAGAGACTACTATGTACACTGTTTTATTCATTCAATAAACAACAATTCTCCATTCTACATGGTATCAAGAGCAGGCCTCCATTTTCTCCCACCCTAATATCCCACCCATGACCTAACACCCCCCCCAGCCGCCCCCCCCCCCCCCCGACGGCAGCCTCCCCCTGCCCGCCCCTCTTCTTCCCTTCTCTCCCACCTTCCCTCACCCTAATCCTCCCTAGCCGCCGCCCCCCCCCCCCACCACCACCACAACAGCCGCCCGCCGCCCCTCTCCACCCCTGCCGCCGCTGCTTCACAGCAGCAGCCACCACCAAACCGCCACCAGCCTCCACCACCACCCTGTGTCCTCTCCTCCTCTCTTCCTCTATCCTATCTACCCATCCATATCTTCTTCCACCATATTCTCCACCAAAAACAATTTCTACACTCCTACGTAAGGCCTGAACACTTTCTAATTTTTTACGTCTACGATCGGGCTTCCGTCCGTTCTTGCTCGGGTGTCCGCTGGCCATCTAAGTTGAGAGTCCTCCTTGTCCGTGGGTATTTCTGCCTGCGCCTCATGGGGGAACGTTGAGTTTCTTCTCATGCAGGCGTAGGTTTCTATGCATATTCTGCCCGGTTTCGGGTTCTTCTGATCTGTTGCGTCAGATCCCTGCTACCTCTGCCCGTTTCGGGTTCTTCTGCTCTGCCCATTACGGGTCTCTACTGCTTCTACGGCGTCGACGTCTACTTCTGCTATGGCCTACTTTGAGCCCCCCAGATCTCTGTGTGTCACTACGGTGAAACTCGACGGCGGGTCCAACTACCATCTATGGTCAGCGTCGTTTGTTCTCTATGTCAAAGCACAGGGTCGATATCACCATCTTACGGCCAATCCTCCTGATGCTCCTACGGCGAATTCTGATGACAAGACTACATAAAGCTACATCCAGTGGTCCAAGGATGATTCGGGCGTCATGTCTTGGATCCTCAACAGCTCTGAGCCCCGGATCAGTCAATCTCTTCTCTGCCATCATGATGCCAAGGTGATGTGGGATCCAAGGAATTAAATGACCGATACCGACGCCGTTTCGACAGCTTGGGTATAGATATTTACAGGTATACCGACGGAAATATCGACAGATGCAATCCTGGCCATACCGACGCCTAAATGAACGAATTAAATCATGAAATTTTACAGGCGTGGTCTCAACACCTAGATGCAACGTTTTATGCAATAAAATTCTATATTGGGTATGTGGGGGGGGGTCAATCATGTGTGAGTTAAGGAATATGTCCTATTTTTTGGAGATTTCGATGAAAGATATCGATGACAAAATGCAAGAATTAAGATCTAAAATTTTACTAGCACAATCTATAAACTCATGTTAACACATCTATGCAATAATATTCAATTTACAACAAACATATAACAACGTAGTAAATTACTAACTCACATCAGTTGTATGTTGAGTGGCGCGCTGGTTCTCGATACAATATGTTGTTTATATGCTCCACATATTGCTCCCATGTCATGTAACTTCTGTAAGACTTGTTGTATGAAACAACATGTTCCTCATACACTTCAGGATTGGCAAACTGCATCATCCCAAACTTCGGAAAATGTTCTTCCAAATCTTTTAGATATTTTTCCTTTGTTGCTGAAATGGAGGGAGGTTGAGTAGAAGCAGGTGGAGGTGCCCTTGCTCGAGGAGCTTGAGGTTGAGTAGCTGTAGAAGCAGGAGGAGCCCATGTTTGAGGAGCTTGAGGTTGTAATGGATAACCAGCAATAGGATAAATTGTAGTATTCCCACCACTCCATGTTTGACCTCCATCACCAGAGTATGCTTCGGTGTTCACCCGAAAGCATCCATAAGGGCTACGGACAGAGTATGCTTCGTGATATCCCATACCAGGTCCAAGTTCTAATTGTAATCTTGGTGGTGGTTCAACATGATATCCAGGATACCCATGTTGGGGCTGAGATGGGTATGGAAGTGTCTGCCCAAATAACATATCTCCGAATGATTGTTGAGATTGAGAGTCAGATATGCTCATGTTATCCATTGAATCAGCAAGATCAGAATGATGATCACTTTGGCTATGATATGCACCGTTGTAATCTTTCCCAGTTCGAGTTTTTCTTCTTTGAAATCTTTTTTCAGCCATGGGATTTCCCTGTTCTTGTGGAGGTGCAACATGACTAACATAAGGTCGGTCATCATTTTGAGGATCAACAGCTGGAGGATATTCTGGAGAGCGTTGGCTGCGATTATCACCATCATTGCCGCCATCATCAGACTTAGATTTAGAACCAGATGTAGAAGAAGAATCTGAGCTACCTAATTGTTCTTCCACTTCTCTATTGATTTCCATATCAGTATCAACATGTGCAGCTTCAGGATCAAGTCTTTCAGGCGGGGCATCAATAATAATATCATCACCATTATTTGCATCAAATTGCTCTTCTATATATGGATCTGGACGTCCATCTAAACTATCAAGAACAGGACGGCCTATCTCATTCATCCATTCCTCTAAAGGATTTTCTGAATCATCCTCCAGTCCTCTACGTCTTTCAGTATTAAAAGTATATGCGGTGTCAATGGGATCATGGACAACAGCAAAATCCACTTCCTTGTAGTTGGCATCACGTATTGCTCTAGCCCTCAACCGCATGTTGTAATGAACGTATACAAGATCCCTCAACCTGTTTGCACCAAGTCTGTTCCTTCTCTTGGAGTGTATCAGATTGAAAGTGCTCCAGTTTCTTTCACAACCCCCTGCAGATGTTGTTTGAGAAAGGATGCGAATAGCCACTTTTCTTAAATGAGTGGCACCTGTTCCATTCCAAACCCACCACTCACAAGGATCACCTGCATCGCGGTCAGCAACCGCATTTGGATGGCCAAAGCATCCAGTGCTTTCACGAAACTGGCGCAACTGCAAAAATAATATATACGATATTAAGATGATGAAATCAAAGGAAAGAATAATGAGAAATAAAGAATGTAACTAAGTCATATAGTTATATACCTCTTCCAGTACTAGCAATCGCTCTTCTGGAGAGGTCATGAACCTGTTAGTGACTTCTCTCACTGCATTCATTAGAGTCGCATTCAAGCCTAGTGTTCGTGAGTATTGAAACCTCGGATTCAAATAGTAAGCTGTCACAAATATAAATAAGGAAATTAGAATGACATTTTATTGTAGACAAGTATGAATTAGACCAATAACTTAGAAGTTAGAATATAATTGAGTCATTGAGAGAATCATATACCTGCTTTATGCAATGGATGCAAAAGCATATTTGTCCAACGATTCTCATAAATTTTTATGTATTGCTCATTGGACCTAGGAGCTGCTTCTTTGATATTGTCCACCATTGAGGTCATTGCATCATAAAGGAAAGGCATTGTTGCAGTTTTGTCACCATCTACAAGCCTCAATACTTTGACAATGGGTTCCATTATTTTCAGCACTCTAGTAACCTTATCCCAAAAAGGTCGGCTGGCAATCAACTCCTCAATTCTTCTGCCAACAGGGGTGTTGTGCTCCTTCATGGAGGTCCACTCCACTCCATTGAAGAGCCTCCTAAGTCCATCCTTTTTGGACTTTAACGATTGTAAGGCAAGAAAATTTGTTGCAAATCTAGTTGCCCCTGTTCTAATAAGATCACCACCACAGTACTCAGGTCGCCTCATGGCATTTAGCAGAAAAGAATGGTTGTAGATGAATCTCGTTATCAACCTACCATCAATGACAACAGATTTGATGAAATTAATTGATCCCATGTCCTTCAGAATGAGATCTATGCAGTAGGCAGCACATGGTGTCCAGTAGACCGGTTATTTCTTCATTAAACTCTCACCGGCCTTCTTAAAGGCAGTAGCATTATCAGTAACAATCTGCACCACATTCTCTACACCAATTTGCTTCATGTATGTCGTCATTAATTTCTTTAGGTATCTGTGATTCCTGACCTCACCTGAAGCATCAACAGAATCTAGAAAAACTGTGGATCCACGACAATATGCAAGAAAGTTGATAATTTGTCTTCTATTTCCACTAGTCCACCCATCACACATAAGCGTGACGCCATATTCAGCCCACATGTGTTTTTGGTCTGAAATCCATGCTTGTAGATCCTTCTTCTCTAGTGGAAGATACTTGTTCATTAATTCATATGAACTGGGGGCCTTGATGCCCCTACCAGACTCCCCTATCACATCTACCATATGCTGCAGATAGGGTTCAGTTGCAACATGTGCAGGTATACCATGAGCAAAGAAGAACTTACCCACTGCCTTACCAACCTTTTCTTTTGCACCAGTAAACATTGCTTTGAGGCCTTTTTGCCTAGCCTCAGGCTTCCTAACCCCTGGTTCATCAACATTCCTCAATCTCACACTTGCAGAACGGAAAAGTGTATCAATGCCTCTTTCTTCCTTTTACCATAACCAGCTCGGTCTTCATCGTCGTCATCTAGGTCAACAACAGGAATACGTGCAGTCCCACTGCCTCCACCTGCACCAGATGGCCCATACCTCCTTGTAATTCGAGTTGCCTCCTCCCTTTCCCACTCACTTCTAAGAGAATCTCTAATAGCACGTCTATACATACGACGTGAATAAGCTGTATCACATTCAGGAGGATATCCAATATCATCATCAGATTCAGCAGAAGAACCTGTGGGCCTAACATCAAATAATGTATCTGTATAAGCCCTTTCAACCTCCTTCATCTTATGTTGTTTTTCTTTCTTTGCGCCCATCAGTTTCTTGAAATCATCTCTAACACTTTGGGGACACCTTTGGCACATTGCCACATTTTTGTCACCACCAGTAATGTGACGTTTAAATCTAGTAATCCCCCCTCCACCAAGTGTCTTCTTGCAGTAATTGCAAATTATCTTTCTCCCCTCAGCAGGTGTGCAGTGATTCCATGCAAAATCCACATCCTTAGCTCCAACATTACCGGCCCCAACACCCTCACCGTCGCTTGAAGACATCTTCTCAAATCAAAAGTCAACACTGCAAAAAGACAAAGACAAACAAAAATTAGGTGTATGAAATTAATAACCCATTAAGTTGCAAGAAATGAAGAAATTATTCTATTTTATGTATTATAGAACAAAAAACAATACTTTAACTATATAAATGTTACATGTATCTATAGAAGCAAACACAATATTTTTTAAGATTTTTATTAACAAGAAAAAAGGGTTAAATAAATTAAAAAAAGTCTGAAATTATTTTAAAAAATAAAAAATCTGTCATTTATCTAGTATTAAGGCAAGTGATGTGTTACAAATTACTCATTCCATCTTATATTACACTAACACACATAAATCTGTAGAAAAAACAAAAAAATGCATTTTTTTAATTTTCAGCATTTTTTATAAATGAAAAAACGAAAAATATATTTATTTGTAGTATATTTTTGTTTGTATTTGTTCATATTAGTATTTGGTACAACTTTTTCTACTAAACCTAAGTTAGATACCTATTATTAATAGTACTTATTGTATTATTACGAATTTTATATTAATTAGTGAAATTATGTGATAATATTAATTAATAGTAGTAGATCTAGTGATACATTAGTATATCTACATAAATTAATCATAGATCTATTGTTAAATAGCATTAATCCTAAGTTTTTAGGAGTAGATCTAGATTTTGGGTGTATTTAGAGAATTTGGAGAAGTTCTATGGTGAAAATAGAAGAAAATAGAGAGGGGAGGGGTTAGAGAAGATGAGAAATGAAATAAATTAAGAAAACATACCTTGATCGGGGCTGATTCGGGCTCCAAGGAAGGAAATCGCCTCTAATCTCCAAGAAACTCCACTCAAACAGCAGCAGCAAGCAACAGGTTCGTAAATATCGGCATGCCGGGCGGCATACCGCCGATATCGCCCGCAAGTTGGGCTTTTTGCAGCGATAACCCTCGGTTTTCGGCGGTAAGTGGTGGTAAGTGGCGGTAAGTCCACCGGTATACCGATATTTGCGGTACCAGCGGTAGACTTTCTCATATCGATACCCGATGGTGTCGGTATCGATATTTCGACTGGTATAGCGGCGATATCGTCGATATTTCATTCCTTGGTGGGATCATTTGGCACACGTGTACTCACATCAGGAGAATCCCAAGCGGGTCTTCGAAATCTTCAAACAGCTCGCCAAGAAGGAGTTCTCCACTGACACGTCTATTGACGATTTCTATAATCAATGTTCTGCTTTGTGGAATGAATATGAATTGTATAACCCTCTGACTGTTGATATCAAGATTGCCCAGAAACAAAGAAACGAACTTCAACTTGTGCATTTTCTGGTTGCCCTTCCTGGTTCCTGCCTCCTTCTCGGGGGTTGTTGATCAAATTCTGTCAAGCGATCCACTACCCACTGTTCGCGATGTCCTCAAAAGAGTTCAGAGACTGTCTTCTCTGACTCCCACACCTGCTCCTGAGCATCCTGCGCTAGTTGCGCGCTCTACTGACTCTAGTCGTGGCCGTGGCCGTGGTCGCGGTCGCGGTGGACGACCTCCTCCTTCTGGCGGCCGAGGATCTTCTACACCAGGTCGGGGTACTTCCCAAGGCCCACGTCACTGCAACTGGTGTGGACGCGACAATCACACTGAGGACCGATGCTGGATCAAGCACGGTAAACCTGCTTGGGCTAACCAAACCGCTGATGATGCTGCCGTTGCTAACTCTCCCGCTGAAATATCACCTGCACCAACCAACACTGATTGGCTACGCTCAGAATTCGAGAAAATGTTTCAAGAGCGCCTTGCACAGCTACCCTCTACATCAGGCTCATCTGCCATGCTCACCTCATCATCTTCTGGTAACAAACAGTGGTGCATCGACTCAGGTGCTTTCACTCATATGACTGGTGCTCTTCATTTATTTTCCAAACTTAGTACAACAACTCCGATATCATCTGTCACTGTTGCAAATGGATCTAAAACAGCTGTTCACGGCACCGGCACAGTTCCTCTTTCACGAAAGCTGCATCTCAATTCAGTTTTATACATTCCGAAATTTCCTGTTAATTTGCTTTCAGTCAGCAAAATGATTAAACAACTAAACTGCTCTGTTAAATTTGATCCCTCTGGTTGTATTGTGAAGGATATCCGCACGAAGACGAGGATTAGTTCGGGCCGTGAAGGACCTGATGGGCTGTACTACCTGGATGGACCACCTGCTCCGAAGGCGATGATCTCTACCTCTGTGACAGGTCTACAGTTGCATGTTCGGCTTGGACATCCATCTGTGGCAAAATTGAAGCATCTTTTTCCGCACTTATCAGGCGATAGTTTTTCCTGTGAAACCTGTGTTATGGGCAAACATTCTAGATCTGTTTTTCCTACTAAAAAAGTTATTTCTTCTAAAGAACTTTTTAAATTAGTACATGCGGATATTTGGGGACCATGTTCTGTGCCCAGTCATTCTGGTGTGAAATACTTTCTGACTTTCATTGATGACTATTCTCGTACCACTTGGTTGTTTCTGCTCAAAGGTCGAAACACTGTGTTAGATTGCATTCACACTTTCTTTGCTGAAATTAAAACACAATTTGGTCAATCTATTAAAACCCTTCGCACAGACAATGCCCTTGAATTTATGCAACAAGCTGTTACTTCTTTTTGTGTGTCCCAAGGAACTATCCACCAGACTACTTTCCCATATACCCCACAACAAAATGGCGTAGCGGAACGAAAGAACCGACACCTTCTTGAGGTTGCTCGCACCCTCCTCATTCATTATAAAGTACCTCATTGTTTTTGGCCTGATGTTGTGTCCACCGCATGCTACCTTATCAATCGCATGCCATCTTCTGTTTTGAAAAATCAAGTTCTGTACGCCCTTTTATTTCCTGATAAACCTTTGTTCTCTGTGCCGCCTCGTATCTTTGGGTGTACATGTTTTGTGAAAAAGCTTCGCCCCGGTCTCACCAAGTTAGATGCTCATTCTGTGAAGTGTGTGTTCTTAGGGTACTCTCACACTCAGAAAGGCTACCGCTGTTTTGATCCTGTTACGAAACATTGGTATGTTAGTGCGGATGTGATATTCTTTGAACATATGCCCTATTACTCTGCTACCGGGGAACACTTGACTACTGATATTTTGACTACCACTCCACTACCGTTGGTAGAAGATCTGCCTCCTGCTACTGTGCCTCAAGAACACCCTCTACAAGTCTACAAGCGAAGACCGAAGCCCGTCACTGCCCCGGCCGAACCAACTCCTCCGTCTGCGGATGATCCACCACCGGAAGAGGTACTTTCTGACTTGGATATTCCTATTAGTTTACGGAAGGGTGTTCGTTCTTGTACTCAGCATCCTATTAGTCGCTTCTGCTCATCTGCCATTCTCAGTGATAGCTTTGCCTATTTTACATCTGCTGTGACTATTCCTAAAACCGCCAAGGAGGCTCTTTGTCATCCTGCCTGAAAACATGCTATGGAACAGGAAATGCAAGCTCTGAACGACCAACATACCTGGGATCTGGTTGACAGACCATCTTCATGCCATTCTGTGGGTTGTCGCTGGATATTCACCATTAAATATCAGCCAGATGGTACCATTGAACGTCTGAAAGCTCGTCTCGTGGCAAAAGGATATACCCAGACCTACGGAGTTGATTATTTTGAAACCTTTTCTCCAGTAGCTCGTCTCAATTCTGTTCGCATTCTGATATCTGTTGCAGTCAATAAAGACTGGCCTCTTTTCCAACTTGATGTGAAAAATGCTTTTTTATATGGCGATCTACAGGAGGATGTCTACATGGAGCAACCCCCTGGATTTGTTGCTCAGGGGGAGTTTGCTTCAAAAATCTGTAAACTTCGCAAGGCGATATATGGCTTAAAACAAAGCCCGCGAGCATTGTTTGACAAACTCAGTAAAATCTTACTTTCTTTCGGCTTTCGACGGTCGCAGGCTGATCACTCTGTTTTCATACAAAAAACTACAGCAGGGCTTGTTATTCTCATTGTGTACGTTGATGACATTATCTTATCTGGCAGCGATAATGCCGGGATTCAAGCAACCAAAAACTATCTAGCACAACATTTTATCACTAAGGACCTTGGTAAATTACGATACTTTCTGGGTATTGAGGTTGCTAGATCTTCTGCAGGATTGTGCCTATCACAGCGGAAATATGTTCTGGATTTGTTGCAAGAGACAGGCATGTTAGGCTGCAAGCCAGCCAACACACCTCTGGATCCCAATATGGATTGGGACAGTGAATCTTCTCCCCCATATGCTGACCGACACCAGTTCAGGAGACTAGTAGGCAAACTTATCTACCTGACTGTCACTCGAGCTGATTTAGCTGCTGTTGTTGGGTTTGTTAGTCGGTATCTTGATAAACCACGACAATGTCACTGGGATGCTATCTTTCACATTCTTCGATATCTCAAAAGTGCTCCTGGGAAAGGTCTATTATACAAGAAACATGGTCATTGTGATCTATCTGGTTTTTCTGACTCTGATTATGCAGGAAGTAGATCTGATAGAAAATCCACATCTGGATATTGTACTTTTGTGGGGGGCAATCTGGTTACATGGCGCAGTAAAAAGCAAACGGTTGTTGCACGATCTAGTGCTGAAGCTGAATATAGAGTGATGGCTCATACTACATGTGAGCTTCTATGGGTCCGCAGTCTTCTGAATGAATTTGACATCTCTTCGTCTAGCCCCATCCCTATGTTCTGTGACAATAAGGCATCTATTTTTATTGCGAGCAACCCTACTTTTCATGAAAGAACCAAACATATTGAAGTCGACTGCCACTTTGTACGAGAAAAGGTTATGTCTGGACAGATCCACACTCCATATATCAGCACGGAGAAACAACTTGCAGATATCTTCACCAAGGTGCTACCCAAAAATCGCTTTTAGACGCTGATTGACAAGCTGGGCCTCTTCAACATCTACGCTCCAGCTTGAGGGGGAGTATAGAGATATGTGTTTTCTTGAGCGTCATGTGCTTAGCATGTGCTCCACTTTTTCTATTTCTTATGTTGTTTAGTCCCATATGGGTTGCATCTTAACTAGTCTCTTTTTCTGCTTGCTATATAAGAGACTACTATGTACACTGTTTTATTCATTCAACAAACAACAATTCTCCATTCTACATTAGTAAAAAAAAGTTAGCAATAAGTTCTTCACATTTAGTAAAGAGAGTGAAGATAGTCTTTGATCGTACAACCTCTTATACAAAGTGACAATGAACCTCAATGCCTTTTGTCCCTACAGGGTTGTTTGTGGTATAGATAGGTGTAGTGTTCTCACATTACATCGACATAGGTTCCAACAACATTGATGCAGTTTGAATCGTGGCTCGATATTGAAGGGTTATTGATCGTTTCTTGTTTAGCCATGTGACAAAGTTCCCACCGAAAAAGGTAAGGAACTCTGAAGTTGACTTCCCAACAGCTTGACAGTCAGCAGTGTAAATCAGAAAAACATGTAACATCAGAGTTTTCATGTTTGTCGCGGTGTTTTGAAACTCGACCCTACCTGGCTGGTTGACCACCACCAAGCAGGTCTAGTGGGTCAAATGAGGCTAAAACTTGTTGTTAAATAGTTGTTTTATATTTCTAGTATTTCATTATTTTATTTATCTTTACTGTTGGACTCTTATGTAATTTTCCTAGTTGTGTTATTAATAAAAGGAGAGGTAGCGCATTGTTCCTCTCACACACGTTGCACATTGCAGCATACTAAGTCTGAGTTCTCGTACACCTGTATTTTGGCCAAGATCGGGCTTTGGCCAGGTGACCCGGCCGATTCAACCGTTGACTCCATAACCTGGCCCCTAGGTTAAAGACACAATCGAGTTTTGTAGATATTATTTTCCCCTCCCTCAAAGTTCATTTGAACAATTTTAATCCCCTTCACTCAACCGACTAATCCATTTATTGAAACATTCACTAATTAAGCAATTTATAACTTATTTTGATTTATAAAACCATTGGTCTGCTCTTTTACAAATAGATCCATGATTTTGTATGTTTTGTATTTCACTCATGCTTTCATTTAGTAGATTATATTCATATATGTATATACACACAGATTTATATAAATGTATATGTACATATGCATATTATTAGTGTTAAAGAGTCTATATTAGCCTATTTAGTTAATAGGTTAATTAGTTATTAGGCTTTTGTATCTCAGCCCGTTTAGATTACTTGCATCCTAAGTCTTAGGGCGTCTCCCCTCTCCTATATAAAGGAGAGGGCGTCCAGTCTTGTATTCATCCCATTGCATTCAATCTAATCTTATATTTCACATGATATATGAGTGGTGAACAGTAACTCCGGCGGTGAACAGTACGGCGGGGTAAACAGTAATTCCTGCGTGAACAGAGCACGTTCGCTCCTGAGGGAAACCTAGCTGCCGCCCCTCCTCCCTCTCTTTTCCGGTGCGCACGCAGCCCTAGCCACCGCCGCTGGTCTTTTCCAGAGAGCAACCGAGGGGAAGAACCCCCGCCTGCGGGCGGCCGCCGTAGCCATAGCTTAGGTCGGCCGCCCGCCAAGCACATCCCGGCCTCCATGGCTTCTCCTTCCTTTCTTAAAGATTTAATTTTTCTTTCGGTACGCCAGCTATCTCCGTCCCGGTGCATTCAACATCCATAACCGTCGACCTCCAAGCAGCCATCTCCGCGCCTTCGCCGCCTATCGACGCCACTATCACCATCTAGCAGCAGCCATCATCGCCATCAAGCAGCAATCAGCCGCCGCCAACCTACTACCCGCCGTCCAGAAAGATCTCAGTACTACCGACATCAACTTGGTAGTACCGAGTTTTGCACAGGCCATCTCCTGACATCCTCAACATCAGCCTTCATCGTCGCTCGTGGAGAGGCTCCGCCCTTGGCTCCGCATGCATCCTCTTGGCATGCAATATCTCCAGAGCCGTGCAGGAGACCCTTTGTCATCTCCTTCATTACGACCAAGTGCTACATCAACTGAGTGACATAATCTGGCCATTTTTTTGCTACAGCCCGTAAGTTGTTGCTCTTCATCACCTTCCCAGCTATCTTCATCACTCCAGCGTCACCTCCCATCTATGTCTACTCCCAGTTATTAATTCCCCCCATATTCATTATGCCTATTCGGATCCTTAATCGGTCATATCTTTGCTAATCGGATCCAAGTTTTAGCCTAATCGGATTTTTCGGGATTAGATCCATTTATTTTTCTATCCATATCTTACATTGACCCATTTAGCATATTCTCTCCGGTTATCGGTTTCATTCTCCACATATTACACATCTCCATATACACAAATTTCTCTCAAATCCACAAATTCCTTTCCCACCCACCCATATCATGTGTGTATCCCTTTCCACAGTGCAGGGGGGTCATATGTCCATTTCTCTACACCAAACACTCACTCTCGTCGTATTTGGTGTGCGGGGGGTGGGGGGGATAGAGAGGAGAGAAAGAGATGAAAAGAGAGAGAGAGAGAGAGAGAGAATATGTATGAGAGAGAGAGAGTATGAGAAGAGATGATATATGTATTCAGGCTATATATGTTCCAGGCTATCATCTTCATGGAGCTTCGCATTAACATCCGTTCTCTACTTCCAGATAGCAATGAAGGATCTTCATTCAGCGTCAACACCGAGCTATCCGCGTTATGTACGTCAGGTGTTGATGGTGTACTTCAGCTGCATTCACATGAGACAGAGGGTGCTTCTTCAGATTTTCAAAAACTCAGCAAGCCTGCCAATCTACTTCTGCAAGGTTGATTCATCCAGTTTATCTTCACCGAGTTGCTTCATCACGTCTTCTCCGAGCCGCATCTGCTATTTCGACATCACATGTTGTTGATCTACTTGGAACTTTCCTTGATGGATGGTATCTCCTTTCCTGTCAAGCCCCCAAAGTTCATGCGACAGAGTTATGGTACCTACATCGTATCACCAGCACATCGTCCGTTCGTGTTCGTGTCACGTTATGCACGTCTTCTCAGATAATTCGAGGATTCCGCTTCAGCTACATTGGCATTGGGCATCCACGTTCATGTCGCGTTAAGTACGTAATCCAATGAAGATGACGTAGTGATGGTGTTGAGGATTGTCTGCTCCAAGTGGTGAATTACTGATGTAGTATCAGGTTCCATTCTTCATATGCTCTTCATTCCAGATGCACTCCAAAGGCCTTCAAAGCTCGAGGATCTCCAGCCTGCAGAATACAATTTCAAAGAAAAGAGGCATTGTCACCACATGGTTCAGGGGGAGTATCAATTTTTGTATGAGGAGTGATATTTATCTTTTCTATCTTTCATTTATCATTTCTTTTATCGAGTCCTGTAACTCCAAGCTTGGATATGTGTTTCACCCATGATCCAGCTTGAGGGGGAGTGTTAAAGAGTCTATATTAGCCTATTTAGTTAATAGGTTAATTAGTTATTGGGCTTTTGTATCTCAGCCCGTTTAGATTACTTGTGTCCTAAGTCTTAGGGCGTTTGCCCTCTCCTATATAAAGGAGAGGGTGTCCAGTCTTGTATTCATCCCATTGCATTCAATCTAATCTTATATTTCACAATTAGTATGGCATACAATTCAACGCACACATATACAAATACATCTGTGTAAATATAATTGTATTTATATATATAGTGACATACAATTTAGCACACATATACATATACAGATATGACAATGATGATGTGTCATGCTAACAACACACAGTCAAGTCAAGTTGGTTGAACCAGAGACCCGTGATCCAAAAGCTTTGTTGGTCGACCTCTGGGTCGAGAGAAAAACCTTGATTTGAGGTAGCATAGTCCTTTTCCAGGATAGATATAGAGATAGCACGAAATATGACACAATTCACCCATGTTGTTTGTCATTTGCATCGAATACTTAGGCCAACAGTAGCAGTGATATGTAGACATCTTAAAGATAAGTACAATTTTTCTCATGGCTCTTTTAGACCACTAATTGTCATGAAGAGTTTCCATTATAGGAAACATTGCCATCTAGTGAGGCGTTTGATGGTTATGCACCTAGGATGGCAGCGTCATCAAGAAGATCGAAAAAGTATTTCCTCTGGGATAGGCTGACAAGTGAAATTAGATTCAAAGTTAGGAAACATCTCAACTTCACTAGATCTTTAGTGACAGAGTTTTTGCACAAGTACCGCTTAGTAATTTGAATACCAAAAGAGTTGCTCCCAGAAAAAATGACATTGTCAACATATAAACAACAATAAATGCATGTGGTGCTCTCTTTAGCAGAGAGGCTGATCAACATGAAATTGACGAAACCCTATTTTGAGCAGAATTTGACTTCGTTTCTAAACCAGGATTTGAGAATCTGCTTTAGGCATAAATAGCTTGCCGCAAGCAACACACCTTGGAACACTCACCTTGAGCAACAAAACCCAACGGTTGCAAAAATTGGTTTTGTCTAGATTCCCTTATAAAAAGTATATATACATCAAGTTGTAGGAGAGAGAGAGAGATATCAAATCTGTAAAGTTTATATCAGAAATTAGATAGGTACTAGGAGTCAACATCATGTGTCTTAGTATAACTGTTTGCCAAAAGTCTAGCTTTGATGCAATCAGCAGTTACATCGGGATGGTATTTGACAGAAAAGACCCAAAACTAGCCAACCAACTTGCCATCGGCTAATAGATCGACCAGTGCATGTCAGATGCATTTGCAATCTCTTCTTCCAAAGCCTTGCAACAACCATTGTGTGATGAGACTTAAAAAGTAGTTTTGGGGAGTAATAGCAGAGAGAGAGAGAGAAGTGGTGAAAAAGCTTATCAGAGCAATCGTTAGCAATATCATATGAGAGGCATTCAAGTACATGCCTTTTTTATCAACAAGAGATTTATTCAAGTCAAACAAAATAGAATCAAGAACAAATGTAACTTGACTTTCAAGGTTTGGATCTTCCAAAAGACTGAGTTAATGGGTTGTGCAGGCATCACCTTTGTGGGTACACCTGTAGAGGTTTGTCTTGTATGTTTCCAAGTTGCTCAGGCAAAGGCATATGAAAGGGAATAGGTGTGGCAGGAAGGTCAAAAGAGATAATATCCATCGGATGAGTAGAAGGGAGTATTTCCATAGTATTTCACATCCAAACTAACAAGACACCTATGTTCAACGAGTAATAGCAGCGGTACCCTTAATATGTTCTAGCATACCCAAGAAAGTCCAGGGCGCAGATCCTTAGCAAAGCAGGTTCAGTCAAAGATTTAAGGTGATAAAGAAAATGGTCAAAAATTGATTGCAAAACCTTGAATGGTATATGGTTGTAAATGGTAAGGATGGCATGTGGTTGATAAGGAAGTAAAAAGTTAGCAATTCCTCAAACCAGTATGCTTTGGACCAAGGAAGCTAAGCATGACAATTTTGGCAACATCGAGAAGGTGACGATTTTGCATCCCCAACTTCATTTTGTTGAGGTGTATGTGTGGGATTTTTTATGAATGGTACCATAAACTCAAGTGTACAGTCAGTCTGAAAACATTTGATAAGGAGAAATGAATTTAGCAGCAAAAAACACCTCAGCCGTGGACAAAATTCGTGATATGTCCCTTTCAATAAGAAGAGCCCAATAGCTCATGAGATGTCCCTGATACACGAGATAAAGTTCTTGGAAACAGAGATACTAGGAATTTCGCAAGGTCCCCATAGGCCCATACATCAGAATTCAGCAAATGAAAAATTCGTTTTACTAGATAGGTTGTTTTATGGGGAAAAGATGTTCAAGGTTGTTTGCCCAACTGGAAAGAACTACATTCAAAGATACAATTACATAAGCATGGAAATAAATGTTTTCATTTGAAAGTAGTAAGAATGGCCCATCGGAAGAAGCCAAAAGACACTCAATACTAAAGAAGGCCATAGCTTTAAGGACAAATCTTTGTCTGATCATCGAGATAATAGAGGTTCTTCGAACCGACATGCCCGCCTACCAATTGTTGCCTTCGTATGAAGGTTTGCATAATGCAAGAATCAGGGAGAAAAGTCAGGGAGCATTGCATTCGGCATACCAGTTACAGGATAATAAGTTAAGAGGAAAATTTGATACAAAAAAGGGCATAGTTTAATGTCAAGAGGCATGAGTTGTCCTAAATCCTTCAATTGTCGTTCTGGAACCATCGACAAGCATTAGATGGGATACATGAATATTATGAGGTATGAAACATGGACATGTTTCCACAAATATGACAGGACGAACCTAAATCAAGAATCCAAAGATCATTACAATGTGATGAAGCGGTGATGAGGAAAGCAAAAATACCTTGCAAAGTTGGAAGGGAAAGTAATCTTGACTATGGGTCAAAGTAGAAAACCTTTCCTGAAGAAGGCGGTCAAGTTCTTGGCAAGGAAAACTAATATCATCAAAATGTTGGAAGTAAATAGCGCAGGCCATTCTTTAGACATAACTTGATTTTCCCACATCAGCATCAAATGTTTAGCCACAGCAATGACTTTCAGTATGATAGTTTTTCCCACAGAAGTTGCAACAGCATGGGGCAGATGTGGAACCACAACCTCGACTATCTCCCCTTGAAGACCGACCACAACCTCATCTAGAGCTAGTAAGAAGAGCAACAGAGTTTGCTGGAGCAGTTGAAGATGTCAGGCTAGATGAGAGACGTTGAAAACATTAGAAAACATTATCCACATAAAAAACGGGACCATTCCCAAGAATCTTATACATAGCACTAGAAACTCTTTCAAGAAGACTAGCTGAAATTGGAAAAGTGGAAACTCTTGACTCTGCTCTTTAACACGAGAAACGCTTTCAAGAAGATTATCTAGAAATTGGAAAAGCATAAGCTTTTGCATCTACTCTTCAAGTTCAAAAACATAAGACATAAGAGGTTGGTGCATATCAAGGTTGTTATAAATTCTTTTGAAATAGGTGTAGGTGATCTTCTATATCAGTTCCAAGCTTGAGCTTGATTAGATTCTGGTAGATATCATAATAATTCTTAGGGTTTTACTTATGGGCATAGAACAAGCAAGTTGGATCCACGTGCCTTTAACAATCTTGAGACAGAGAAGAAATGCATAGATATGAGGTTTTATGTTGTTAAGATTTTCACCCATAATGAAAGAGTCGTTCTTGACCATGATGCATAGTCATTCTTTACCTTAGCCTCAGCATTAGCACTAGGTTAGGTGGGAGACTTATCGGTCAGATGAGCAACTTCGTCTTGAGAAGTAACATGAACTTTGTTGTGAAGTAAAAGAAGGCTTTGCGATTTATTTGATAAGAGAACCCCCCCCCTATACATAGGATAAGGGGGGAGCATATAGACTCAGACAAACCCTAATGGGTCGTATACAAATAGACCAAACAACTAATTAACTAAATAATAAGACTCTAACACTCCCCCTCAAGCTTAAGCTTGGAAGAATCCCAAGTCAGCTTGCAAACAAAGAGATAGACAAAAAAACACAACCATAAACAAAGATAAGCCAAGTCCATACAAGAATATTTCTCCCCTTCAAGATTACAGTAAAGCACTCATCATTCAGATACTCCCCCTCAAGTAGATAACCCAAAGCAGGTATGCAAGTAGGTCAAATTTGAAGCATGCTGCAGGTCACAGGCGCAGGTCACAAATCCTCATGGGCTAAGACACTTGGGCCCCTATACAAATAGACCAAACAACTAATTCACAAAATAATAAGACTCTTACACTCTCCCTCAAGCTGAAGCTTGGGAGAATCCCAAGCCAGCTTGCAAACAGAGAAATAGGCTACAAACATAGAAGCATAAACAAAGATAAGCCAAGCCCATAGAAGAATATTTCTTCCCCTCAAGATTACAATAAAGCACTCATCACTCATATACTCCCCCTCAATTACATAGCCTAAAGCAGGTACGCAAGAAGGTCAAATATGAAGCATGTCGCAGATCGCAGATGTGGGTCACAAACAGGTAGCAAAAGCTTCTCGATCAAAAATGATGTGGCATCTGGAGTACTCGTAAGCATAGTCACAACATACTCAGATTTTTTTAAAAAGTCGCGTTTTAATTGCGAGTTTTCCCATAGACGTACGAAACGGCATAATACATCCCCATTCCCGAAAATTATGTTTTATTCTCGTATTATTCACGAATTATTCATGTTTGATTTTTTTCCCGATTTATACGTTCTTTTCCTGTATTATATTGATGAAGACTCTAACTTGTTTGAGTGCTTATGTGTGGGTAAACACATATATGTGTGTATGTATGTAATATATGTATATGTATATGTATACGTATATGCATGTAACAGTAATAAATATATGTATGCAATATATATGTACATATATATGTGGAAAACATATATATATACATATATGTGTATGCAAATATGTGGACAAGAGTATTCGTTGTGATTGTGTTGTATATTGATATTTACACCCTTGTCCTATATATATAGGATAGGGGGCAATTACAAGGAAGCGGACTTAACCCTAATGGACCATGGGCAAACAGGCCCATGTACATAATAGACTTATTAACCTATTAACTAAATAGGCTAATACTTCTAACACAATATATGTATATATCCTCCATTCTTTTCCCGAATTTTTCCTGAATCATTGACTGTATTTATACTGTATGTTGGTTGCTTTTTACTCGAATTTCACACATAATTGCCGAATTTTGAATCTTATAACTCAACCGCATGTATCACGAATATCAAATTTTTGACTATGGTCATAAACAAAGCAATGTGTCAAGAGTGTTCATCACAGTCGCTATCATCAAAGTCCAGAGAGTGTTGGATAACAGTCCCAGAGAGTGTTGGGTCACAGCAGTAGTAGTCAAGGTGCTTATAAAGCACAAACAAATCAACGTGCAAACATAGTATGGATATACCAAAGAGTGTTGGTACACGGTAGCAGAAACGTGCACAAAGCATGGACAATGTCAGCGTGCAAATAAAGCACGGACAAAAAGTAGAAAGTAAAGACAGTGTAACAGAGTAGAAGACCATTAGCTTAAATAAGCAAACAACAAACATGAAGCTCCTGATAGTAAGCTCTCCATGAAGCATATAACATTAAAAGACTTTAAAAAGCAAATATCAATAGTATAAGTTCACTAGCTCTTCAAGAAGTTCATAAAGATCCACAAATATATAGAGAGCAGCAAGATCCTCATAGATAGAAGTATAATTGTTTTCCTCTCTTCATCTCATCTCTCCTCTATTTCTTCCCCTCAGACCACCCAAGGAGAATAACAGTGGTTCAGGTGGACAATGATCAAGAAACGATTCAAAAAATAGGTTGTAGCACCGTCAGAGGGGTTTGGGGGCGAGGGCCCCCAATTAGGGGTCTCGCTGCCTTTAGCTAGCGGGAGTCGGGGGGAGGCCGCCCTCACGGGGATTCGGGGGCAAAGCCCCCGAAAAAAGGTCTACAATGATTATTCAGAGGAAAATCGAGCACAATTTTCATAAAGGCCATCGAATAGAAGAAATAGATAGAAGAAAAGTCAACCAAAATCTTTGTTGTGGTTTGAAGAAGTGCATCGATTGCAGATTATAGTTGTAAGATCTACAAGCATCTTCCGAAGAACAAGACCACGAATGCCACAAAGATTGATAGGCAACAAGATAACAGTTGTCGTGTGCATAAACAACAGGCAGTAATACACAATAGTAGTAGGAAGAGAAGGGTGGATTGTCGCCTTTGAATCAACGCAGGAGCCTAAAGACGGACGACCATTCGTGTATATATATCATGACATATCAGTACTTGTCCATCAAAACAATATTTTTGAACTGGCGCATTATCTTGCGCGCTTGGCAGAGTCGATCATAATCCCCGTGCCTTCTAACCTCCAAACCGCGGTTGGCTCTAATTGAGAGTCATGTCATATGAAGTATTGTCATAGGGTCAGGGATGTGATTGCTGACAGTAGGGTGATGAGGGAAATAAATTAGAAGTAGCGGAGACGACGAAGGGTGGCAGGGTCAAGGCGCGTGTATGGAGAAGGGATGATGCGTAGGGCTGTAAATGGGTAGGATATGGTGCGGTTATGGTCATATCCATAACCGTAACTGTTTAGTTAAGCGGGTATGGGTATGGGTATGGGCATGGGTATGGGTATGGGTATGGGTATGGGTATGGGTATGGGTATGGGTATGGGTATGGGTATGGGTATGGGTATGGGTATGGGTATGGGTATATACCCACTTTTTCAAAAGTTATACCCACGTCATACCCATAACCATATAACTGTTGGGTATTGGATGGATAACTGGGTATATGGTTATAAATAGACTTGTTAAACTTTGGGTACAACAAACAACAGACTAATTAGGTGATTTTGATACTAGTATGACATCAAATGCATTCTATTTTATGTGAATATAGCAATTGATAAGTAAATAATATGTCATCTTATAAAGGACAACCAAGAGTAACATGTTACATCTAAATCAAAATATAAAAAAGAATGATGATTGTTGGCTCTTTTGGTGAATATTATAGAGTTTGACTACAATACTAATATATTAATAAAGTCAATGATTGATCTCATACATCATGTTCGCTTGCCTTCATATTGGTGAATATGGATCACTACATTCTAATATAAGCTTTTACTATCTTCAGGTACTTATACTTGCAAAATTTGAGTGCTAAAATATGCACCATTATATTCTAATATAATATAGAATATATTTAAATGGGTATATGGGTATACAGGGTATGGGTACATAGATAACCATAACCTTACCCATTGAGAGGTGGATACATGGGTAGAAGGGTAAGCGGTTAGTGGTTATAAAAATGTATACCCATGACGGATTTAAAGGGTATGGGTTTGAGGGTATGCGGGTGTACCATGTCCATTTACAGTCCTAATGATGCGGCAGATTGTTGGCGACAGGGGCAAGAAGCATATTGGTTCAGGGAGATGTCAACTTGCTATTCAGGATATGAATTGATGGGGGGTGGAATATGTTGTTGCGGCTAGGTTTGCGGCAGGTGAAGATTGGGTTGGATTGGCAGGGATGACCGAAGGACAAAAAATGGAGGTTGAATAGATGCTCGGCGGGAGATAAAGTTAAGGATGGCTGACGGATACAAGTCGAGAAAAATCTTTTTGTCTCCTCCAGGGATAAGGTTGGATCACTGCTCTGATACCATGTTGTAAAGTAATAGAAGGCTTCGTGATATAATTGATAAGAGAAACTCCCTCTTATATATAAGAGAAGGGGGAAGCGTACAGACGCAGACAAACCCTAATAGTCATTTTCCAGACATGTTGATGCAAAGTTAAATCCAGACATGTTGATGCAAAGTTTGCCGAAGATCAAAGTAAAAGATCAATGCTAGGCGCAACACCACAAAAAGGTCATTTTCCTACCAAATGGTTATTATGTTCAAAGACCACCTAAACCATTCATAGCCCACGTTTGTGATACATTTACCCATATTACAACAGATCATAGTGTCGCAACCTTCACTACGTGGTCGTTTTAGAGTAGCATCAGCATGGCCCGCCTAGGCGAAACTGCAGTGGTAAGAACACAATCGTGATGCCACTGCTACTTTCGCCACAAAACCCTACTCCACCAAGAATGTGGGCCCTTACACGATCCTTCCAGCCATGTGACTCCACAATAGTTTTGTACTCATCACAGTTGTGGTACTGCCCATCATGTTCGCTTTGCCAGTGAAGTTCCCATACTACCCCACATTAGGGTCGAGTCACCACACCTATCCCTAGTATGAATAGCTTTGGTTTCAACTATCTTAATGGACAAACTCTTCTTACTGCTATTATACAACCCAAGCTCGACTGCTTGCAGATCTATTTGTATGAGAGTTTATACTCCGAGTAATTTTGTTAGTTCGTGTCTCGTGGCACACCAAGTGGTAGAGCCCATGTACATGTGTTGTGATGGTTCACATGCTAGTAATCGTGGCAAAAGTAGCAATTTGAGTGTGATTCAGGCTGTATAGCATTGGCATACTTTTTAAGCGTTGAACTAGGCTTCCACTAGGCAGATGAGTGCTTTTGAGAGGACCGCCTTGTTGGTGGCCAGGTTTAGGCATGAACAAAAAAGTAACGCCATGTTTGCCTAGGCATTAAAGCATGCACCTTGACTGCCATGTCAAGTTTAGGTGTTAGTGGCATCGCAAGTTTGCATATCAACATCTGAATACGTACCAAACCGGCCCAATCAGTAGAAAATAGGACTAGCTTCTCTATTGACCCCTCAATATCGAGCGAACAGGAGGGCCAACCGTGAGACCTAGTTTTTGTTCTCAAGAGAAGGTCGTCGCATGCCGCAGACCATACCGAAAATGAAAATGCTAGTTGGAGTTGGTGAACTTCCTTGTTGCACTGATTACACCCCCAACACCCACACCCCTAGCTTCTAAGTAGTGGTGGACCCACCTCTAAGCACATCTGACACCTAAAGCACCCTTGAAAAGGTAATGCCACAACAGACAAAAGCAAGAGGAAGTCGCAATGAAATTTCTTCTTCATCATTTGTCACTTCCCTAGATTCGAAAGGGGCGTGAATCTCATGCAATACTTTTGAAGCCTATCATATTGTTCTTGGTTAAAAAATGCATTTTCCTTTTATAATTTAATTTTTCATGCATGAATTCGTTTAATTTTAGTTCTATGACTTTGATGATTGATCCTCTCTTGCCTCCCTTTCAATCTTTCTTAATTGTTATAGCTTCTGATTTAACTTCAATGAGTTGAGCAAAGGCATAGAATTGCTTTGTCGTGCTACTCGCTACTCTAAGAAGTTTTTGTATTACATACTTCTATCTTTGTATTACAATTCATTCCTACCTCTCTCATTATTTCTCCCACACTTTTTCTCCCAAATTATTCTTGGTATGGTAATATAGTTGTGGAAGTTCACTACTAACGTGTGAATGTTTTTTGTTTTGTTGGTTAAATTTATATTTCATGCAAAATTATAATAGAATTGGATTTATTTGGTGATGCTCCTTTTCAACCCTTCAAACTCAAAGACTTGTTGGTTGACCCTCATTATGTAGATGTATGACAATCGCGACATTGAGAGCACAATCAAAAGATTGTGGGTAGAAATATGCATTTTGGTCTAACCAATCGACAAGAAAAGGTCAGATGTGTGTTGTGCGGTCACATCAGAAGTGAGGAATCACGATCTCAAAAAAGCATTTGGAGGATTTTGAAATCACATCAAGTGTCCCAAAATAGTAGTTGAATTTGCTAAGGAGACCATAAGAACTGCAACACGAAGAGGGTGGAACCAGTTTACTAATGTAGTCAGGGTGAGTCCAACATTCCTCATGTGGCTAATGAGGGTGATGATAATTATTTGGTCATCCTACATGCTATACAAAACCTCTTTGAAAGAGTGGTCCTTCAGGTTTCTATCTAAATATGTGAATAGGCCATTGGTCCATAAACACTCTCATGGAAAAGGGCCTATAGATTATTTCGGCTCCCATAGTCCATGGGAGGTGGTTGTAGAGAGGAAGGCAAACCGTGGTGCTTCACAAACAACAATAGAAAGTTCCTACAAAAAATAAGCTACATGTATTGCTTATGCCTGCACATCGCAATGGTTCAATGAAGCATGTATCCCTTTCAATGTTGCGAACAACATTAGTTACAAAATTGTGTTTGAGGAAGCTATCCAAGTTGGTAAAGGCTTTATTCCACCCTATCATCACTTGAGAAAGCCTATACTTAAGGCAATATGAGAGATGCAAGGAGACTTGGGTGGAGCATGATAAGCATTGGAGATAATTTCGATGCACCATTATGTTCAATGAGTGAACTAACCAACGTCAAAGTAGCTTGATGAACTTTTTTGTGAACACTCATGTGGGTTCTTTCTTCTTATATGCAAAGGATGCCACTTTTGACAGCACGCGGGATAGTTGTTGTTCAATTTGATAGATGACGTTGTTGAGAATTGTTGAGAAGGTTAGGGGGAGAATTCCACAAGAAGTTGTTGTGAACGATGCATCCAACATGGTATTCGCTTGGAAGAAGCTAATGGAGAAGAGGAAGAAATATTAGGACTCCTTGTGTTACACACTGCATCGATCTTATGTTGGAGAACATATCCAGATTGAAATTTTTTCACGGGTTGTCAAGAGGGCATGAAAAGTTACTATTTTTGTTTACCAACATGATGCATTTCTGAAAGCTAGTGAAGGCCACCAAGAGATTTCAAGAAGTGGAACGGCACGGTTTTCTACATTTTCCAAATTTAGATAGCTTGTTGAAGCGTCTCCCTTTTTTTGAGTAAGCTTTGTTTTTCAAATTTGGACTAACAACATTTCAACAAAACCTACAGACAGAGACCTCATTTTCACTATTGGGTGGCAAAGTCATTCTAAGATAATGTGAAGAACTATTTGAGGGTGGCCCAATCTCTTGTGTTGTGTTGTGTTGTGATTGGTTAATGCATGAGGGATGTTACCCATGGGGTACATTGTTGGTGCTTTTGAGATGGTCAAAGAGAAGATTATTACAAAAATTCACCATAGAGAAAAGGAATACAAGTCAATCTTGGAAAATATTTATCAACATTTGGACAATCAAACGAAGCATCCATTGTAGGTGTTGGTACTTCATTGAATCTCATTTATTCTTATGATGAGGCCATGAGGGTAACCATAGTTTTTGAGGCGGCCAGGCGGTGGCCTTCCCCAGCAGGACACCAAGGTCGCACAGGGCGACTAGGTCGCCCAGGCGGTGGTTTTTTCCCCATAAAATGTTTTACATATATAAAGATATACTTATACATATATTATTTATATACTATGTTATGTATATAACTATGCATATATGTATGTAAAACTTATCCAGCCTTCTTATATTTATTAAAATGACAATAAAACGGTAAATAATTGAGGCATTCTATACCTTAAACTCATGGCTGCAATACTGAATTGAATTAGAAGAAAAAAAGACATAACACACGATACAAACATTATAAATTAAAAAAGTAATGAGTCGTTGATGAATAAGAAAAGTTGCGAAAAATTCCATAGTTCCAACAACCTATGAAATAGTATGATAACAACGACTAAATGAAAATGTCTCAAGTCTCAAATGCAAAAATAAAATAAAAACATAATTGACTTAATGGGCCCAGGCAGCAAAAAAAGTGGTTGCCCAACAGGTCTGTGGGTCGCCCAGTCGGACCAGGAAAACACCCAATCAGAGGTTTTTACCAAGCGTGGGAGCAGGCGATCCCCCTCTAGGCGACCGGTCGACTAGGCGACGCTTAAGCGGCGCCCAGGCGGACGCCTCAACAACGATGAGGGTAACAAATGGGGTTGAGTTGTGACTAGAACGTATGATGGACTTTATTAAAGGTGAGGCGCCCAGGCGGACGCCTCAACAACGATGAGGGTAACAAACGGGGTTGAGTTGTGACTAGAACGTATGATGGGCTTTATTAAAGGTGCTAAGCGATTTATTAATGACCATGAAGAGCAAATGAATTTTTCACAAGGCAGAGCAATACGTGGGCACTCGTGGTCTCAAAAAAAATGTTGATTAGGTGAAGAGAGAAAGGAGCTCCTTGTGAGTCATTTCTTTATATTAATGTTACTATACATAAATCTAATGTTGGTGGTAAATGGTAATTAAATCGGTATCCATTTATGATAGTGGTGTCGTAGGATAGCTAAGAGGGTGCCACCCCATCTTTGTAGACGATAGCAAGATGTGTTGTGGGACTATACTGCGTTTCTTCGTCTTGTAAGTGTACTTGAGTGCTTTTGGGTTTGTAAAAAAAATTGCAATTTACTTTGATTTTGAAATTGCATGTTGGAATAGTAGATAGTCATTAACTATTTTTAAACATGTATATCCATAGTAAGAGAAGTAAATTGGAAGAAGATAGATTAATGAAGCTTGTTTCAATTCAATACAATAGACAACTTGATCAAAGCTTCAATGCTACAAAGGATGGACGATAGGGAGAGGGGTTTTGATCCTATTGCTCTTCCTGAGCTTGATTGGTTAAGTGAGAGGATGACAAAAACTTATGTGGAGCCTGAGGCAATACTTTAGTGTAAGCTTGAGGATGCTTGATGAAGCTTTATGAGCTTCTGATATTTATGATGTGAAGAGATCTAAGGGAGCAGCTTCCAAAGTGCAACTGAGCACTTTGCATGCTTGCAGATGTGGTCATGGGAATGCATAGGGAAATGTCACTCATTTGTCCATGAGGAAGAGTGGGAAAAGGTCCACAAGATTGATTGACAAGAAGACTATGGACGAACGATGATGGTCTTGGATCAAGTTCTCGCATTTTTTATGATCAATGTTCTAGATGTCTATTTTTCTTGTTATGTTCATATGTTTCATCGGTAACAACTTATTGTACAACACCTTCTTGATTGTGCGCATTAACCATTAAAATGTATCACATTTTTGCAGTGTTCTCATATGCGGTCTATGCGGCGATGTGGTTCAGTCAGCTCTCTGAACCGCGCATGGCTATGTAGCACAATATGCAGCCCTGACCGCGTATGCATTGCATATGTGACCGCTTTTCATATAGAGAATATGTGTACTTTTATCAATTATCTTGTTTAATTATTTGATAAAGTATGTATAGACACTAACACGCCCACATATACATATATGTGTATATATATAATATATTATACATGTATACTTATATGTTTGCGTATTAATATTTATAATTGTACTACTTTACACTTAAAATATATAATTAACGGGCATTTATAATCAAGCTATTAAAAAAATCAAAACGTGTATGCGCCTGCATTTCACATATACTATGTGTAGCACCCTAGCCAAACGCATATAGTTTTCTAGAGTATCGCTTTCTTGTGGTGTACTCACTGTTTTTATTAGACGTAGTTATTTTTGCATGACTACACTTGAGGATTAGGGGATTCAAAGAGTAGAAAAGATTTAATTAACTTGAATTATGCAAAATCATAATGTTTGGAAGATGTCATTTTCAAGGTTTTCATCTCTTCTCTTATTTATTTACTATCTCTTCAGCTTCATTACTTTGTTGAAAATTACGCAAGGCATGTCAACTATGTTTTCTTATTTCAATTGCTCTATTTCACTACAATCTGTTATTTTATTCTAGTTGTGACTTTTATTAGATTTATGATTTGATAGAATCTATTTTTATTATGTGTATGGATTATTTTAGGGTTGTTTATACTACATATTATACATATTTCAAACAATCAAACGCATAATATTTCTATGATAAACTTGGAGAGCAATCTTACTAACAATAAAAGGAGTACAATGAGTACTATATAGACCTCACTCAGGGTACGATGTACATGAAACTAGATTGACATTAATGGGCTTAAGTAGGAGAGCTCTATTAGTCCTAATTAAGTAAATAAGATTACTTATCACACTAACACTCCCCGTCAAGTTGGAGAGTATACATCATGTATTCTCAGCTTGGTACACTAGTAGTTGAAGGAGGAAGGTAGAGGCGATTTGGTGAAGATGTTCATAGTTTGTTCTCCAATCTTTACATATGGAGTGACAATCTTTTTGACACAGATCAGACTGCGTACAAAGCGGTAGTCGACCTCTATGTGTTTAGTCTGCTCATGAAACACATGCTTGTTTGCTATATGGATTGCAGCTTGATGGTCACATTTAAGTACGACAGAAGATGATACAGGAATACCAAGTTCATGGAGAATGATGTCACCCATTGGTTTCACAGCAAGCATCGCCATAGCCCTTTATTCCGCTTTAGTGTTGGAACGGGCAACAACTGATTAGTGATTACTTCTTACTTTGCCAGTTGATGAGATGATTTTCCAGGAGAACAAAATAACCATATGCGGATCTCCTATCATTGACGTCACCGGCCCAATCAGCGTCAGCATAGCAGGTTGGGTAAATGTATGGAGAAGTAGGGCTTTTATAGAGAAGTTCCATTCTTGGGGCACCTTTCAAATATCACATAATCCTATGTACTAGGCTCCAGTGACCGTTGAGAGGATTAGCCATGTATTGACTAACCACGTTGACTGTAAAGACAATATCTCGACAGGTGATGGTTAGGTAAATCAACTTCGCAATTGTACACCAATATTGTTCAGGATCACGAAAGGATTCCCCCTCATACCACCTCCGGCGGAGGCTTTGCCCTTCCCATTCAGCTCAATGAATCAATCAATTTCCTTTTTCCTAATAGTCTTTCTCACCATCATTTCCCCGAGAGTTTTGACACTGCTTCTCAATAGTATGAGACAACGAAACATTATTCTGCCTTGAGTAGTGACTTTGGTGTAGTACTCCATTGAAGAGGAGACAAACTTGGATTAAAAAATTATGGAATCGGAAAGAAGATCTAGGATATATCTTTGGTTTGAGAGGTAGATGCCACTCTTAGAACGTAAAACTTCAACACCCAAAAAGTAGCAAAGATGACAAGGTCCTTTGTGTGAACATGTGATTTGAGAGATTATTTCAAAGCTAAAATGCATATCGTGTCAGTGCCAATAATGATGGTATCATCCACATAGCTAAAATGATGATTCCTGGTAGTGTTTTGGAGAAGAAGACATTGTGGTCACTAGATGATATGGAAAACCCCAGAGAGGAAAGGACACCACTGAGCTTGTTGAACCACACTCGAGGCGACTATTTGAGGCCATGCATGGATCGTTTGAGATGGCAAACATGAGAAGACTCCCCATGAATGGTGAATCTTGGTGGTTGTTGCATATAAACCTCCAATAGCTGGCATGAAGGAAGGCATTTTCGATGTCAAATTGATATAGAGGCTAATCATTCTAAGTTCCTAAGGAGATAATACGTCAAACAGAGGCAATACAACTACTGTAAAAAGGACTCAAAGAAGTTCAAGCCATATGTCTGGATGAAGCCTTTCACAACTAGACGGGCCTTGAGATGTTTAATCAATTCGTCAGAATTGAACTTGACGGAGAAGATCCAAGGACAACCGATGATGTTCTTGTCTAGAGGCGGTAAAACAAGATCTCAGGTGCCATTGAAAGTTATCATTTGACTCATTTCTTCAAGCATCGCAGCTTTCCAACGAAGGTGTCAAAAAGCCTCATGGTAATTTTCGGGATTTGGATGGGGTTTAAATCATGGAAAAAGGTTTTAGCATTGCAAAAAGTTTGAAAGATGGTGGCTACAAGAAATGGGGTGATGAGTGCAAGAGCATTGAATCCTTAGAATTGGACGATTGAGACAAAACATGGAGTCGGGGATACTGCTTTGGGAGTCACCAGTAGACATTGGCAAACTCGGGAATTGAATTTGTTTCAGGAGGAACCCTAGGCTCCAACGGATTTGTGGGATGATTAGTGGGAGAAATAATGGGAGGGGACTCCAGTGATATACACTCCATTGGATCACACACATCTAACTCAACAAGTTCATTTGGAGGCATTGGTGACGTAGATGAAGGTGTGGCAAAAAAATATCATAGTCATAGAAGGTAATATCGACCGAGACAAACATGCAACAGTGACTTGGACTATAACACTTATAACCTTTTTGGAAGGTGGATTAGCCAAGAAAAACTGTTTAGACAGGATGAGGACCAAATTTGTCTACCTTCGGATCAAAGTTATAAATAAAGGTCGTACAACCAAAAATGTGTAAAGGGAGATGAAAAATCTTGTCTTCCAAAAAATCAAGAGAAAAGGGAATCTAATTTTGGAGAACAAAGGGAAGTCGGTTGATAAGGTGGCAGGCATTGAGAACAGCTTCAGGTAATTGAGCTTGGAAAAGAAGAGATCTGATAACATCTAGCAAATAGCCCATTTTGTTGTGGAGTGTGAACACAAGATCATTGGTTGACAACCCCATTCTTAGAGCAAAAAGATGTCATGGAGCCAAAGACAATCTAAAGTAGTGTTGGTTCTTAACATTTTAATGGATTTACCAAAAAGTGTTGAAATCATCTTCTAAAAGGTTTTGAAAATACCACACATCTCATCACAAGATTTCAACAAAAATATCCAAGTCATTCTTGAATATTCATCGACAAAAGTAACAAAAAAAATAGCAAATTCATCCAAACTCGTGGTTCAAACGGACTACAAATTTCACTAGTATGTTTGTGTTAGACTTGTGACTTTCGTCATTTGTTAACTAGGAAAGAAAATATGCAGATTGGGCGTTTGAATAAATGTTTCTTGTCATTTCTACATACAATTAATATGTCATTTGCACGTCCCTTAAACATCTACATTGTTGTCTATCATTTAACAAGTAAAATTTGCCAATGAATATCAAATTAATTATAATCAATTTATTGCAAATGTCAACTAACATTTTCTTGTCTTAGAACCTACTTTCATGTTAACATGGGATGAGCTTATAAAGAGAGATTTTGAATCTCTACATCTCAATCAGAATATGACCCATGATAGAGCTGAATGGAAACGAAGGATCCATGTAGCCGACCCCAACATAGTTGGGACTGAGGCTTAGATGATGATGAATTGATGAAGATGATGAGAACCTACTTTCATGTATCTGAGGTCAATCAGGAAAAAGTGTCTACTAAACCAATCACTTGAACTTGTTTTCCCGGAACTGAACCCAAGTTCCCTGGAAATGAGTTCCACAAAAATTTCAGTTACGCCGAACCAATCAGAGCCTAACTAGAAAAAACCGATGTGTGACCATGTGTGATGCTAATCATTCAAACTCCAAAGAAATAACCTGAAAACTTTGAATCATTTAGTTTGTTGGTACACTGTTATTTTGTTTGCCTTGTTTCAATTAATAGAATATGACATCCTTGTTATCCAATAATTGACAGAATTCAATCTTTATTTAAATTTGTAGATTTTCATCTAAAATGTCGTAGTAGGCAATTTCCCAGAAAGATTCTGTGTACGACCAGTTAAGTTGATTATACGGCATGGTTCAATTTATTTGTAGTTTTCTGCTTTACTTGATGGGTGATACAACTGTGAGTTCCTTCAATGGTAGAAAAAATATCGAAAGTAATGTATACGCCTCCAAGTTCGGTTCACCTGGCAGTTATCTAATCTTAATATGGCACCAAAATCCTGAAAAGAAATCATCATTATTAGAGTGCAGCAAATCTCACCTCAAACAGGTGATCCAGGAAAAAGTGAGTCAGTGAACCAGCAGCCACTAGCAGCAAGCATTGCTTTCGAGTCAGAGATGCCTTCACAAGATTATCAAAAACGGATTACGAAAACAACCAAAGAAGAGTAGGATCAGCGAGAGTTAAGTGTAAACCAACAACAAGGAACAAGATGAAAGATGCCTTCTCCGAATCTCACCTCGGACCTACTCTCTAGAAGGCCCCGATCAAGCAGAAACCGGGAAAGCCACGAGTAGAAGATGGTGAGAGGAGCTCCCAGGAGGAAGACGTAGTAGAAGGGGTGGTGGACGAACTTCATGGCAAGGGAGCCGAAAGCCTTCCCCAAGCCAAGCGCCTCGGACGTGAGCCATTCTGCGAAGGGGCCGAGGTCTGGACCGAGAAAGGCGTTTAATGCGTAAAAAAGACAGTGTTGCGGCGAGAAGCGGCCGTCAGACACCTTCATCAGACCCACCCCTGAGCCTAGGGCGTAAACCATGTGAGGACCGGGGCCAGGCATCTTCGGCTGCTGAGAAGATGCAGCTGCTGAGTATGGAGTTCCTCGATCGATTTACTGAGGCGTGACCCGAAAGGGACACCGCATGACCGTACGGACAACCGCCAGCGCCCTGTCCCCTCCTATTATCTCTCTGCCCGCATCGCATGCCACTGGAATTGGAGGAAGTAAGCTGATGCCCTGTTTGCTACGGTGTAATGGAGGGTAGTTTGATGAAAAAGAAAAAGTAACAGACAGATTCATGATCAATTGATCATGCCTTTTGGGTAGCAACAGTTTCATTTCTTTTTGAAAATGATATCAAACCGAAAAATTAGATTCTATGTAATAGAGCAGTTGACTTTTAATTATTTTGGATTGATTATTTTTTTAAAAAGGGATGTATAAAGAAATAGAATTAGATTACAGGCAATGTTTGTCTGGGTGTACTCAGGTGTAGTTAGCTACGCTATTCAACCCCGCTCCTCCACCCGCTAGCTGGGAAAGGGGGACGCTGTTATGTGGTTGAACTGTCTAATTTTTAGCGAAAAAAGGAATTAAAAGAGGAGAGAGAAATTATTTTCTTCATATCTTTCAATTCTGAATGAATTTTTTTACAAAATAAAAAACATTACATTCCTTGTAAAAAATACTTTCTAACTACATCAATGTTGATATATTTTGGGGTAATAATAATATGAGAGAAATATAATATTCGTATTTAAGGTACAGTACCTATGTTTTGGGGTATGGTAATTGTGTTTTGAGGTACAATATTATTGGTATATGTATGCCCATAGAGCCATCCCAAGCGATTGCATGGAGTCGGATATTAATTAATCAATTAATGTGATTATTCGGTTAATTAATGAATTTCGGAATATTCTAATTAATCCACGGGCGTTTTAATTAACGCAACGTTTCTGTTTACTGATGGGTTTAGGAAACCCTATTTCCCTTCGTATCCTGTTTAAAGGAGGATTGACGACCGATATCTATATAAGATAGATAGACGGTTTTCCGTTTACGCTCACGCACGTAAACCTAGCCGTCATCGTCCTTAGGAGAGAAAGGAGAGCAACGCGCCGCTAGCACGCCGCCGCAGAGACATACTCCTTCCCGCCGGCTTAGGAAGCGCGACGTGGAGTTCCGTCCATCCGCATGGACGAAGTAGAGACGCAGATGCCTTGACGCCTGCGTTCGGAGGACGTCGACGACCACCTGTACGCGCTACGAGCGGCGGACATCACTGCCGCAAAGAAGTGCCGCCGGATTAACCTGCGACAGCGAACGGGAGAGAAGTTCTGTCTGTGTCGACAAGCAGCGTTGCACCGTGGTGCAGCGTGACATCGCCGGACTTGCTCCGCGATAAGGTATATCCCGCAAACAATCCTTCCAAATATGTTGTTGTCGACGAGATCCTGTTTCGGGTTGCGTGGATTTTATCGCTTCCGCCGCGCATGTTTTCTCCACAAAACCCAACAGTGGTATCAGAGCAGCGTCGATCTACAACGTATTTGGATTAGTTTCGATATGATCGAATCGTTGTATACTGTTTTCTATATTGCATACGATGTGAATTGAAACTGTTAATGTGCAAATCTAAACCTAATTCTACATACGCCGCAGGCTTCTGTTTTTGACGTTTCGGATGGGGTCGACTATGGAAAATACTGATTTTCCTTAGTGCACGGAAGTAAAATTCCGTAGACCTTTCAGGGGCTTTGCCCCTGAGACCCCGCGAGGGGCGGCCTCCCCTCGACCCCCGCCCGCTGACCGGGATCCCCGCACAGGGGCGCTGCCCCTGTGTACCCCGCATAGTCTGCGTGAGAGTCAAAAATTTATCTAATGGGGAATGTCCCGCATTACAAGTACTGCAATTTTAATATGAATATATGTATATGTAGATATACCTATGATAGCATACACGTCGCCTTTAAAATCTATTTTATGTGGTGAATGCATACACGGTTATGGCTTAGTATCCCCTTTTGTGAATGTTGTGAATGAATGTGGATGTCAATCTTGTGGATATGGTTGTTTGTGAATTCTATGGATGTATAATGGTTACATATGGATCCTTTGTATAAAGTATTCGGCTTGCATGCCGAGCCTCATCTCTTATTTCAAAATGTAATTAATTCTTTCTTTTTATATTTGTACTCACATGATGTAATAGAGATAGGATTAGTTTTAGTTTTTGTACACTTGATGTAAGGAGGCCACTTGAAGATCCAACTCCAAGGAGTGTCCATGGAGAAGCACCATGAAGATCTAATTCCAAGAAGCAACCTGAAGATCCAACTCCAAGGAGCGTCCAAGGAGAAACAACAAGAAGATCCCATTCCAAGAAGCAACTTGAAGTTCCAACCTCACGAAGCATCCATGAAGTTGTTCATTGTAATGTTGATCATTACAGGCTTACAGGTTGATTCACAGGTGTTGCATGAGATGCATAAGACCATAGGTGGACCGTAATCTTTTGTTGCTCCAAAGGATTACAATAGTATGGCCATAACCGATGTATTTGTGTTTGTGATTGCATGTCTATCGTTTGTGGTTGTGGATATAGTAGTATATGATACGTACTATAAGTATGTGGTGTTTGGATATGTATATGTATTAATAAAATCCCTCAATTAATAATATTAAGTTTTAGTTGCCTTCCATAAAGCAACACACATGAAAAGCTTGATCGACTATGTGTGGGCACGCCTCCGCGTGGTACACTGTCTATCTCGTGGAAGTGTAAAGGTGGGTGTGTGGGTCTGCCTCCGCAGGGTGCACACTCATCGTGTTGGCTTATGGGTTGGACTTAACTAGGGAACCTTGATAGGATCAAGTATCTAGAGGCACACAGATGCATCATGGCAAGGAGTTGTGCATGATCATCTATCCAAGAGTTGCATATGATACAATTGGCAAAAGTTGCCTACCTTAGTATTTGGTCTTTGACGCCAGCGTTGGCTGGGCATTGATCCAATTATTTTGGGTCTTGGCTCACTAGAAGGTTGTGTGTTGTAATCTTCTGAGTTGATAGTGAGGGCTATCAATTTGAATAAAATAGTGGGAGCGTAATTAATTAAAGGCCTAATTAATCTCATTTATCAAATCTTTACAAGTCAAAATGTTTTGGACTAAATGCAAATTTTTCTTTTGTAGCAATCAAATGGCAACCAACACTCACACTTTCTCGTTGCGATCGGTCCTTGAGAAGGACAAACTTACCGGAACCAACTTTCAAAACTGGTTTAGGACGCTGAGAATTGTTCTCACACATGAGCGTAAACTCTATGTCCTTGAAACACCAGAGCCAGAGGAGCCCGCCGTAAATGCACCCAAGGATGAAAAGGATACTTACAAGAAGCACCTTGATGATGTCGTCGATGTCAAGTGTCTGATGTTGTGCTCAATAAACTATGAGTTGCAAGAGCAACATGAGAACATGAATGTCATGGAGATGGTAACACATCTCAAGAACATGTATCAACATCAAGCAAGACAGGAGAGATATGATGTCTCAAAGGCTTTGTTCAAAAGCAAGATGAAAGAGGGAGACTCAGTTGGCACCCATATACTCACCTTGATTGGGTATGTGGAAAGTCTATCCAAGCTAGGATTTCCCCTAGGTCAAGAGTTTGCCACTGATGTGATTCTACAATCGTTGCCTGAATCATATAGTCATTTTGTCATGAACTACAACATGAACAATTTTGATAAGCCGTTGTCAGAATTGTTGGGCTTGTTGAGGACAGCTGAAGCACAAATGAAGAAAGACAAGCCCAAGTCTGTGATGGTGATCAGCAAGGCAAAGGGAAAGTCAAAAGGCAAAAGCAAGGCTAAGAAAGGTTCTAAAGCCGGGCAGAAGCCAAAGTCATCTGCGCTCAAAGCTAAAGGTGGGATCTCCAAAGAAGGCAGTTGTCACCATTGTCACCAGCCTGGACATTGGAAAAGAAACTGTCCTCTCTACCTGGAGGAACTGAGGAAGAAGAAGCAGGGGATAGAGATCTCCACTTCAGGTATATACGTTATTGAGATAAACTTAAATACTTCTTCATCATGGGTACTGGATACCGGATGTGGATCTCACATATGTTCTAATATGCAGGATCTGATAAGAAGTAAGCCTTTACGAAAGGGCCAAGTCGAGCTGCGGGTTGCTAATGGAGCAAGAGTTGCTGCCACCGCAGTTGGAGTTATTAGTTTATCTTTGCCTACGGGCCTTGTAATAGAATTAGAGAATTTCTATTACGTACCTGCCATTAATAGAAATATTATTTCTATATCTTGTATGGACAAGAGTGGATTTGAATTTCACATTAAGAATAGAATTATTTCTATATCTACAGATGAGATCTTTTATGGCAATGCCCCTATGTCTTAT
Source organism: Alisma plantago-aquatica (assembly GCA_963693085.1). Lineage (NCBI taxonomy): Eukaryota > Viridiplantae > Streptophyta > Magnoliopsida > Alismatales > Alismataceae > Alisma > Alisma plantago-aquatica. The sequence continues at coordinate 1,258,898,283 of OY856411.1, read as the reverse complement.
GGTATCTACTTGTTAGAACTTGAGACTAGCATATATAACGTAAATACTAAAAGGTTAAAACTTGACAACTCAAACAAAACATTCTTATGGCATTGTCGTCTTGGGCACATAAACGAGAAGCGCATATCTAGATTCCATAAGGATGGTTATCTAGACTATTTTGATTTTGAATCATTAGAGACATGTGAGGCATGTTTATTAGGGAAGATGACCAAAACTCCTTTCACTGGACACAGTGGACACAGTGAGAGAGCCAGTGATCTGCTAGGGCTCATACATACTGATGTATGTGGACCTTTTAGATCAAATGCTAGAGGAGGCTATCAATACTTCATTACCTTCACTGATGACCTCAGTAGGTATGGCTATGTATATCTTATGAAACACAAGTCAGAAACTCTTGAAATGTTCAAGACTTTCATGAATGAAGTAGAGAAGCAACTTGGTAAGAGTATTAAAGCACTCCGTTCAGATCGAGGTGGCAAATACTTAAGCCAAGAGTTTGAGGACCTTCTGAGAGACCGTGGTATTGTATCACAATGGACTCCACCTGGTACACCACAACATAATGGTGTGTCAGAAAGAAGGAATCATACATTATTAGACATGGTACGATCAATGATGAGTTCAGCTGAACTTCCAATATCGTTCTGGGGATATGCTCTTAAAACTGTAGCGTTTACACTTAACCGTGTGCCTTCCAAATCGGTTCAAAAGACACCATATGAGATATGGAATCGGAATCGTCCCAATTGGTCTATGTTAAAGATTTGGGGATGTGAAGCTTATGTTAGGAAACAATTTCCTGAAAAGCTTGGACCCAAATCAGAAAAATGCTATTTTGTTGGATACCCCAAGGAAACTAGGGGATACTACTTCTACACACTAACTGACAACAAAGTGTTTGTTGCTAGGACTGCTGTATTTCTTGAAAAGGAATTTATTTCCAAAGGAATTAGTGGGAGGAATGTAGAGCTCGAAGAAGTTCGAGACCAACAAGAAAGTAGAGAGCCTGAGGAGGTACATAAGGAACATGAAGACTCACAAGTTGTTGTGGAATTTCAAGTTCCAAATGTAACACAGGAACCTCATAGGTCTAGTAGGACACGACTTGAGCCTGAGAGATTTGGATTTCTCGTGACTCAAGATAGTGACGAATTGGGCATAGCAGATGAGCCAACTTCCTATCTAGAAGCTACTAAGGGACCAGAATCTGAGAAATGGCTTGAAGCTATGAGATCTGAGATGGAATCCATGTACACCAACAAGGTATGGACCTTGGTGGATCCACCTGAAGGGGTAAGACCCATAGGGTGCAAGTGGGTCTTCAAGAAGAAGACTGACATGGATGAAAATGTTCAAACCTATAAAGGTAGATTGGTTGCAAAAGGATTCCGTCAAATTCAAGGTGTTGATTATGACAAGACCTTCTCACCAGTTGCCATGGTTAAATCCATCAGGATCATGCTTGCCATTGCAGCTTATCATGACTATGAGATTTGGCAGATGGATGTTAAAACAGCATTCCTTAATGGGAATTTACTTGAGGATGTGTACATGACACAACCTGAGGGTTTTATCGATCCAAAGGAAGCCAATAAAGTTTGTAAGCTACAAATGTCAATCTATGGATTGAAGCAAGCATCTCGGAGTTGGAATCTACGTTTTGATGAAGTAGTCAAAAAGTTTGGCTTTAGTCAAAATGAAGATGAACCTTGTGTTTACAAAAGGGTTAGTGGGAGCACAGTCGTATTTCTCATATTGTATGTGGATGACATACTATTGATGGGAAATGACATCCCTACTCTTCAGATAGTAAAAGGTTGGCTAGGGAAGACTTTCTCTATGAAGGATTTAGGCGAAGCATCCTATATACTAGGGATCAAGATCTATAGAGATAGATCTAGAAGGCTTCTAGGCCTAAGCCAGAGCACGTACATTGACAAGGTGCTAAAGAGGTTTAGCATGGAGGGTTCTAAGAGAGGTAACTTGCCCATGTCCCATGGGGTTACGATCTCTAAATCCCAATGTCCTAGTTCATGTGATGAACGGGCACGCATGAGTAAGATTCCATATGCATCAGTAATTGGATCTATCATGTACGCAATGTTATGTACTCGTCCTGATGTGTCGTATGCTTTGAGCATGACGAGCCGGTATCAGTAAGATCCAGGTGAATGTCACTAGACAGCTGTAAAGAACATCCTAAAGTACTTGAGAAGGACTAAGGATCAATTCTTGGTATACGACGGTGAGGAAGAGCTTGTGGTAAAGGGTTACACCGATGCTAGCTTCCAAACTGACAAAGATGACTACAGATCGCAATCTGGATTTGTGTTTTGCCTGAACAACGGAGCTGTGAGCTGGAAGAGTTCAAGCAAGAGACGGTTGCGGATTCTACAACAGAGGCTGAATATATTGCCGCATCTAATGCTGCAAAGGAAGCTGTGTGGATTAAGAAGTTCATTTCTGAACTTGGAGTGGTTCCAAGCGCTGGTGATGTAATTGAGTTGTTTTGCGACAACAATGGAGCAATTGCACAGGCTAAAGAACCAAGATCGCACCAACATTCCAAACATATTCTACGGCGGTTCCATCTCATACGAGAGATCGTACAACGAGGAGATGTGAAGATTTGCAGAGTACCTACAGAAAGCAATGTGGTTGACCCGCTCACAAAAGCACTTTCACAGCAGAAACATGACGGACATGTTCGATCACTTGGATTGAGATTCATGAGTGATTGGGTATAAGTGCAAGTGGGAATCTATTGGTATGTATGCCCATAGAGACTATCATTCGATGATTGTAATGGGATACTATGTAAATGATTTGTTATACTACATTGATCATATCAATAAAGGCAAGTTTCCAATCTATATGTTTGTGTTTTATATTGTGAGATGACCATAAAACTTATAGATGTCTATAGAATAATATACTCAATGACATATGTCTTCGGGTTGATGACCTGAACAGTGAGATCATATGTATGCTAAGAGTATGTATTCTTGTTTTATCCCTAATCGGTTGTTATTGTGGAAATATCCATAGACATCAATAACACATAAGATTAGAATGTATGTTGGTTGATGGAAGAATCTCATTATCCATGATATGGAGATATCAAACCAAATACATAGATACTTGTTAGAGAACAGTGTATCGGATAGACCCACCTTGAGAGTGACACATGGATACCATGATTGGTAGTTAGAGTCACATCTCATAATGATGGTGGTGATTGTGGTTCTTAGACCTGAAGTCACTACACTTATCACATGTCGTTCGGTGTACTTTGACATCATCCACCATGGTCCTGAATAAGGATTGCTATAAAGATGGTGCTTGGGTGCACTGTGACACATGGGGATGACTATGAGTGATGTAGATGGAATTTGTCCTTCCTACGGGAGTTTGATATTCCGGCCACTTGATAAGCGAGACTGAGAAATGCATGGCCATGCTGATGTGAGTCAATATGTGATATTGAGCTTACATATATCTCAGACAGTCTGCTCTAGTTCAAGGAACACGGATTGAACGTTGAAAAGGATAACAATTCCATGACTCGAGTTCAATCCGGATATCAGCGACAAATGAACTATACAATCACTGTAACACCAGTCATGAATGATAGGTCAAGTTGTTCTCCAACTTCTCCAATTACTTGGGTGGCAATGAAGTCTTGCTAGATACCAACCATTGCTTGTGAAATCATAATATGATTATAGATATCACTGCCAACGTAATTTGGAGCCTACCGGGTCACATGCATAGGATGTGTTGGAATAGGAGTATAATTGTGGATTTGATTAGAATTGCTCCGAATCACATTGATTACTAAAATGTTTATGCAATGGATTAGAATGATATTGGAGTGACTGGCTCTAAGTGCAAGTGGGAGTCTGTTGGTATATGTATGCCCGTAGAGCCATCCCAAGCGATTGCATGGAGTCGGACATTAATTAATCAATTAATGTGATTATTTGGTTAATTAATGAATTCTGGAATATTCTAATTAATCCACATGCATTTTAATTAACGCAACGTTTCTGTTTACTGATGGGTTTAGGAAACCCTATTTCCCTTCGTATCCTGTTTAAAGGAGGATTGACGACCGATATCTATATAAGATAGATAGACGATTTTTCGTTTATGCTCACGCACGTAAACCTAGCCGTCATCGTCCTTAGGAGAGAAAGGAGAGCAACGCGCCGCTAGCACGCCGCCGCAGAGACATACTCCTTCCCGCCGGCTTAGGAAGCGCGGCGTGGAGTTCTGTCCATCCGTGTGGACGAAGTAGAGACGCAGACGCCTTGACGCCTGCATTCGGAGGACGTCGACGACCACCTGTATGCGCTACGAGCGGCGGACATCACTGCCGCAAAGAAGCGCCGCCGGATTAACCTGCGACAGCGAACGGGAGAGAAGTTCCGTCCGTGTCGACAAGCAGCGTTGCACCGTCGTGCAGCGGGGCATCGCCGGACTTGCTCCGCGATAAGGTATATCCCGCAAACAATCCTTCCAAATACGTTGTTGTCGACGAGATCCTGTTTCAGGTTGCGTGGATTTTATCGCTTCCGCCGCGTATGTTTTCTCCACAAAACCCAACAAATACGTCATATACAAACATTCATGTTTTTGTTTTGGAATTTTGTTGGTACTGTGCTTATGTTTCTAGTCCAGTTATACAATTATGCATTCTTTTATTATTTGCTAGGTACTGAACTTATGCTTGAGTAACTGAGTTTAAATAAACAAGTGGGTAACGTACTTATGGATGCATCTTATAGTTGATCTCTTGAGTTGATGTGCATTGTACTTTTGAGATCATTAACAAGTAGGTGTTCAACTTATGTCTGTATTTTGAAATAAATATTTGTCTAGATGACCAATGTTGCAATGAGATTTTGTAGGTAATGTGCTTATGCTTCTAGACTAGTTATATAATTATGCTTGATTTTGTAATTTGTTAGGTACCGTACTTATGCTTGAGTAAATGAGTTGAAATTAACAAGTGGGTACAATACTTGTGGTTGCATTTTATAGATGATTCTTGATATGATGTGCATTGTACTTTTGATATCATTAATAAGTGGGTACTCAACTTATGTCTGCATTTTGTTAAACAAAATGTCCAGATGACAAATGTTGCTATGGCAATTTGTAGGTACTGCACTTATACTTCTAGACCAGTTATACAATTATGTTTGAGTTATAATTTGTTAGGTATTGTACTTATGCGTCAGTAACTGAGTTGAAATTAACAAGTGGGTACAATACTTATGGTTGCATTTTATAGGTGATTCTTGATCTGATGTGCATTGTACTTTTGAGGACATTAACAAGTGGGTACTCAACTTATGTTTGCATTTTGTAAAAAAAATTGTCCAGATGACTAATGTTGCTATGCGATTCCGTAGGTAATGTACTTATACTTCTACATCAGTTATACGATTATGCTTGCTTTTGTAATTTGGTAGGTACTGTACTTATGCTTGAGTATTAACAAGTGCATACAATACTTACAGATCCATAAGTACAGTACTCACGAGTATTATTGATCCTCCTTCATTCAAAAGTACAGTACTCATGAGTATTGTACGTCTATACCATGAACATGTGTATGATATCTTAATATATGATACTATATTTCTCGGGTATTATCATTCTTTCAAAATATGTCAACACTAGTGTCGTTGGAAAGAATTTTCTACAAGGATTCTACTGCAATTTATTTCATTGAAAAATTCGCTCCGAATTGAAAGTTATAGACAAAAATATTTTCTCTCTCTTCTACTTCTATCATCCTTTATTGCTTTAATTGCTGCTGACAGCTATTCCTAAGAACCGGGTGGGGGTGAGCGAGTAGTAAGGTAACTATGTGTAGAATTAAATAAGTAATATGTTTGGTTAGGTGCAAGGTTCACGTGGTGATTTGCTATCATTTGGTTAAGACCATGCACTATACGTCTGTTCCGTGAGATGTTCCGCCTTTCCAGCTATGTACCGTGCCCATTCGTAGTGCGGTACAAACTCCTTGAATTATGAGCAAAAGTCACGCCAGCTGGAGGTAGCAAATCCGTGAATTCCTTTTCCATTTTTGTAACCAATTAAAAATGTTGCCTGAGTTTCAACTCACGCTTCAGGTCTTACACCCTCCAAACAGGGCCTTGTTTTTTTTTAATATTTTTATAAACGGTCATGCAATTCTTTTAAAAGATCATAAAGTCTACAGATCTACAGGCTAGCACCTGCAAGGGTACAAGTTCAGAGCAAAGACAGAAGCTAGTACGGCGATAGAAAAAGAAAAACATAAGCGGTGTAGATAGATGTTTCATGGGGAGGAACCCCTTAGACACACCTCAAAATGATGTAAAAACTTGAGCTAATAAAAACTAAAGATAAATATCAGTACTCTCCAGAAGTCTCATTCTTCCTCTAAAATCTCCTCTAGGGTGTAGAAGACATCACCATTTGTTGTTTTGTTTTTCGGGCTTTCTTCAGTTGGAGTCATCCTAGATGACGTCGACACCTGTCCTGCAAAAATGTAGAATATCGAGATCTGATATTATCTTTAGTAAAATGATGTTGAGAGGATTTTTGGCATTATTAAATTTCCTATGATTTCGTTCTATCTAAATATGCCATAAGATGGTGATAAGTATGTCTTCTGGGAGAAATTTGCTACTCTTTGGAGAGGTTCAATATTGAATGGCATTGTAGATTTTGATTTTTAGTTCTATTATCAAGAAAGTTTTTGATAATGAGTTTTGCGACAGGGCAATTTTTGAAGATAGGATATGTTGTTTCAGAGTCTGATTGGCAAAGATAGCATCTAGATGGTCCAACAAATCCTCTCTTTGTAATATTTTGATCTGTGAGAAGCTTGTTGTTTTGAATGAGCCATAAGAAAATTTTATGCTTTTGAGACCATTTGTTTTTTCAAATAAGAGAGTGATTTGGTATGGTGCCTCTGTAAGTGAGGAAGGTGTAAGTTGCTTTTGGGGAAGTAGAACTCCCCCCATATCTATGATATCTTATTTTTTGTGTTGAATTCTAGCTCATGTATGATGTTGTTGATTTCCAAATTATCAAGATTTGTGAGGAGGAACCACTTGAGTTTGTTTGATTTTTTTTGCTGGTGAGGATGTTAAGGACTTTGGTTGTAGTGATGGAAGACACATTACTTAGGAATAATAGACTGTCTGTTCCAATCGCGTAACTCGGCCACAATCAATAGGCTTTCCGCGCTACTCCAGCCACAAGTCGGACTCGTTTCTGTATGGACAATTGAATTGAACGAGATAGGCCCTCCGGGCAGGCCCAGAACGTTCTCAGCTAAACACTCCCAGTGGGCTGCAGTACACTCGTAATGTAATGTACACCAGTTAGGCAGTCACAGAAAATGGAGTTGAACTGCTGTCCTCCAATCTAGTTTGCTTGATTTGATCTAAGCTTAGAACTTGGTTGGCAGATTGTAGACTTGCTGTAAGGTGTGACTTTGTAATGTAAACATACATTGTTGAATTCACATTCTGTCATGTAATTATACCCAACCAAACAAGTACTAACCATTTGTTTTCAAGTGAGGATTGACTATGGATTTTATATACAGATATGGACCTTCAATAACTTCTGTTTTCATATTGCTCTAGTATTTTCGAGTCCTGGTTTTGGATATTCTTAACGGTTTGTAGCCCTGATTCTGTGGTACAGATCCCAATGTTATTATTTACTCCCAACTGTGTTATTACAATGGAACCGATCCCATCCCCTAACTTCTGGCAGTTGAATCATGTTTCTCGAAGTACAAAGCCCATCTACTTCGATGTAAATCTCTTTTTATTTATCTACTTATGAAAAAACAAAGCCCATCTCTTTCACGTGTTGAGCCCAGGCTGCACTGCCATTGTTTACACATGCCTGGCAACGTACCCACTAGCAGGTCACGGAGTACGCTACTGGCATCCTCTGTTTGTTTTAGATGCAAGATAATATATTAGGGCCAAATGGGTCATTGACTTTTAACCCGCTGTGCCATGTGAAGAGAATCGAACCTAAGTCACCTACCATTTGCATCTCGATATCTACTTTGGGAACCGGGATGGGATCACCACCTGGACGAACAATGCCAATTATCAAATGCTCGTGTTTGCCGCCGTCACTATTTGATAATAACTTTTGCGTTGTCGTGCTTTACTTTGTGCAACTGCCTATATAAAAGATGACTGGGTGTCTTGTGGATACTCTATATATAACCGATGTGGCTGCTTATACGACTTTTAGGAAGAAGGGACTATACAAGAGGATGTAGGAACTTTCACGTGCCAAAATTTCACAATTACAAGAGCAAATTGTTATAAATGGGAAGTGTACCATCAAGATATGGATTCTTCGCAAACTTCACTTGAATTTCAATTTGTATCAAATCAATTGTTTGACATCATACGTATGTAATACTAATAGTGAGACTCAAACAAAACATCACATGTACTACTAAGGCTACTAAAACAAACAGCCCATATCATATATCCGTTTTCAATGCTAGTAACAAATAACTTGAAACATCAAAACAATCAAGTGGAATTTGTTTAGGGAGATGAATACACTAAAATTTCAATTAATTTTGTCATCTATGATAGTAGTTTATTGACAATAATCTTGCACTACGTGGATGACATTCTCTCAATGAGAAATAAATAGGCAATTACATAGGCAAGTGGATAAATATACCATTCATCAATATATAGAAATCCACAAAATCTAACAACTAAGAGACTCATGAACACATTGACATGGGTTTGAGAAATGAGAAAACTTATCCATGTTGAGATATATGCATCTGTGATTGAAGGCATCATAAGGTTATGTCTAGACAATTATTGACTTCCTTTTGACCCTTTTGTAGGTTGTAGATATCTCCTTCCAATGACATATATACATTCATACACGCATACATACATGCATACATCATACAGACATAAATTCATTCATACATGCATGCATGGACACATACATGATTTGTCTACCACCAAACATGTGTTTCTTGATTTCATACCCCTCTAGGTGTCACTGACCCTATTGTAGATTGTGGAAGAGGGAGGGATCTATCTTTCTCTCTTAATTCCAAACCATACAATATTACTCTATCATTGGACCCATATGGACTGATGTCCAACTATGATGGATACAAATGATGTCACCCTTTGCATCCCACCCTTATTCGTACACATCCGCCACCACCTAAGACCCCCAAACTGCCAAACCATGAACCTTCTCCACATGAAAATGCCAAAAACCCACCGGTGCGAGAGAAATGAGGCGGGAAGAGGAAGATATGAAACCAAGTCATTGTCAAAGAAAGGGAGTGGATGAAGGATCCAATCTACCCTAAACCAAATACCATGGATGGGAAGGTCGTGGTCACACTAGAGAAGGAGGAGTTTGAACTCGTGCAGGATGTCTGGGACATTATTATGATGGTGTATGTGATGGAAAAAAGGCCCAACTTTCCCCACATTAGCACATGTATTACAAGGACATGGTGAACAAATGGAGACTATTAATTTCTATCATGTGAGAATGGGTTATTTCTGGTTAGTTTTCCTGATGATGAGGACAAGAACATCTTTCTGAAGCTCGGGACAAGATGGTTTGATGGAAACCTATTCATGGTCAAGGACTATAGATATAGTGGTGAGATTGATATAGATACATTTTCACCAGTTCTTGTGTGGATAATACCCTTGCTTAGGTGCAGGTGGACCTAAAAAAGTTGATAACACATTAGTGACTAGGGTCGTATGTGTATTGCATATAGATAGTAGAGAATTAGAAGATTCAGATTGAGGAGATGTTAGGGTTCTAGTTGATCTTGTTGTAGAGAAGAAAAAACCAACCACAATGTGGTTGAAGGTTTTTACATGTGAAGAGATACCCATCAAGATCAAATATGAACATGACCCTCCTAGATGTACTACTTGTTGTTCGTTTGGCCATGATGATGAGAAATGCATTGTTTTCACATAGAATAATAACATGAATGAGGATGGCATCACGATGACATATAAGAAGGGATTATGGAATAAAAAAGAAAAGTATATAATGTTGAGGAATCGACTGTCAATGAACATGCAATTGAAAACTAAAAGGAAGATGGTGAAGGGCCCAAAAGAGGCAAATTTACCAAACAAGAGCTTGAAAAATCAAATTTCTGATACATTAATCCCACGGGAAAATGAGGGAGTCAAATATATATTAACTTGGAATACTTTGAGTCTCTTGTTGGCTAGATAAGGAAGAGGAGGACTTGCTTAATGTAGTAGAAAAGAAAAATAAAAAGTCTATGACAAAGAGGATGGAGGCTCTAAGACGTATCGAGTCCACCATTAGGTAGTGTCTTTCCTAATAATGAATACAAGGGGTTCTTGCAAACCCACAAAACAAAAAGAGGAAAATAAGTTAATGGGTCTCTACTTTAAGTGTTTTTGCTATTTCTCTATTAGAAAACCATATAAAGAAGGGGAATAGAACACACATGTAATTAATATGTTTTCATATGGATGGGATTGCATATCCAATCATGATGAGGTTGATCTAGTACAAATATGTGTAAGGTGGAATCCTAATATATGGATGGTAGATATTCTAATGATGACTTATCAATAGATTAATATGGTATGTGAGAAAAATAAAACGCTAAACGTTATGATTAATGTAGTGTATGTACTCAACCTTGAACATCAAAGGAGAAGCCCATGATGAAATCTAGCACATATTGCCACAAGGGTTGATCTTCCATAACTGGTGTTTGGTGACTTCAACAATGTTAGACTACAATCCATGAAAAGAGGAGGGCTTTCTTTACCTGCGGTTGTGATTAATCAATTTAATGGTGCTAATAAAGCTGAAAGTTTTGAACTCCCTATGACATGTAGAGATCTAATTATGTGGAACAATAATGAGATATTGGATTCAAGAGAGATATTATCTTGGATTGAGTGTTAGTGAATGACACATGGTTGACTATAATTTCTAATGCTCTATTTAAAGATGAGGCGTCAGATATCAGTAGTGATAATCACTACTACAGAAATAGCATTCAGTGTCACTTTTCTGGGCGTCGGTTTTTAAGGAAAACCGACGCCTTATATGTTAGGCGTCGGTTGTTTAAGAAAACCGATGTCTATATTCGAAGACCAGCCAGACACGGGTACCGCTTTGTATTCAACGCCAGTTGTTTATAACAAACCGACGCTGAAAGTCGGCCGCGAAATCCAAATTTTGATCAAAAAAATAGTGTCATTTTCAGCGTCGGTTATGTAGGTATAAACCGACGCCTATGTGTGATGAAAATTTGCGTGAAAAGTGTCACTTTCAGCGTCGGTTATCCTTTTATAACCGACGCTGAAGGTGGTTCCCGCCAAACAATTTCATGAAAATATCGTCCAATTGGACATCGGTTGTTGCAAACAACCGACGCTAAAGATGTTTAGGCGTCGGTTGTTTAAAACAACCGACGCTATTTGGGAACTTATAACCCGCGATCGCCTGACTCTTCCCCTTTCTTCTGTTTCATTGCGAGCAATTACCCTATTTCTCTGCTGCCGGCGATTTCTCTCCGGTGATTTCTTCTCCAGCGCCATTTCTCCGGCTATTTCTTCTCCGGCGCCCCCTTCTCCGACGCCCCCTTCTCCGCCACCACTCCTCCTTCTCCGCGCCCCCTTCTCCGCCGCCCCTGCTGCCCACCCCTGCTGCTCCAAGCGCCTGAGAACCGGCGCCGCCGCCATGCTTGAGATTAGGCGTCGCCTGGTGCTTTTCCACCGTCGTCGCGCCGCCGCAACCACTGCCAGAGCCACCGGAGCTGCTAGCTGCTCCTCCACCGCCGTCGCTGCTAGCTACTTCTCCAGCCAGAGCCACCGGAGCCTCTGCCTTCTTCCCTCTGACAAGGTTGGTCTTCCCGCTTCTAGCTGCTCTGCTTTTTTATGCATCGATCAAATTGTTGTGATAAAAATGCATGTAATGTATTTGATTAGAGTTAATCTAATCTGGATGTTCATAATAATGATATGTTAAATATGATGATTAGGGATAAATATAATGTCTAGTACACAAATATTAGATGATATTCAAGAAAACCCTAGTTTGATGAGCATGTTGTTAATCATGTTAATTATGATTCTTCTATATATTCTGATGTCATTATATAATTATGTGATCCCAACATATTAAATTGAATTAGAATGATTTCATGAATTATAGGGTTTTAAAGTTGATAAACATGTACATGCGGAAATAGGGTTATTAAACCAATGGTTATAACATAGTATGATCTTAATCTGATCTGGATGTTCATAATAATGTAGTATGTTAAATATGATGATTAGGGATACATATAATGTCTAGTAAAGATTCCTAGACCTTTTGTTTGAAACTATTGATTTCTTGATTTATTATTTAATAATGCTCTGTTGATTAGGATTAACCATGTTGCCTGTACTTTATAGACATTTATTATATATAAGAATGACAACACATGTATTTGTTGGCCTAGAAACCCGTCCAAGATTTACTCATTAGGAGTAAATCTTAGATAGTCCCCGGTTTGGGACTGTTCTTGAACACCTAATCTCACTTAGGATGTAAGTGTATAATGTGTATTGGGTTTTCGAGAAAATTTTGGTAGCATTTCCCCGTTTGTTCTCTAAGTACATATGTACTTAGAGAACAGCAGGGAAATGCTGCCGAAATTTTCTTGAAAACCAAATACACATTATACACTTACTAGTGAGATTAGGTGTTCAAGGATGGGATAGGTGGTACACATTTATTATATATAAGAATGACATCAAATGTGTTTGTTGGCCTAGAAACCCGTCCAAGATTGACTCATTAGGAGTAAATCTTGGATAGTCCCCGGTTTGGGACTGTTCTTGAACACCTAATCTCACTTAGGATGTAAGTGTATAATGTGTATTGGGTTTTCGAGAAAATTTTGGCAGCATTTCCCCATTTGTTCTCTAAGTACATATGTACTTAGAGAACAACGGGGAAATGCTGCCGAAATTTTCTTGAAAACCAAATACACATTATACACTTACTAGTGAGATTAGGTGTTCAAGGATGGGATAGGTGGTACACATTTATTATATATAAGAATGACATCAAATGTGTTTGTTGGCCTAGAAACCCGTCCAAGATTGACTCATTAGGAGTAAATCTTGGATAGTCCCCGGTTTGGGACTGTTCTTGAACACCTAATCTCACTTGTATATTTTACACAATATGGACGAAGTGAGTGTTTATATCGAGGAACATACCAATTTCATAAAGAGACAACATCCTCGAGCAAGTTCAATGTGGCTTGCTAGAGAGCATAATAAGACTTTTACTAAGTGGTTTGAAGATAAAGTCTTACATCAACTATCTCAAACACCAAATGATATTACAGAAACTATCAAATGCCTCGCCTTTAAACCAAAACCGAATGTTATGTCTTATGAAGGGTTTGACATTAATGGATTCACATATTACACAAAGCGCCAAGATGATAAGAGTGTCGTCCAAAATAGTGGGGTCACTCTTCAAGTGTCGACTATGTACTTTGCAAGTGCAAAGGATAAGAGTCCACGTGAAGCTAAAATGTCATATTACGGTGTCATTGAGGACATTTGGGAGTTTGACTACATAGATTTCAAAATTCCACTCTTTAAATGTAATTGGGTTGATAACACCAAAGGAGTTATAGTGGATGAATTGGGTTTCACTTTGGTGAACTTTGAAAAGATTGGCGAGAACGGTGAACCATTCATATTGGCATCACAGGCGAAACAAATATTCTATATCGATGATCCTGCGAATGATAAATGGTCAGTTGTTCTTCATGGTAAAAGACAATTCATTGAAGATCCTATAGATGAAGAAGAGTACTATGATAAGTATGATGACTCCAGTCCATTCTCAGTTGGGTTGCCAACTCCACAAAATATTGAAGCTAATGATGACTTATATGTGCGCGGAGATCACAATGAAGGATTGTTAATTGATAAAAGATCACAATTTTAGAGACATGTATGTTTATACAAATGTTAAATGTTTGCCTTTTTCTAGTTAATACAAATGCTAAATGTTTGCCTTTTTCTAGTTAATACAAATGCTAAATGTTTGCCTTTTTCTAGTTAATACAAATGCTAAATGTTTGCCTTTTTAATGACATTTTCAGATGGCTGACCATGATGAGCATGATGTCCATGATGAGCATGAAGTCCATGATGAGCATGCTCTCCATGACGAGCATGGCGAGGATACCAATGTAAGTTCTCAAAACATATCCTGTATTTCTATAAAATTCATTATCTTCTAGTTATGTCATATATCCTATATTTCTATATTGGGCTAATTTAGTGTGTTTATTTTTGTCAAATTTTAGGTTGATGATGTACCTGTACCCACTGAAGAACTGGAGCAACTTGATGCGCAGCACCAAACACTTAACAAGAAAAGGGGCATCACTCTGTTGAAGAAGTTATTAGCGCTAAGTGGTAGTGGATCCAAATTGGTGGTGGAGTTTGATAATGGAGGAAATGCAATTGGAGTGAACCGCAATAATTTTGTAAACTATCTTGGGTGTACCACTCGGAGCCATTGTGGTGTTAAGTATGATAATTGGCATAAAGTTCCTCAAGGGAAAAAAGACTTGATATGGAAAGATTTATGCGTGAGTTATTATTATTTGCAATTCTATTTTGTAGAATACAAATTCTATTATTTGCAATTCTATTTTGGATACTAGTTAATAACATTTCTATTTTACAGAATCTGTTTGCATTGGATGAGAAGTTGCATCATAAAAGTGTGATGCAACGCGCTGGAAAGATGCTTAGGAATTATAGGACAAATCTGAACAGAGAATACATAAAAGAGGGTGATAAGAAGAAGAAGTCAGCCCTTGAACAATGGAACTTCTTGGACAAAGAAGATTGGGACAATTTTGTTGCTTCAAGAAAATCTGAAGAATTCAAGGTATTAGGCGTCACTCCCAATTTAATTAATATACATTGTATTCACCTATTCAAGATTAACATTTAGTGCTACTAACCAAATCATTAATGTGCATACTAACTAGGCCCTCAGTGACGCACAAAAAGCAAGGCGTGCACTGAATGTGCATGACCACACTATGGGTCCAAAAGGCTATGCAAGCGTTCGCCAAAGACTACAGGCGGAGTCTGCGGCTACTCAGCAGTCTGCTGCTACTCAGGAGTCTGCTCCTACTCAGGAGTCTGCCACACCCATGCCTCGCCATGATATCTGGATAGCTGGCAGGCAAAACAAGAAGGGTGAAATAAAGAAGCCTGTAACTACTGAGGCGGCTGCAAAAATGGTAAAATACAACTCTTAGAGAAATCATTTGAATATTGATTATTTGTGGTGTTAACTTACCAATTTCTGTTTATGGTGATTAGTGGGAGCTGCACGAGCAGAGGAAACAAGGCACGTTCATCCCTCAGGGCACAAGGGATGAATTGACAGTTGCTCTGGGTAACCCAGAGCATCCTGGACGTGTTAGAGGTGCCGGCGCTGGTGTTGGCATCAAAGCATTCTTTGGGCCATCCCAGCGCAAACTCAGAGCGGGACTTTCTCAAGAAGAGGTAACCTATTCTTTTTTTAGAATGTTACTACAAAAGGAAATTCATTAATAAGAAGCTAATGTTTCTTTTATCCATGTATAGGAGAATAAGAGAGTTGAGGATTTAGTTGCTAAGAAGGTCAACGATGTAGTTGCTGAGAAGGTCAAGGAAGAATTGCTGCGGTGGCAGGCATCTCAGGCTTCCAATCAGCCTATGACGACCCACTCTTCTCCTGATGCACAGACTGCGAGTAATCCTGGAGACCCATCGCCTAGCACGTCTGTTGTAAGTATTGTTTATGACATTGTAGCTAGTCTTTTCAAGATGATATGTTTTCAAGATTATATGTATATATGTATAACATTCTTTACGTAAATTTGTAGGAATTGAAGCCATGCCGCTTAATAATGCAAGACTATGTTGTTGCAGAGGCGCAGGCTTACCAGTCCCTTCCTGGGGCAACGTTTCATGGGACTCCAATGCCGTAGGGCTACATTTGTGTGAGCCCGCTACATGTATTACCCGATTGGAGGGAAGTTGCATTGCCATATGCCCACCCAGATATTGATACACTTGGTGAGGCAGAAGGCGGGGTCATATTGTGGCCCAAAGCAGATGTCGTCTACACGACTGAAATTGTAAGATAAATTTACATTGATTTAGACTGTTAATGTGTATATATGATGTGAACTGATCTGAAATTATATATACAGGTTAAAAAGAAGACACCAGGAGCACCTAGGCCTCCACCTCCACTTCCCGCATTACCAACTTGGGTTCCAACTGACCTAACATACCCGTTAGGTCCTGCTTGTAGGGGAATGGCATGTTGGCTACGGGCACACAATATACATTGCCCTATAATAGTTTCTTTAGATGCAGATTATGCAGGTCAATCATACGATAGCTCTTTATTTATATAAGATATTATTGAGCTGTTTATGTATGATTGGTTGAATACATCAATGATAGAGACATGGATAAGGTGAGATCTTGTTTATACATCCATATACCTTGTGTAAGATCCGGTGATCTGGTTTCTTATATATTAATGCATACGCCTATATGTTTTGTAGCTACTTAGTCGAAGATCATTGCAAACAATTTGCATATGATCATGTGGGATTTTTGATTCCATCATTGATTAGTTTGGTAGCTAAAGACCCTGATAATGTTCAACAATACTGTATAGATGCTTTTACAATTTTTGGTCAGCAAAAGAAGACGATAATAATAGCTCCATTCAATGTCAAGTAAGTTTACTTTATTTATAATTTGGACTTAGGAAATTCCATTTTTATTTTGCATTTTGAGTTATTAATTGTTAACTTCTTACCTCTAGCGGTAGACATTGGGAGTTACTAGTTATTGTCCCCGGGACATTCACTGTTTATTATCTAGATCCTGCGGGGAGTACATTGAACACTAAAATTGGACACGTAATGAGAATGCCATTATTCTGGTGAGAAATATTTCATGTTTATATCCGTTAACATCTTTTATTACATTACTATTTACTTATGCAATTTATTGTGTTATATTAACATGTAGGGGTTTAGATGCATTCAAAAATGCTGGAGGAATGGTCCCAAGGAAAAAGAACCAGCCAATAAATTGGCAGAACGTACAAGTAAGTTCCCGACTCGAATATATATATTATTGATGTGAATTGTGCTTAGTTGTATTATTTTGTATGTTTCAATTTATAGTGTGCTACACAAGACAATGGCTGGGCATGCGCATACTATGTGATGCAATTTATGCAGATGATTATGAAATATGCCGCATTGGACATCGATACCATACATGAGGTATTATATATAGTCTCATTAGTTAGTATGAAATATATCAATCTTATCTTATTTTTATATTATTACTTATATATATACATCATTCTCTTTGCAGGTGTTTAAAACTGACCACACTATAGGTAAATGCTTAAAAAATATACATGCTCCATATACGATGGAAGCATTAAATGAAGTAAGAGAAGAATGGGCAAAAGCCATACAAGCAGTGGCAACTGTAAGATATAATTGGGATGTTGATAGCGATAATGAATGATACTTTGTAAATGAATATTTCTGAATATTAATACATGTATTTGAATGTTTCTATATGTGTGAATGTGAGAATTGAATTGATGTCTGAATGTATGTACTTGTGTGAAATTTTCCTTGTGACTTTTGCAGGTTTGCGGCCTGTTTGTAGGCTGATATCAATGGATGTCGTAAACCTGCAGTTCAAAAAATTGAACTGCAGGTTCTCATCCTGCTGACCAGCCACAGCAGGCCTGCAAACTGATATGAAAAAAAAGGCATCGGTTATTTATAGAAAACCGTCAGCAAAGACCTACAGCGTCGGTTTTTTTAAAAAAAACCGATGCCTGATGTGGCCAAAGCAGTCCTGGAAATGGCGTCGGATATTCGTATCAAACCGACGCCTATTTAATCTATAGGCGTCGGTCTTTTGGTATCTAACCGACGCTAAAAGTATTCGCGCCACAGAAAATGGCGTCATGTAGGGCACTTTATGCGTCGGTTATCTACTAAAAGACCGACGCTATATTCCATATAGGCGTCGGTTGTTTAGTAAATAACCGAAGCAGGAAGTGCCCTAGATGACGCCATTTTCTGTGGCGCGAACACTTTTGGCGTCGGTTATATACTAATCGACCGACGCCTATAGAATAAATAGGCGTCGGTTAAAAAACTGACGCCGAAGTGTTCGACCTTTAGCGGCGCCCACATAGGCGTCGGTCGGAAACCGACGCCAAATAAGGTTAAACGACCGACGCCAAAGGCCGTTTCTGTAGTAGTGAATGCTCCCATTACTTTGGAAGTGATAAAAAACAACATAAAAAGAAGTCCCCTCAGGTTCTTGAAAAGTTTAGGTGGACTAGAATGGATTTGAAGATGTAGCGAGAAAATCTAGAACTTCGAGATTCAAAGAAACCCTGATTACATATGTGTGAAGATATTGATGAACACTAAACTTGTCATAAAAACATGGGTTAAAAAGGAGGTGAAGAGTCCAAGGCTGAACACAATGAAATTAAGAAGGCTCTTATGCATGATTTTGTAGAATGGAGATCTTTCAAGGAAGATAATGAAACACAGGGAACATTCACTATCCTGAAAAAGACAACAAGAAGAATTATATTGAAAAAGTAGTAGGGAAAAAGGATGAAAAGAAGGGAAGTTAGTGATATCATCTTTAGCTACTTAATGTAGAAGGCCATATGGTTAATAGGAAATATAATATTAAAGATTGGGTGGTTCAAATTTAAATTCATATACAAACAAAATTTCCACAAAGCCATAAT
The DNA here is from genome assembly GCA_963693085.1 of Alisma plantago-aquatica. Taxonomy (NCBI): domain Eukaryota; kingdom Viridiplantae; phylum Streptophyta; class Magnoliopsida; order Alismatales; family Alismataceae; genus Alisma; species Alisma plantago-aquatica. Next base: position 1,258,879,323 of record OY856411.1, on the reverse strand, counting down.
GGAGTAATACATGGAGTGGAAATTGAATCTTACTATCACACATAACAATATCCTATCTGTAGAGGTAGATGAGAAAAAACAATAGATGACTTATGGAGTATAGGGGTCAAAAAATCACTAGGACCGTATGGTTTCAATGTTATTTTCTATAGAAGATCATGTCATAATATAAAAGAAAACATGTTTAAAAGTATCAAATTGTTCATGAAAGTCTCACAGTATGGTAAGATAGGTAAATCATTATTTTTTTATTCTCATCCTCCAAAAAGGAGATCACACTCTCTCTATATGAATTGGATCCTTAATCTTGTTGTTTTGTCCAATATAAACTTATTTCTAAAATTATAGCATCTAGTATAAAGATGTCTTTCCCTATCTTATATACATTAATAAACTGGCATTCGTGCATGGTAGAAGCATCTTTTATTGAGTTTTTCTTTCTGAATAATTCCTTCTATATTTTAACATACAAAGATGAAGTAGAAATCCCTACTTGAATCTAGACATAACCAAGGTATATGAAAATGTTAGATGGGAAACATTATGGCAGACCTGAAGGAAATGGACACCAGTGACACATGGATTTGTTGGATGATATAATGCACATGTGATTGATATTTATCTAGTCCTATCACTGGTCTGTGTTGGTGTTCAACAATAGTGATGATTTAAGGAAGGGGGACCCCTTCATTATACTATGGATATGGAGTTTTTTTGCATAGAATATATGAAGGTTGAGAAGGAAAAGAATATTTATGCATACATTATATGACCCCTAACCTAGATTGACCTAAAAACATGTTTTATCATCTTAATTGGGTTATTCATTAAGTTTTAAACTCATTTGATAAAGTGGTATCTCTAATTTGACTCAATTTGCATTGTTTTTACCTTGTTTTGGTAATTTCATGTACTTTTGCAAACTAATGAATAAATTCACCATGATTGAGGGTCGAATTGCAATATGTATTTAATTTATATAAGTGCATGTTATGTTTCACACTATTTATTGTTTGGATGACCTATGGACTCTTTTAAACTTTGAATGATCAGAGTTTACCTTAGCCTAGTGTAGTGGTTTTGGTTGTGTGTCGAAGAAATTTAGCCTTACGAACGATGGAAAGTCAAATTTATCATTCAATGGAGATCATGGGTTGACAATTGATGAGAATCATGGATCTCTCAACCGATGAGAACCCTAGACCCCTCAACTGATGGGAGTTTTAGTTTCATCAATCGACAAAAAATAGGGCATGAAAACTAATGGGAAAGCTAGAAGATAAATCCAATGAGATGGTAGATGAGGTAAACATATGGGATATTAGGCTTGTTGACTAATGGAATAATACAAAGATTTTTTAGGCGTTTTGACTTTGTAACTCTGTAAACACACCTTCCCCATTTGTCCAATCAGTCAGTTGACACTTCAGGATCTTTTAGAGGATGCACATCAAGCCCACTTGGTCATTGAGATGCCAAGCTAGTTCATGAAGCTTCAAGGTATCCAATGAACTTGAGTTCAAGCTTTACATGTTGATGCATGCCGTTCATCAACCTTCTCTAGAGTATTCTAAGAAACCTAACCTGGATTCTAAATTTCAACATGTAAGATCTTCTCTCCTAATATATTTCCTTTGGGATCTTTTTTTTTGAAATAACTGAGTTAGATTTTATTCAAACTGCTCTCGGTAGGCAGAGTTAAAGTTTAATACAAAAATAGAAGATGATTGAAGCTCTTCCTCATATTCTTTGAGGCTGAGTTCTGGGCATACATTCCATTCATGTTGTTGGACGTCATTCTTGGCTGACCATTTGGCTAGGATGTCCGCAATTCTATTAGATGATCTCCTGTTATGGGTGATTTTGATATTTCCTTTCAAGGTGAGGAGGTGTTGCAGATTCTTTTTGAATGGCTTGAATCTCTAGGGTGTTTGTATAAAAGATGACTGGGTGTCTTGTGGATACTCTATATATAACCGATGTGGCTGCTTATACGACTTTTAGGAAGAAGGGACTATACAAGAGGATGTAGGAACTTTCACGTGCCAAAATTTCACAATTACAAGAGCAAATTGTTATAAATGGGAAGTGTACCATCAAGATATGGATTCTTCGCAAACTTCACTTGAATTTCAATTTGTATCAAATCATTTGTTTGACATCATACGTATGTAACACTAATAGTGAGACTCAAACAAAACATCACATGTACTACTAAGGCTACTAAAACAAACAGCCCATATCATATATCCGTTTTCAATGCTAGTAACAAATAACTTGAAACATCAAAACAATCAAGTGGAATTTGTTTAGGGAGTTTCAATTAATTTTGTCATCTATGATAGTAGTTTATTGACAATAATCTTGCACTACGTGGATGACATTCTCTCAATGAGAAATAAATAGGCAATTACATAGGCAAGTGGATAAATATACCATTCATCAATATATAGAAATCCACAAAATCTAACAACAAGAGACTCATGAACACATTGACATGGGTTTGAGAAATGAGAAAACTTATCCATGTTGAGATATATGCATCCGTGATTGAAGGCATCATAAGGTTATGTCTAGACAATTATTGACTTCCTTTTGACCCTTTCATAGGTTGTAGATATCTCCTTCCAATGACATATATACATTCATGCATGCATACATACATGCATACATCATACAGACATAAATTCATACATACATGCATGCATGGACACATACATGATTTCTCTACCACCAAACATGCGTTTCTTGATTTCATACCCCTCTGGGTGTCACTGACCATGTTGTAGGTTGTGGAAGAGGGAGGGATCTATCTTTCTCTCTTAATCCCAAACCATACAATATTTCTCTATCAATGGACCCATATGGACCGATGTCCAACTATGATGGATACAAATGATGTCACCCTTTTCATCCCACCCTTATTTGTACACATCCGCCACCACGTAGGACCCCCAAACTGCCAAACCATGAACCTTATCCACATGACGCTGCCAAAAACCCACCGGTGCGAGAGAAATGAGGTGGGAAGAGGAAGATGTGAAACCAAGTCATTGTCAAAGAAAGGGAGAGGATGAAGGATCCAATCTACCCTAAACCAAATACCATGGATGGGAAGGTCGTGATCACACTAGAGAAGGAGGAGTTTGAACTCGTGCAGGATGTCTAGGACATTACTATGATGGTGTATGTGATGGAAAAAATGCCCGACTTTCCCCACATTAGCACATGTATTGCAAGGACATGGTGAACAAATGGAGACTATTAATTGCTATCATGTGAGAATGGGTTATTTCTGGTTAGTTTTACTGATGATGAGGACAAGAACATCTTTCTGAAGCTCGGGACAAGATGGTTTGATGGAAACCTATTCATGGTCAAGGACTATAGATATAGTGATGAAATTGATATAGATACATTTTCATCAGTTCTTGTGCGGATAATACCCTTGTTGAGGCACAGGTGAACCTAAAAAGTTTATAACACATTAGTCACTAGGATCGTATGTGTACTGCATATAGATAGTAGAGAATTAGAAGATTCAGATTGAGGAGACGTCAGGGTTCTAGTTGATCTTGTTGCATAGAAGAAAAAACCAACCACAATGTGGTTGAAGGTTTTTACATGTGAAGAGATACCCATCAAGATCAAATGTGAACAAGACCCTCCGAGATGTACTACTTGTTCGTTTGGCCATGATGATGAGAAATTCATTGTTTGTACATAGAATAATAACATGAATGAGGATGGCATCACGATGACATATAAGAAGGGATTATGGAAGAAGAAGAAACTCAAACTAATAAAAAAGAAAAGCATATAATGTTGAGGAATCGACTGTCAATGAACATGCAATTGAAAAATAAAAGGAAGATGGTGAAGGGCCCAAAAGAGGCAAATTTACCAAACAAGAGCTTGCAAAATCAAATTTCTGATACATTAATCCCACGGGGAAATGAAGGAGTAAAATATATCTTAACTGGGAATACTTTGAGTCTCTTGTTGGCTCAGATAAGGAAGAGGAGGACTTGCTTAATGTAGTAGCAAAGAAAAATAAAAAGTCTATGACAAAGAGGATGGAGGCTCTGAGACGTATTGAGTCCACCATTAGGTAGTGTCTTTCCTAATAACGAATATAAGGGGTTCTTGCAAACCCACAAAACAAAAAGAGGAAAATAAGTTAATGGGTCTCCACTTTAAGTGTTTTTGTTGTTTCTCTATTAGAAAACCATATAAAGAAGAGGAATAAAACACACATGTAATTAATATGTTTTCACATGGATGGGATTGCATATCCAATCATGATGAGGTTGATCTAGTACATATATGTGTAAGGTGGAATCCTGATATATGGATGGTACATATTCTAATGATGACTTATCAATAGATTAATATGGTATGTGAGAAAAATAAAATGCTAAACGTTATGATTAATGTAGTGTATGTACTCAACCTTGTACATCAAAGGAGAAGCCCATGATGAAATCTAACACATATTTCCACAAGGGTTGATCTTCCATAACTGGTGTTTGGTGACTTTAACAATGTTAGACTACAATCCATGAAAAGAGAAGGACTTTCTTTACCCGCGGTTGTGATTGATCAATTTAATGGTGCTAATAAAGCTAAAAATTTTGAACTCCCTATGACATGTAGAGATCTAATTATGTGGAACAATAATGAGATATTAGATTCAAGAGAGATATTATCTTATATTGAGTGTTAGTGAATGACACATGGTTGAATATAATTTCTAATGCTTAATTTAAAGATGAGGCATCAGATATCAGTAGTGATAATGCTCCCATTAATTTGGAAGTGATAAAAGAACAACACAAAAAGAAGTCCCTTCAGGTTCTTGAACTATGAGGTGGACTAGGATGGATTTGAAGATGTAGTGAGAAAATCTAGAACTTCTAGATTCAAAGAAACCATGATTACATATGTGTGAAGATATTGATGAACACTAAACTTGTCATAAAATGATGGGCTAAAAAGAGGTGAAGAGTCCAAGGTTGAACACAATGAAATTAAGAAGGCTCTTATGCATGATTTTGTAGAATGGAGATCTTTCAAGGAAGATAATGAGCCACAGGGAACATTCACTATCCTGAAAAAGACAACAAGAAGAATTCTATTGAAAAAGTAGTAGGGAAAAAGGATGAAAAATGGTGACAGAAACACAAAAGTGTATCACAATGCAATGAAAAGAAGGGAAGCTAGTGATATCATCTTTAGCTACTTAATGAAGAAGGCCATATAGTTAATAGGAAATATAATATTAAAGATTGGGCGGTTCAAATTTAAATTCATATACAAACAAAATTTCCACAAAGCCATAATGGAGTAATACATGGAGTGGAAATTGAATCTTACTATCACACATAACAATATCCTATCTGTAGAAGTAGATGAGAAAAAAAAATATGGAGTATAGGGGTCAAAAATCACTAGGACCATATGGTTTCAATATTATTTTCTATAGAAGATCATGTCATAATATAAAAGAAAACATGTTTAAAAGTATCAAATTGTTCATGAAAGTCTCACAGTATGGTAAGATAGGTAAATCATTATTTTTTTATTCTCATCCTCTAAAAAGGAGATCACTCTCTCTCTATATGAATTTGATCCTATAGCTTGTTGTTTTGTCCAATATAAACTTATTTCTAAAATTATAGCATCTAGTATAAAGATGTCTTTCCCTATCTTATATACATTAATAAACTGGCATTCGTGCATGGTAGAAGCATCTTTTATTGAGTTTTGCTTGCTGAATAATTCCTTCTATATTTGAACATACAAAGATGAAGTATAAATCCCTACATGAAACTAGACATAACCAAGGTATATGAAAATGTTAGATGGGAAACATTATGGCGGACCTGAAGGAAATGGACACTAGTGACACATGGATTGGTTGGATGATATAATGCACATGTGATTTATATTTATCTAGTCCTATCACTGGTCTGTGTGTGTGTTCAACAATAGTGATGATTTAGGGAAGGTGGACCCCCTTCATTATACTATGGAGATGGAGTTTTTTTTGCATAGAATATATGAAGGTTGAGAAGGAAAAGGATATTTATGCATACATTGTACGACCTCTGACCTAGATTGACCTACAAACATGTTTTATCATCTTAATTGGGATATTAATTAAGTTTTAAACTCATTTGATAAAGTGGTATCTCTAATTTGACTCAATTTGCATTGTTTTTGCTTTGTTTTTGTAATTTCATGTACTTTTGATTTTTTTTGGTATAGACCATTGTGTGTGTAGGTTCTGGATGGAATTTTGATGGAACCAAGGGTTTTTCCAGAAGTTTATATGGCAATGGGCGTGTGGAGGGGTGTGGAAGAGATTCCCGATCAAAGGGATATGTTTGTTAATGTATTTCCAGAGAGGGGATGCAAATCGTTTCGTGGTTTTGTGCCATGGTGGGATTTTTTTTGTAGTATTTATTCTAGATTAGGTCGCTCCAGATTTTGTTTTTGTTGTTGGCCAAGCTATTAATGATTTTAGTCACTAAGCATAGAGCATGAGTTTCAATATCTATGATGCCCCATCCTCCAAATCTTGTAGGGGCTGAGATAATTTTCCAGTTAACCAGGTGAAGATGTTTTTTATTGACCTGAGAGTGTTTGTGGTTATTCCAAAGAAAACACCTCCTAATTTTGTCGATGGTATTTTTTGTTTTGGTAGGTAGTGGAATGCAGTTGAGGTAGTGAGTAATGATGGGGGTGATGCACTATTTAGGAGAGTTAGGCGGCCAACAAGGTTGAGGAAGTTATTTGTCCAAGAGTTTAGTTTGATGTTGATCCTGTCTATGATGGGGGCCCAAACAAAATGAGTGATGTTGTGGGGGTGATGGGTAGGCCAAGATAATTTGTCAGGAATTCTTCATGCTTGCATTTGAGGAGGGTTTTATATCTGTTGATAATGTGTCGATTAGTGTGAACACCAAAGATGGAGGACTTTTGGAGGTTAATTTTTAGTCCTGAAATGTAAGAAAAAATACCAATGACTCTAATGGTACTTATGATGGTGTCGTCTTTTGGTGAAACCAGAATGATGGTATCATCCGCAAAATGTATGATGTTTTCCTTACATTCATAGGGGGAGGAAATTAGTCCATGGGCAGAGCCAAGCTTGATCATCTTTGTGAGAATGGAGGTCACAATTATGAACAAGTAAGGGGATAGAGGTTCTCCTTGTCTGAGCCCGTTTGTATTTTTCAAGTATCCAAAGGGTGAGCCATTTATAATTGTGGAAAAGTGATAAGTGGATATACATGCATGTATCCATTCTATCCAAGGATCTGGGAAACCAAATCCAACCATAGTTTTAATGAGACAATTCCAGTTGATGTAGTCAAAAGCTTTCTCAAAATCTAGTTTGATAGCTATCAGAGGGGTTTTGTTTATTTGGCACAGATGAATAGTCTCGTTTACCATCAGGTATGCATCTTGGATATTTTTATCTTTAAGAAAGGCATTTTGGTTGAGGGAATGATGTTGTTGATGTAAGGTTTCAATCTATTTTCCAAGGTCTTTGCAATGATCTTGTAAGATATGTTGATGAGGCTAATAGGACGAAATTGTGTTATATATTCAGGATGATCAGATTTTTTGATGAGGGCAATGAAGGTTTCATTTAGATGCTTGAGGATGTTGTGAGCATTGTTTTGTTTGTGGATTTCTTGGAGCAAGGCCAAGAAGTCTTTCTTGAAATGATTCCAGTTGGCAAGGTAGAATTCCACATTTAGTCCATCAGGTCCATGAGATTTGTTTTTGCCAAGAGACTTTATAGATGTATCAAGCTCATCAGAACAGAAAGGCTTGATTACGTTTGATGGAGAAACAATCTTTGTCGGGCAAAGAATCTGCCAGTTTATAGAGTTGAGGAAGGAGAGACTGTGATGTGTGTTAAAAATTTTGCCTAAAGTGTTCAACAATGTGAGAAAAATAATGTGTTTATTTGTGGTGATGACCCCTTGTATGTTTAAAGAAGCAATGATATTTCTTCTATGGTTATTGTTGCAAATGTTGTGGAAGAATTTTGTGTTTTGTCCCCTTCCTTAGCCCAAGTGACCTTAGCTCTTTGTCTCCACTTGGTTTGTAGCGGACGATCGCAATGGTTCACACATGATAATAGTAGCTGGTAGTTTTGCTCGGTAAAAAGTAACGTGAGATCTGCTGGTTGTAGCTAAGTTGTACAAGGTTTATCTACACCAGACCACCCCCGTTTCCAGCATCATACCAAGTCTGGGATTTTGTTACAAAATCGATCATTTTGAGAAATAGAAAGCAATGCTTTCAATTTCCAATCTGCTAACCAAATAAAAATTGTGTCCTAATTCCTTGAGTTTAAAGGTAAATAACTTGTTCTACTCTCTACGAAACAGGCCCTGAGCTGGTCGAGGTTCTTTTCCTTTTTGCTGGCTTGATTTTTAGAAGTGGGGTGTTCTATAGGGAGAGTATTTGTGTCAAATTCGGAGGGTTTGGGGCTAGTTTGGTACAATGTACTCTAAGGTAGTAGTATGAATATAAAAAAACTAATAGTTTGTAAGATAAGGGTACAAAATCTACTCTAGTATTTGGTTCTGTGTAGGCCTGACACACTGTTTTCATCTGCACCTATTTGGTAGGATGCAATTTTGTGATAGATGGCAGTGGTGACTATGTACCTAGCCCGTCAGCTATGCTCTTCTACACCTGACTACCCAGAATTAGGGTGCAGAACAAACTTTGAGAATTCAAAACAAAATGGGTCCAACATTGCATCACAATTGTGAGAATTTGTTTTCGCAGATGCAAACCAAACAAAACAGCCAAGCTAACTCATTACTTTTAATTGTGTTTGTTTTATTTTACACCCTATCAAACTAGCCCTTGGTAAAAACATTTCGAATTTTATCCATATAATAATTCTTAAGGTTTGAACTAACTACTCATTTTATTGGATCGATAATGAAATTAGGTAAAGATTATTGTTCGATTTTAAAAGGTAGAGATGACTTTGGTTCTTTAAATTCAAGAAATTCTATAATCTGGGTCTAAGTTGGTTGATAGAAAATGGAACTAAATCGGACAATGGTTTTGTCATCATTTAGGCAAAATTTGCTACAAAACTGAGGTTTTCGAGTGGATACAACAATTTGTTTGGAGCATATCAAAACCAACTAACTTCTTGGGTTGAAAATAGATTCAGCCATTTTCTAACTTCATGTGTGCAAAACATTGATACAACTAAAACTAGGTTAATCGGATCCAATCATCTTCCATGATTGAACAATCAAATTTAACATCCAACTATAAATCGGTAATGTATAACCTAGATCTAATCTACTTTAATGTCATGCATTTAACACTTTAATAAACTATCAAGATGAAAATGCCTCAAGTTGTTAATTTATGAGACATCTGCCTCTAGGGTTGATAGTCGATGAGAGCTCACAATTTTCAAATTGACTCACTGTAAGAAGTTAAACCCAAGAGGGGATCCATCCCTTGCTCAATGAAATAAAACTCACCATCCATATAATAAACACACACCAAAATTTCACAATGGATGAACTAATATTTATTTTTTAAGATCAAAGTATAGTGGCGAAATTGAAAAGCATTTAACTATTATAACTTTGTGTCTGAAGATTGGACATCTACACCATGATGGGTGAAAACAAGATGCAAACTACTAATAAAATGACTAAGACCTATTGTAGAGGGTAACCTGATCATCCCAATTCTATCTTCAAGAATAGCAAACTACATTGGTGTGGGTCATGCGTCGACAGGGTCAACACCTTCAACTATTCTTTCACCTAAAGGGTTGGAATCAAAACCCCACAAAAGAAACAAGGTGGAAAAATTATTAGCAATAGGCGGTATGTGCATATAATAAAGAACTATGATATATGAAAGAAAGGTGACAATATCTAAAATAAAAAGGCATCCATCAACTAAGGGGATATGAAAACATCTAAATGGATGTAAAAATAATTATACACAATACATTATTCAAATGTAAAGGGATAAAGTCAAATCTTGATATATCATATAGTTTTCAATAATTATTAGCATACAATTTATTATGAAAAGACCAGTATAAGATAAACAACATGTTCATGGCATCACCTTACAAACTTATGGGCATCACCACGCAATATAAAAGCACAAGAGCCATCGCCACCTCAAACAATGGGCATCACCACCCAACAAGGAGGTAAAGGCATCATCACCATATTGTTCGGGAATAGGTGTCACCACCTAGTTCCAACAATAATATAGCGGGCATCATCACCCACAATTATGGAGTAGGTATCACCACCAAATTCTAAAACTCATTATGGGCATCGCCACCATAAGTATAGCAACTGATGACTTTATGGTAGTCATCATAATGCAATTTTTTCACAAAATAGGGAAGTAATAGTAAGGTTTAGTCAGACTTATCAAGGAGAATTCTATTATGGGGTTACTCAATAGGATTGGATCAATTATACAAGATTTACATGTAAGTTTAAAACAATGATAAGCAATCACATGGTGAATTAAGATTTTCCACTTCATAGATGAAACAACATACTTCAATATCACCTAGTAAGGTATAACTCTGAGTAAGGATGAACAAGATAAAAATCTTGGATACAAAATTTCAATATCGACTGAGTAAAGAAAATGTATGATACCTTTAAATTATAAGACCTAAAAGTGGAAACGGCGGCTCCCTGTCGTCTAGGGCTCTGGCGACCACGGTGGAGATCTAGGGCTCCCCCCGCGTGCGGCGCTCAAGCCTGGGGGAGGGGGTCAGGCGTCCTATTGGGCCATCACCTTCTCCCCCTGGGCCTCCTCCTCGACTTGCCTCTCTTTCCGATCTCCTTTTACAGGTGCCTCTCCGAGCTCCTCATCTCTCCCCCCTGGGCGGCGGCCGTGCGATTTGATTGGGATCGGGTCTTCTCTTTGGCGTGTTGCTTGTAGGAGGTGGTGGCACTCTTCTCCTGGCAGATTCTTGCTCAGATCTGCCTTGAGGCTGAGGCGGGTGGCTGGTGGGGGTGTCCTTGCTGGGGTTCCGGAGGAGGCGGTGGGGGTGTCCTCGCTGGGGTTTCGGAGGAGGCGAGTTTCCCTCCTTTGTTTCTACCTTGCAGGTTTTTCACTTGGGTGCTAGTTTCTGGCAGGCTATCTACCTTGTTCCACCGTATATCGGCGTTGCTTGTTCCTTTGAATAAGAATTGTTTCTCCTTCCTCTGTGAAGGCGGTGGTTTTTCTGGGTTTTTCCCCGGTAATTCAACCTTGGTTACGGCTAAATCTCGCTCTAGATTGATCTTATTACTCAGTTGTATGGCTTCGTTTGAGTTGATATACGAGCAGAATACCGTCTTGTTCCAGCCCCCCTACCACTACTTAACGCTCAAGTTGAAGGAATTCTTCAGGAAAAGCTGCTTAAGACAGCCTCAAGGAAGAAGAATCAATGCAGAAATGTCTCTCTCTCGTTCCAATATGAGTTGTAGTGCCCTTAGGTCACTGAACGTGACGTTTGTATGTTCTGTTTGTATCTTTCTCCCCAATTGTAGATGTCGTATGGCTAACAAGTAATGAATCGATCCATTTGCTCTAAAAAAAGACCTAAAAGTGGTCAAATAGATACCAAAGGAGGCATCTCACAACATATCTTAATTAGGTCAAGTGAGATAAAATAGGTGAATACCCAATTATGATTTAAAAGGAATGCAACATACATGAGACATGATTTAGTTAGATCTAAGGTCGAATCATATGTCCACTTAAGAGTTCAAGAACACCTATTCAACAATTTGATAAGTTTATAGTCAACCTCTTAGTAGATACTAAAACCCTATAAAATTAACTTTTTATTGTAAGGAATTAGTTTTTGAAAACTATACCACCTTATAGAAAACTCCTACAATTCCAAAACATATTTATTTATATTTTTAGGATTTATAGACCAAATAGTTATGAATATTTATTTATATTTTTAGGATTTATAGACCAAATAGTTATGAATATTTCAAATTTAGGTATTTAAATGGATTTTAGAAATATAATACTTCTAGAAAGACGGGAAAGCCATTGTATTATGTGATATTAGTAAAACCATGTGATACTTATCTTAGTAAAAAAGGAGTGATAAAACTTGTGTGATTATAGTTAACATATAGTGAGAAATTGCATGGGTGCCCTTGTGTTTAAGTCACGGACCTTAGTAAAATAGAGGCATGGGACATGACTAGAGTTCTATCACCTGCTTCATGATCAGGAGCACTAACACATTGGAGATCGATCTTGTAGGGTTTTGGTGGGAGGAGCGCAGTAGAAATATAAGAAATTTCCTAACAAAACTCTTATCCAATAGATTCATTGTATCCATAAACATCGATATAGTTGAACAACAACAAGACACGTCTTATGTCGGTCTAGAACTCACATTCCATGATCTAAAGTGGTTGATGGTGTTGCCTCCTTGTAATCATAGCAACCTTGTCTTCATCTTAGAGAATATGCTTGTCCTCAAGCCTCTGCCCAAGGGCCTAGAGGTCTATGTTGTCCATGTGGATGTGGGAACTCTTGGTGCACCGTTGGTCACTGAGATGAAGTGGAAGTCAAAGTTGTCAATGTGATATTATCACTCTTTCTAGTTCTTTTTCCTATTGTGGGTTGATCCTTGGGGTAAATTTCTCTCTCTCTAAGAGGAATGACACTTAGACAACTTATCCCACAATGTATGCATTTCCCTTTAGATGCCCACTCATTTATATAGGAAATTCGCAGGTTTGGAATTTCTAAAAATCTAATGTATTCATGAGTGTAACTTGAAGTAGAATCAAAATTGGAATCATACTAGAAATTTTAGTTGCCCAATTAGTTAACTAGTTGATTGGTTGGGACTAGTTGATTCACCCAATATACTGGTTGATTCACCCACTCAAGCAGCTGGCTTGCTCAGTTTCCCTACTCACTAGTTGAAATCTAATTCCAATTGACCAATTCAATTCCAAATCAAACAACTCAAATATTAGTTGTTGTTTCATGACTTCCGCTCAGTTGAATATCTAGGTTATCCAATCAACAAACTAGTTAGATTCCCAAATTGGTGATCAGTTGATTCATGGACAATTAATTGAGTTCTTGATCCAAGCAATCCAAGTTGGCTGACTAGCTTTCCCGACTTATTGCTTAAGTAGGAAATCATCATGTATAGGATTCACAATCATTCTTATCATATGTTTGATTGCAAACTTCATTTCCCTTATGCATACTTATGTGTGTGACCCAACATGTTCCACATTATGTTGGTAGTGATGTCCAAAATGTCACAAGCAAAGATTGATATCTAGCAACACATCATTGTTACCAAGTAATTTGAATAAGTTGAGAACAACTTTAACCTATAACTGACCAATGTTACCATAATCGTATGATCCCTTTGCACAGATATCCAGATTGAAACTGAGGAATGAAGTTGTCATCCTCTTAACACTTGATCTATGTTTCTTGAAACAAAGAAGACTATTCAAATTGTATCAGATCAATATCATATATTGACTCACATGGGCATGGACATGCATTTCATAGTCCCAATTATCAAGTGGGTAGAATATCAATCAAATGGAGGGACAAATTCCATCTACATCACTCAAAATAATCCACAAGTGTCACAATTTATCCAATCACTACCTGTATGGGCTAGTGTTAAGGTACACCCAACGTCATGTGATTATTGCAGTGACCATCTTTAAGGATCATAGTGACCACTGTCACATTGAGATGTGACACTAACTGCCTTATCATGGATTTCATGTGTCATACTTAAAGTGGATCTATCTCGTATGAACTTTCCTCTAACAAGTACCCACATACCTAAGTTGATATCTAATATCATGACTAAAGAAACACAATCATATTCATCATACACACAAGTTTTATATATTATTCTTGTCCTATAATATCTTCAATAATAACCAACTAGGATAATAAGAATGAATATTCTTAATATACATATGATCCATGTTCATGTCCTCAACCCAAACCATATGTCATCGACTCACAACATTCTTGGGACATTATTATATTTATTCACTATCTTAATGCTAAAACAAGCATAATAAGTAGAATTACCTTTTATTAATAATCAAATCATATATAATGTATCCATATTAAAATTATCACATAATGACTCTAAAAGCATACAACCAACAGTCTCCCACTTGCACTAGAGCCAATCATTCGTGAATCAAATTCCAAATGATCTAACATGACCATCATGCTTCTACTATGAAAGTGCTTTTCTCAGGATCAACAACATTTTTATCAGTTGGTACTCTACAAATATTTACATATCTCTCTATGAACTCTCATATGAGATGATATTGATGTAGTATGTGCTTAGAACTCTATGTGATATGGGCTCCTTAGCATGTGCAATGGCTTCATCATTGTCACAGTAAATCTCTATTGCATCCTCAATGATTGGAACCACCCCAAGTTCACTAATGAAGTTTTTTTTATAAGTAGTACATGCGTTAAGTAATAAAATGTTTACAAAGGAGGATGCATGCAAACATGAGATAACAAGATGTTCTACCATGGTGGACACATAAAAGGATGTGTACCCAAGTTCAGATGCAGAAAGAAAGAAAACAAAGTGAATGGGATTTAAAACAAACAATGTGTGTGGGGGAGGAACCCCTTAACACCGGGCCTCAACAAGAGAAAGGATGAAATAAAAGCTGATATGACTGAAAAAAAAATCCCCTTCCATCAAAAATCCCTGGTGGTCTTAGTTTCAGAATCCTGTGTCATCAACTATGATATCTTCCAGTGTGTAGCAGCCTCCACCACTTTGATCTCCAAAGATGTTATCATGGTCTTCATCTGTTCCCAACACCTGTGTTGATGTGGAAGTCAGTCCTGCAATGTAAGTTAATGTACAAGCAATGTTCAATGTTAGTCAATAAAAGGTGCCTAGGTCGATATGTGTTGTTATACTTTCTCTAGTTTCTTTCTAGCCCGATATTCTAGAGGGTGTTTATAATCAGATCATCTAGGGGAAGGTGTTTGTGTTGGGTTTGAGGTTTTAAACGTGTGATATGGTTAGATAGGAGTAAGTTACTAGTGATATTGTGTGGTGGGAATTATTTATAAGGGAAGTGAAGTGTGAAAGGGTGACTAGTAAAGAGGTGTTGTGTGGTTTCTTCTACAAATTGACAGAGGTAGCAACTAGAATCCCCTGGAAACCTATTCCATTGATGAGATGGTCAGTGGGGATCTTGTTACTAGAGAGAAGGTAGAAGAAAATTTTGTATTTTTGTGGACATTTCAATTTCTAGATGATTTTCATATTTGATGTGTGCCCTCTGTAAGTTAAGTGCAAGTAAGCAGATTTTAGAGTGTATTTTGGCCCCCATTTCCAAGTGATGCAATTTTATGTGTTATATTTGGGGTTATGAATGATGTCCTACAAAGTGTCAGCATGGAGTTTGTTTGAGAGGAAGAGATTTAGCGAGTTTGTCAAATACTGGTCAAAATTTTCAAAGCTCTAGCAATATTAAGATTTTTCAAAGATGGTGGTATATGAAAGTTGCATTTTAGATATTGTATGGAGTTGTTTTGAAACCATGGATCCCTCCAAAAGTTGATGTTTAAGTAAGTGTGGGGGGAGTTGCTAAGGTGTGTAATGATGTCAAAGTGCTTAATTATGTACTTCCAAAGTGGTGATGCTCTGTATTTGCTAGTTTTATGCCAAGGAGGGGTACGTTTATAGTATTTGTCAAGGATGAGAGTTTTCTAGATTTATCTGATTTTGTTGAATGAGCGTTGATGAACTTGGTGATGAGGCAGATGTCATGGATATTAATGTTAATGATACCCCAGCCACCATATTCAATTGGCGCCTGAAGTGTATCCCAGATGACTAAGTGTATTTTGTACCTCTAATGCTCTCTATAGTAGTGGTTCCATAGAAATTATTTTCTGATGGAGTCGATGGCTTTTAAGGTTTTACCAGGTAGGGGAATGCAACTGAGGTAGTGTGTAGTTATAGGGGTGATGACATTGTTAAGTAGGGTGAGGCACCCCACAAGGTTGAGAAAGCAGTTGGTCCATGAGTGTAGTTTGTGTTTAATTTTATCAATGATGGGTTTCCACAGGGAGTGTGTGATGGGGTGTGGAGATATGGGAAGACCAAGGTAGGTGACCGGGAAATGTTCAATTTTGCACTTATGAAGAGATCTATATCTATTAAAAAGATCGGTTGGGGTGTTGACTCCTATGATGGAGGATTTTGAAAGGTTTATTTTGAAGCCAGAGATGTATGAGAAGAGACCAACAATGCATATGGTGTTATCTTCAGGTTTGACCAAGATTGTTGTATCATTCGCAAATTGGTCAATATTTTCATAGCATTCAACAGGTGAGGAAATGAGACTTTGTATTGTGCCAAGTTTAATCATGTTAGTAAGAATGGAGGTGACAATGATGAATAAGTATGGGGAGAGAACATCTCCTTGTCTAAGCCCGTTGGTGTTGTGGAAATGTCCAAAAGGTGATCCATTAATGATGGTGGAAAAGTGGTTTGTAGATATGCAAGCATGTATCAAGTTGTTCCATTTTTTTTGGAAACCCATATCCATACATGGTGTGGAAGAGGTAGTTCCAGTTGATGTAATCGAAGGCTTTCTCAAAGTCTAGTTTGATAGATATGACCAGAGTTATGTTTTTTAACGAAGACGGAGAGTTTCATTTACCATGATGTAAGCATAATAAATGCTATGGTTTTTTAGAAAGGCATTTTGGTTGTGGGATATGATGTCCTCAAGCTATGTGTCATGTGATTGCTAAGGATTTTTATAATGATTTTATAAGATGTTTTGATGAGGCTAATGGGTCTAAATATTGGTAACTCCGATTAGGACAAGTAATATATGAAAATTGATTTACAGAATGAGAGGAACACAAAGAAATTATTGTTGAAGACTAATTTTGCTTTCGATTCAAAAATTATATCAAGATTCTATCTTTAATAGTTTAATCAATGAAAAACCCTAACCTTTGATGATTAATGAATTAGAAAGGGGTTATGTGAGTGTTTAAAATAGATATTAACCTGTTGTTAATAAAAAGGGCATATTAGATCTAAAAGGATGATCGTCATGCATAATTTGATTAATTTAGGGTTCCATATGATTTAATGAACCTTGAACTCTAACTGTGGTAATTATGATCCTTAATGATTTTAATTGGTCAAATTCATGTACAAAGCTGAGATATGATAGTTCTAATCTATTTGGAGTACACAGATTCCTAATTATGGGTAAATACCCTTGATATAATGTTTAAGTGTGACTTTAATCCGAAATTAGGGTTTGTAAGTAATTGAATAGAAATAGGGTTTAAAATAGTAAATGAAGTGAAACCCTAAATGCAGAATGAAACCCTAAAAAGGATATAGAAACCTTAGGAAGTGATTTCAAGTTGAATAGAAAGAATCTTGATAAAGTGTGTAGTAAATAGAGTACATGTGTTTTTCATGATTCTTGATTATGTGGTTGAATTACTTGCTTGGATTGCTTTCTTGGTTGGAATTGATATTAGCTTGAGAAATCTAATGAACAGGTATGTGGTTACGCTTATGAATAATCATTTTAGTTTCACGGCGATTTCCGAACGTGTTTATCGGTTGCTTGAAAATAACTGTTGGATGCCTTTTATTTCATGCAACTATAAAGTGACTATGATTATCACCATGAGTATATATATATAACTGGCTTAGATCCGAATCCACCTCTGGGGCGTGTAAAGGCTAAAAAGGAGTAACCTAGAGTAAGGTCTAGGTTATCGTGGGTTAGAAATTGGGCTACCAAGTGTAGTGCCATGAGACCCTTTAGCATGCCATGAGTTAAGGAGTGGGATACTTACGGGTAGTGCCATGTGACTCAACCCTAGAAGCTGATTCACCTATAGGTGTGACCATGCGTGGTTTAATGGGGAGCTACTATAAGGAAAGTAGTATCCAGGTCCACTGCAGGGACAGCGCAAAGGATAGGGAATGCATGGATCACGCAGTTATATTTAAAATGTAAAATTGTTTGTTAAATGGTAATTGGTTGCAATATATTATTATGAATAATTGCACGATTATTGGTTCCCCCATATACCAGCTTTATGTTGACCGATGTTTTGTTTATCAATGTTTTAGGTACAAAGCCAAAAGGTCATACAATAAATCGTCATATTGTGAAATACATGAATTAAAATACAAGGAGGATTAGTTAGAGTAGAATTCATATGTGGATAGAAGTTTAGAGATCCAAGTTTTCAAAAGGTATGCAAAAGTTTATTTTCTTACAGCTTTCCAGTTTAGTCTGTTAAAACTTAATAATTGTTCTTGGTTAATTGTCGAACCTTTGATCCAGAAATTATGTGTGCGGCTTCGACCTCTCGGTCTCCCTTAATTGGGGGTTACCGGAAGGTGGGGTCATAACATTTGGTATCAGAGCCTAGGTTCCTCACTTAACCATTAATAATTATTAAATCTTACAAACTCCATAGAACCCAAGGGAATTATTAGAGGATTATCCGAAAGACGGAGGTGTCTAGAAAAGGATCACGACTGGGGGCTGGCAATATTTTCCTCCGCACCACTAGTTGGAATACAAGGACTCCCGGATCCGTGTGACTGCCTGGCCAAAGTCTTAGGGTATGAATCGAAATAAGATACCTTTAGGACTTTCTCATCTTATTCATCCCTTCTCATCACAAATTCTATTAAGGACCTTAAGGATTAGGGTTTTCTCTCTTCTCCTCACCCTCTTGAGGTATGGGTAAGGTTGATAAGGTTTAAGGAATCCTTTACCAAATTAATGAAAAGCATGTAAATAAGATGTCATGTACATAAGCTTAATAAATTAAGTGTAAACTAAAGGATAGATACATGCTTAGGTTGTATGACATAAGTTGTCATGCCCTCAGGAGAGACTTGAGGCTAGACCTTCTTGTCGGGAGGATAGATAAAGGGAGTTAGTATTAGAGATAGAGATCTCCATTACAAGCAGAGACCTGGCACATCCTCTGAGGATGATGTTAATCCTAACCCTAAGTGAAGGTTAGAGAGAGAGAGATGGCATGATGAGTTAGATCAGGTGTTTGGATGGGCATGCCTTGGATGTCGTATGAGCCATAAGAGGTTGGATGACCTAGCACATTTAGCAACCCAACCCTGGAAAGGGGCGAGCATGTTATGGTGAAGAATAGCTCCTTCAAGGATAAGGCTAGTGAAGAACCTATGAGCTTATAGTAGCATGGCATAGTAGGCACCCATAGTACATCAGTAGTGTCGACAGTACGCTAAAACCCTGGCCATGAGAGTATGATGGTTAGCTTATAAGATAAACATAAAGGGGTAGGGATAACCTTGAGCAAGCATAAGTTTGAACATAGGCTTCACTATGTAGAGGTATGCTTGTGAGCTTGATCCATCTTCATAAAGAGAGGACCTTTAGTATAAGGCCGGTTGCGGAGTTAGCTCTAGAGAGAGAGAGAGCATGACCCATGCAAGAAGGTTGGAAGCCTAGAATCTGAGATATGAGGAATAGTAGGGAGTTGAGGATGATGCGACCTAAGTGGACGATAGTGGTTGCCTCATGCTTGATCCATGAAGGCTGAGGATATCTTGGTCACCATGAGAGGAACCAAACTCTAGAGAGAGGATGAGGCTGCTAGTACCTCGATGCCTAGGGTATAGGTGTTTACCTCCTGAGATAGGGACAAGAGTTCTTTAGACCTGGAGAGGTTTAGTAAGCAGGTTGTGAGGCCTTGTACCTCGTTGGATGACCGGGAGGAGGACTCAACTCCGAGGTGTTACTTGTATAAAAGGGTTAAGGAAGTGCGTGTTATACCTTATACATGCCTGATTCGTGGTTAATATATTGAGCATGTAGTTGGTCATAAAAAAAAAGTGAACCTAGGGTTCCTAGGCCTAAGAGGGGAAGTGGTGTACCTAATGCTCGTGATGAGAATTAAGTTTCTATAGTATCGAGCATGGTACTCCTCATGTATAGAGAAAAAGGGAAACCCCTCATGGCTAAGTGGATGACATGGGAAGGTATGATCATGATCCAGTGTTGAGGATGAGAAAAAGTCTGACCCAGTATGGTTTAGTAGGTGGTCAACTTGTTCCTTAGTAGCTTGCTAGGATTAAGCATGCTCATGTGGATGTAAACCCGAGGCATAAGGGTGTTTGTGACCTTTGTTATCAAAAGGTGTAGTTTCCTCCCATCCTGGGAGAGGGACCCTTTGGTAGGGTGTATACCAGTTTTGTGGGTTTTGAGGAAACCTAAAGAGGTCTCATAGGATCTTAAGAATCTAAGTGAAAAATACATGGTATGAAAATGAACCTATAGACCCATAGATATCCATCTCTAAGTGCATGGGGATGTGTTACCATGGAGGTAACTGGTATGGGGCCTGACCAAGGTAGGCAGGTCAACATGACCCCTATGAAAGGATGAAAGTCAGCCCATGAATGCAAAGAGAGAGAGGTGATGAAGGCTTGGGTAAGGTTCTAAGTTAAACATGTACTATAAGAGAATCCTAAGTCTATCCTAGGACCAGGTAGGGATAAGACCGATGGAAGTAGGAGTTGCCTAATTCCCTAGTTGCACATGACCATAGGGTCGGGAGGTAACAACTATCATTGTTTGAGGGTCATGGGTTAGGAGATTGATCACCTTCATGAACTCCTGGGTCCCAAAGGGCAGATGAGTAGGGCACTCTTTGGATGTATAAGGGAAGAGGGATGACCCTAAAAGTGCCGACACCCTATAGACCTAGAGGAAATGACCAAGGATTGTGTGGTGACCCAAGTAGGTTCGAAACTAGTTTTCCATGGAGATAACTTTGATAGCAAGATGATTGTAATGTAGAGGCATAAACGACACGTTTCAACTCAGATTTGAAGGTGTACTGGCAATGTGGGATGTATCATCTCTACTCTTAGAATAGGAAGAACTTTGTGTTTGGACGGCCGCCAAATGCTTATTTCCTCTTGTTATGGGAGGGAGAGATGGGACAATACACATGCCATACACCAAGGATAAAAGATGATGTGAGTTGGAACGTTGCTACGAGGTATGAGGATAGAGATGATAACATACCTTGGTGGAGTGAATGATACATGGATGGTTTGCAAAAAAAAAGGAATAATGTAGTCATCTTATGAGGATGTTTTTATCATGAGCTATGAGTCATACAAGGTTGAATTCAAAAACCAAGAGGATGAGCTCATAGTTTTCTTGATGAAGATAGACTTAGAGCTGATATGAGATAATAAGTGGAATACATGAAGGTGTATGTCTTTGACTTTGCCTAACACCTAAGGATGTGAAGTGGTAATAGATGCTATGGTTAAGATATAGCTGCCTAGTTTAGTTAGAGGCTAGAGGAAGTAGAGGTTTCTAGGATAACCCTAAGATCGAGAAAGAAGATATGTTTGGATAACACTCAGATATAACAAGATCTGTTGAACAAGTTAGTGGTTGTTTGGTTAGCCAGCCTAGGCCTTGATGCAATGAAAGGATGGTGATAGAACCTTAGTACACCTCTTTGGATAGGAAGGTAATAAAACCCTGATGAGAGTGGTTTAGGGTATCTAAGGAATCAATCTTGAGGAATCATGACATACATGAAATCATGATTTTGAAGATCACCATACACCATGGTACTGCTGAGATAATGAGTGGTAGAAGTACTATGGATGCTGGAGACGAGGCTACATGTGGTATGTTGCCATGTATGATAGAAGGTGAAGGATGAGCACCGGTAGCCCAGTGCATTGATATAGAGGATAAAGAGTTCCTGAGAGGGAATGGGAGTTCATCACTATGGATGTTGTGATAAGTCTCCCCTAGACTAAGGAAGGTCAAGATGCAATGTGGGTTATGGTAGATTGCCTTACCTAGATGACATGAGAAAGAAAAAGTACTGTCAAGGGACCGATCGGTTTGAACTACATATGAGAGATATGGTTCAACTATACCATGATGTGAGTTCAAAAGTTCTTGAGTATAACCTAAAGGTTCACTTCTGTGAGGTGGAAGTAGAAACATGAAGAACTCTATGTTAGTACAGTTTATCACCCCTAACTAATGGGTAGTGTGATCCAGACTAAAGGGTCTGATGAGAGCATGTGTACTCATTCAAGGTGATATCTAGAGACAGTTCTTATCCTATGAAAGATGTGATGATAACCACCATAGACAGTATCGGGATTTAAAGAAGCTATGTAAGGGAGGTTGTGTCAGTCACCACTTTAGTAAGGTGATGTTGGTGAAGGGACCACGTGATGGTTAGAAAAGGACCACAATGTGTGTAGATTAAGTCTCTTTGATCGTGCAATGGCTGAAAGGAGCTTAGAGACGACGGGAGTTGTGAGTGGATGCAAAGTAGACTGACATGCAGTTTGCTGTGGGAGAATATGTGACATGAAAATCTGACCCCTCTGAGCTACAACTGAGAAAGCTGAGTCCCCGATACATGGGTCCATTGAGATGGATTGGTGGAGAAGGTTAACCTTACCCCTCAGGATAAAGAAACGTGTGACGAGTTCCAGGTGTCCAATTTAGAGCACTATGTGAGGTACCCCAACCATGTGCTGAGCAACGAACCTAGTGCGCCCCAAGGGAGGCTGAAATGGCCTGAGTCACCTGCGCAGTTTATAGACGCCAGGATGAAAGAACTCAGAGAAAAAAATATGTGATGATAAAGGTTCTTTGGAAGTGCCATGAGTAAGGTGAAGCCACATAGGGGCCAATGATGGACATGGAAACGTCTTATCCTGAATTGTTCATTTGCTTGATATAATTTTGAGGACAAAATTCCTATAAGAGGGGAAGGATGTTACAACCCCAATTTTTGGGTTCAATTGGTGAGAAATGTAATTTCTCATATTAAAGAAATTTGAATGAATAATGGTATAATTTGTTTTGAATAAATGGATTTTGTTTACAATAGCCTTGATGATTGTGTTGTGGGCTTTATTGGCTATTGGGCCCAAATAATAAGAAAATTCAATTAGTAAATGAATAATTGAGTTTTTGAGAAAATAATGAGATGGAAACCTCTAGAAGGCAAATCCAAAGAGGGATTTCGTGCCTCTTGGGTTCCAAGGAGTCCAAAGTTGAAAAGAAAAGGCAATAAGAAAAGAAAAGATTAATTAAGTATTTCTTTATTAAGAAAGAAATTGAAAACAATGGTAAAATGTGGAAAAAAAGTGAAAAGAGGTATAATTGAGTTATCCTTGGTGGAATTTCATATCCCAAGGATTCCTAATGTTAAAAGGAATACCAATGAGGAAAATAAAAGAGAAATAAAGAGAAATCCTCAAAAAGAGATATTTTAATAAAAATAAAACAAGATAATGAAGAATAATGCATTTATATGCATCTAGAAGGATAATGAGTATCCAATATAAAGGATTTAGAAATAATAGAGTTTCTTGGGATCCAAGGAGTCCCAATGAAGAAAGAGGAAAGAGAAAACACCAATAAAGTCAAATAAGAAGATAATATGATGCTTAATTAATGAATTTCATGGTATTGTTGAAGAAAGGGTATTTTCTACTAAAAGGAAATATAATTTCGTGGCTAATAGGTTAAAAGCCAAGAATATAAAGAGTAAGGGAGAGGATTTTCATATTTCCAATTATCCATGAAATAAAGCATAACAAAAGGATAATGAGGAGAGAGAAGAATACTTCTCCTAGAAGGAATATGATTCCTTTTGGAAAGGGACTCTTTGATTCGTGTATAAGCCTACCTAGGGCTTCGTTTCTCACCCCTATATAATGGGCTTAATTAATGTTTAAGTGTGCCTTTAATCTGAAATTAGGGTTTGTAAGTAATTGAATAGAAATAGGGTTTAAAACAGTAAATGAAGTGAAACCCTAAATGTAAAATGAAACCCTAAAAAGGATACAGAAACCTTAGGAAGTGATTTCAAGTTGAATAGAAAGAATCTTGATAAAGTGTGTAGTAAATAGAGTACATGTGTTTTTTAGGATTCTTGATTATGTGGTTGAATTACCTGCTTGGATTGCTTTCTTGGTTGGAATTGATATTAGCTTGAGAAATTTACTGAACAGGTATGTGGTTACGCTTATGAATAATCGCTTTAGTTTCACGATGATTTCTGAACGTGTTTATCAGTTGCTTGAAAATAACTGTTGGATGCCTTTTATTTCATGCAACTATAAAGTGACTTTGATTATCACCATGAATATATATATAACTGGCTAAGATCCGAATCCACCTCTGGGGCTTGTAAAGGCTAAAAAGGGATAATCTAGAGTAAGGTCTAGGTTATTGTGGGTTAGAAATTGGGCTACCAAGTGTAGTGCCATGAGACCCTTTAGCATGCCATGAGTTAAGGAGTGGGCTACTTACGGGTAGTGACATGTGACTCAACCCTAGAAATTGGTTCACCTATAGGTGGGACCATGAGGGGTTTAATGGGGAGCTACTATAAGGAAAGTAGTATCCATGTCCACTACAAGGACAACACAGAGGATAGGGAATGCATGGATCGTGCAGTTATATTTAAAATGGAAAATTGTTTGTTAAATGGTAATTGGCTGCAATACATTATTATGAATAATTGCACGATTATTGGTTCCCCCACATACCAACTTTATGCTGACCGACGTTTTGTTTGTCAGCGTTTTAGGTACAAAGTCAAAAGGGCAAACAATAAATCGTCATATTGTATAATACATGAATTAAAATACAAGGAGGATTAGTTAGAGTAGAATTCATATGTGGATAGAAGTTTAGAGATCCAAGTTTTCAAAAGGTATGTAAAAGTTTATTTTCTTACAACTTTCTAGTTTAGTCTGTTAAAATTTAATATGTGTTCTTGGTTAATTGCCAAACCTTTGATCTGGAAATTATGTGTGCAGCTTCGACCTCTCAGTTTCCCTTAATTGGGGGTTACCGGAAGGTGGGGTTGTAACATTGTATGTCAGGCCAAGATGATATATCCTCAATATTAGCAATCTGGTTATGATTGTCCATAGTATATGTAGTATAGCTAATAAAAGATGAGTATTGTACTGAGAGAAATGTGAATGTTCTAAAGATATACCTGGTTCTTATGAAGTGAAGAAATTTCTTCTGGTTTTCCCTTCTGGTGTAGTAGACAACGGGTTGATAGTTTGGATAGTTGAGAGCACTTTCCCTTTATTTTTTGCTTTGGATGCTAAGAGGATCAGATTTCATCAATGATAGCATATTTCAACTTCTGGACAATGTCTGAATCAATGCTAGTAGTGGCGTATGTGCTATTATTGTGGAAAGGAAAAGGTTTGAAGGAGTTATGAAGGGAGTTGTTGTTGTTGTCCGCACTAATGGAGATTATGTCCTAGGTCTCTTGTTGTTTGTGAAGAGGTTAGTGTCTTCTTGGGATATGGTGGTGGAGTTCTTTCTTTCCCAGACCATATTTCTTTTGGTTAGTTTTCTAATGGTTGTGAAGGTTTTCTTTGAATTTGTAGGATAGAACCATGATGGCGGATGTGAGTTGATGTTCGTGAATGTAGTCAAGACAGTAGTAGAATTTTCAATTGTAAGTTTAATTTTGTAGATTCCCCCCCCCCAAGTTTGATTTTTATGGAGGCAGGGAGGGTGATGGCTTGTTTAACATAGAAGACACATAAGGCTTGGATGTATTGGGTGCAATGAAGAGTGTCATGACTGACGAACTAAAGAGTGGCTCCGATAGTATGTGTAATGGCTCTGAAAACTTCAACATCCCAAAGGTGTGGGGGGAGATCAGAAATCTCTACCCAGCTCGATCCTCTAAAACTCACCAGCAAAGATCCTTGTTCGAGAGTTCATCTGGTGATATTTGTTTGAACAAAGCTAGTGCCACATGGAATAGTCATGACTTGTCCAAACAAGTGTCCCACTTGGTTCCTTTTAGGGACAGAGTATAGGAGTTGTGGCGGTGATAGGATCTTAGGTTTGAGGACTGTATTTCCAAAGAGAAGAAGGGTGATGGGTCTAGTGACATCAAGAATGTTGACCGTGTTGTTGTCAATGTTATTTGTGATGGTGACAAGGATGTTGCATCTAGTGAAAACTTTCAAAAGTCACATAGAGTTTTCCAGAAGATCAATAGGTAACTCCCTATCAAGATGCATCATAAGAGCCATGGTGAAGGGAGGTATGTAATCAACCAAAGGGTGGGTTGGGGTAAAAGATGATGAGGGTGAGTGACGGTGTAGGTTTGAAGTGGGTGATTTTATAGTAGCTTGGGGTTGCAACGAGTGGGGTTTTAATCCAGGGAGGTTTATGTGATCATGTGAAGGGGGGGGAGTAGCATCTGGTTAGGGTATTTGAAGGCATGCGAAAGGGTTTGGGGGTGATAATCGAGTTTCCATAGGGCTTTGGGAGCCAATTATATTTGAAAAATCTTCTATTGAGTCATGATCTATCAGTAAATGATGTTTTTGCATGGAAAGTTCTCTTTTTGTTGTGCAAGGTTCTGTGGTCGCCTAGGGAAAGACCAGGACGTAGAGAACATAGGTAAGAGAGGTGTCCAAGGTGGTCATAGATGTAGCATCACAATGGAGACATGCATCACGACATAGAGTGTCTCCTGCTAAAGCATCTGGTGCATTTCAGAGGTCAGAACTGGGGTCCATGAGAAATGAGCATCCAACCGTTTTGGTGGGTGTCTCTTATTAAGGTGGCAAGATCAAGGTTAGTAGCTGAGAGCTTTTAGAGCAGTGCGAGATTTAAATCATAGTTGGTCTGAGAAGGGGATTCATTTGGCAAAAAATGTAGACATGATGTAGTTGGAGAAGAAATAGCAGTAGTTTTGAAATCAGTTGATGGGGATTTGTTTCCATACATGTATGCAATGGAAGGTGGACATTGTACTAATGTGGTTGTGTGACGTCCCCGGATTTTGGTTTCTCCAAACCCTATTGGGAATGAGATTTCAGAATCTGAAAACATCATCCAATCATATCAGAAAGCGATGCGGAAGCATAATACGCGCATACATGAACATACAACTATAACATTCTCAACATTCAACATATTTATATTACAACATGAATTAAAATTGCAACTTACATTTACATAATTTGAAGAAAAGTTTACAAGTCTATGAACATATATGCTAATAGGATCTTAACACAATAGGTACAACCTGGACAACTGCTCACTTCCCGTCTTTTATCCCAAGCTAGCTCTGAACCTAAAACATACATGAAACAATGAATCAACACACAAGGTGTTGTG
Source organism: Alisma plantago-aquatica (assembly GCA_963693085.1). Taxonomy (NCBI): domain Eukaryota; kingdom Viridiplantae; phylum Streptophyta; class Magnoliopsida; order Alismatales; family Alismataceae; genus Alisma; species Alisma plantago-aquatica. The sequence goes on along the minus strand of OY856411.1, from coordinate 1,258,852,003 downwards.
CACGTGGGCAGAAAGATACATATATTTATGGCTTTCATAATTTAAAAAAAAGATTTGCAGAAGGAAAGAAAATCATAGAAAACACTTCTTTATTAAGCGAAATACGCCAATTTAAGTCATTTTCCTAGATGAATTGCATTATCAAGGTGGACTAGTACCAAAACATAAATATTGGGCCCATCTCCGTGTACCAAGTACTCTAGGGAAACTCCCCGTACACCGTGTGCTCTAGGGAGGTGTACTAGCCAACATTAATCCATTCCCTCATAAGGGGGATAATGAACACCTTAAATAACTACAAAGCATCTACTCGTAATTTATGTTTTCAAGTGACAAAACAACGAGTACTACATAGCAATACTACATCCAATATTTGCAAATAGAAGAGAGCATACATGCATATCATGATTGCAAGCAAGAAAACCATAGTCATATAATTAAATAAACCCACATACCTGAATTCAGAGATTCCTGTTTACATTCTGGATCATCTACATATCTGGTCATCACCTGATTAATAATAAATATTCATCATTAATATATGTACATCATATTCTTGGTAATTAGGTCCAATTTAGGGTTTTGGGCAAGTCTAGGTTCAAACTGGTCTAAACTTGTGTTTGATATTTTTCTACTAGCCAGGATGTCATTTTAGAGGTTTGGTTCAGATTTCATGATTTTCTGATGGTTGATCTATTTTCTAAAATTAAAATGAGGATAAGAGCCATTAATTAATCATTAATTAGAAAAGACCTATTATTTTGTGATAATAATCAATCAGAGTCTATAAAACAGTTTCAATCATAATTAGTCTTCTAGAAGGATTTTATGAGATTTTATTTCAATTGGATATCATTTATTATAATTAATGAACACTAAAAGAAGAATCATCTAATAATTTCAAAACCGTGAATATTACTACTTCAAATGTCTGATCTAGGTGTTTTATAATAAAGTAAGCATTTTTATGATTCTACTGGTATTTTTTGGGAATTATTTGGCCAGGGGATCTATTTTCTATGAATTTTACAAGATTACAATATTTTCTGTAAATGAAGATGGGATTTACCTACTTGGGATTTGTCTGGGCCGTTGATCTCATATCAGGGATCTCCTGGGTGCTCGCCACCTGGACATTTGAGTGAGGCACGGTTCAACATCCCTAAACCGGCCAATCCCCTTGGATTAGCACCGGCTGACCAGTGAGTCAGATCTCTCTCTCCCTCTCCTCGCGATCTCCACATCGCGATTCCCCTCTCTACTACTCCATCGCCTGACAAGGCATAGCACAACAGTCGTAGCCGCAAATCTCAGGAGGATCTGGCCTTGCTACCACCGTCATCTTCTGCATATACCACATGGTTATCATTAATCTGGACTTAAGCAGCTTCTGTAGGGGCAAAGACCGTCGTCGGCCAAACCATCAGCTTTCCAGTTGGGCGCCGCCGCAAGTATCATCTTCTGCAGGCTCTGTCTCTTGAGTGTGCGAGCGTCGTCGCACGGGAAGAACTCCAGTCGATGAGGCTCCATCGATCTTCATCCTCTACCTCTGCCTGAAGGTGGCGCCACAAGGACTCCTGACTTCTCCTCCTCAAAAGTTCAAACAGAGCTTCCAGCAAAGAACGCGGTATCTGCCCCTAGCGCCTCCTCGAGGTCTAGATCTGGCGAGCCCTCCCTTAAGCTATAGGCTCCATAGATGAGGATGAGGTGCTCTCTGGATTCATCTCTGAACATAGATCTATTTGGCTGTTATTGGTGGTGAGTGATGGTGGAGCGCTCAACCAGGCTCACCTTCTCCGGCGGCGACTGCTCCATGGCCTGACACTGCGACAGAGAAGCTCTGCCTCTCTATGACACATCAGCGCCACCGCAAGGGTGGACTCTCAAAGACCGAAGGAACATCTGCATCCTTCCGTTGAACCAGGCAACATCTGCAGGTTGTGTGGATCAGAATCAAGCTCCTCATCATCTGAACTCATACGCGCCAGCAAGATGATCATGGCAATCAACCGATGCCTTACCGATGAACTCGTCTGACCAAGATTTTATCTTTTTATCTAATACTCCTGTATTCTCTTCTATACCTTCGATCCCTTCTTCCTCATCCAATGTTCTATTGTTGTGTACGGCAGTGGGTGGAGAGGTGAGTGTAGAAGGGGAGGTTGATCGTTCTTTGTATATCACCTCGAGTCCATTGCGATTGGTAGTTTTGATCCGAAGAGTGTGGTAGACTCTGCTCACCCAGCTAGCCTTCGAGATTCCTCACAGGCGACTAATTCCTCAAGAGTCCCGTTTGGAACCACCTACTCCTCACATTTCGGAGCTGGGGGACAAAGGAGCCAAACCTCGATGCATAAAAGATCTAATGGACTATAGTCCTCATTCCTAATAATAATATCATCTACAATCTTATAAATTGAATAACATTTTACTGGAATGTCCGTTGGAACTGGAACTTGGAACATATTTTCACCACGACCAAGTGAAGCTTTCTTCCAAGTTGAAGGCACAATTTCTACTATTCATGCTTTGTTATATCACTAGTGGATGTTTACCTACATATAAAACTAATTAGGTATGATAATCATTAATTCAATATTTGGTTACACTTTTTGGGTGAAGAGAGTCACTAATTGAACAACTAATTCCTCAATTTGGTATCATTCATCCATGGCAGACTCGTGGTCTTAAGATACTATGTTTGGTATGAAAATCCAAAAATCTAGGTTATCACATTCACCCCACCTTATTTGGAATTTCATCCTCGAAATTCAACTAATCTCATTCTTAAGAGGCTATTTTGGGGTCGAACTTCATATACATCATTATTTCTTAGGTTCTAAGACCACCATAGTTGCATACACTCTAATTTCTCAGCTTAGGGTCTAGAGATTCTTGGGTGTTTCCACCCCACCTTATATATATGTGGAAGCATCACTTAATGTCTTAGCCATAACATGACATTCTGATATCTTAGGATTACATCACCCCTAAGGATACATGTTTTGTTCCTACTTTTAATGTTAAGGAGGAATTCGTTTATAGGCCATGATATTCAGATCGTTCAAATCTAACATCATTAATATGTTTTATGATCAACATCTTACAATGATTTCAACATTAGAGAAGATTTATCTTCATCCTTGATATTAGGATTTTTCTACATAAGAAGGGCTTATGTAACATGCTTGACCATTAGGGTTTCACTCTATGGCGTGATATTCATACTCAACTTAGAAGCATACATGGAGAGGGATCAAAGTTATGAACTATATTTCTGATCATATATCTTATGATCCAAAAATATCTTTATATCAAGTTCACGAGTTCAACTTTTTTATGTCTTGCATGTATTATGTGAAGGAGAAAAAAAATACTAAGTTTATCCCATGATCTCAACATCATATATTTCATGTTTCATATGAAGGGGAAGAGAATATTTTAAAGTCAAACTTATCATGATTTCAAGCTTGGGTACTACATGTATGATATAGGGGGAAATATAGAAAAGGTCAAGCTTATACAAGTGACTCCTCATATATAAATCATCTATATAGCTCAAGTGAGGCTTCTATCATCGTAAATTAAGAAGGAGAAGAAGAAGGGAGAACATGTATTTTGAGTATCTTTTGCACAAAGCATTATACTCTCATAACTAGTGTTCATATATTACCTCACTTGCAACTAATGCTGAGATTCACAAAATATGTCATTCCAGCTAGGACCTAACTCAGCCAAAGGATTGACTTTATCATATGGTTCATCTACCCATCCTTTTCTTTTACCCAATTCTCACATATAGATTTGAATCATGCATAAGGACTCAACTCAACACTCGAGAGTAATCTAGTGTAGGACATTTTTTTTTTTACATATCTCATATATTGGAGTCTAGGTCCTATGACCTTCTCCTTGTGGGTCTTACTCTCTCTAGAGTTCACAACATATCTCATCCTACCACTAGACATCCTCCTTGTATAAGAGCTTGAGGCTCATGCACACTCATCTCTATCTTAACTTAGCTTATCTTAAGTAAGAAAAAGGAATGTACTTTCATCATCACAACTTAGCATAGATCCTCTAAGAGTGGATTCAGCTCATCTGCAACTCAAATCTTAATAAGGAAACTTATACCATCATAGATCAACTTAGGTAAGATTCGAAATACTTATTTCCTTCATCTTTCTTTTGTCTATCTATCTATCACATAACCTTATGAGGCTCTAGACATCTAATCTAGATCTATTCTCTCTTCTAGACTGATGTCACTCCCTTTCACTTAGATTGCATGAACACCCACTACTCTCCTGTGTGAGGGACACATTTTTATATTTACATACATATAATAAAATACTATATAGTTTTTCTCCGAGAAAGAAGGCGTCAGAGAAAACTGTCGAGGTGCGAGCCGATTGGGAAACAAAACCAAACCAGCAAACTCGAGTGTCCCACACACAGTAGATAGTCTAGTGCCATGTCACCTAGTGAAATGGTGAGAATAAGGTGTAGACTAGTGTAGCTACCCAATACATATGAGCTCTATATGGAAAGGGTTTCTTACATTTGTCTAAACCTAGTTCTCGAACATCTAGGTTCTAACTTAGAGGCTAAGTCAAACCTTATTCCTATAGAACAACTTACTAAGTTTCTAAGGTTTAAAGTGAAAGGTGAGATTTATTTTTTTTATGTTTCATGGTGAGCAATTGTCAGGTGTAGCTACTGTTCATGCTCTGATACCAACTGTGATGTCTCTGGATTTTGGTTTCTCCAAACCCTATTGGGAATGAGATTTCAGAATCCGAAAACATCATCCAATCATATCAGAAAGCGATGCAGAAGCATAATACACGCATACATGAACATACAACTATAACATTCTCAACATTCAACATATTTATATTACAACATGAATTAAAATTGCAACTTACATTTACATAATTTGAAGAAAAGTTTACAAGTCTATGAACATGTATGCTAACAGGATCTTAACACAATAGGTACGACCTGGACAACTGCTCACTTCCCGTCTTTTATCCCAAGCTAGCTCTGAACCTAAAACATACGTGAAACAAAGAATCAACACACAAGGTGTTGTGCACGTAGGCAGAAAGATACATATATTTATGGCTTTCATAATAAAAAAAAAGATTTGCAGAAGGAAAGAAAATCATAGAAAACACTTCTTTATTAAGCGAAATACGCCAATTTAAGTCATTTTCCTAGATGAATTGCATTATCAAGGTGGACTAGTACCAAAACATAAATATTGGGCCCATCCCCGTGTACCAAGTACTCTAGCAAAACTCCCCGTACACCGTGTGCTCTAGGGAGGTGTACTAGCCAACATTAATGCATTCCCTCAAAAGGGGGATAATGAACACCTTAAATAACTACAAAACATCTACTCATAATTTATGTTTTCAAGTGACAAAACAACGAGTACTACACAGCAATACTACATCCAATATTTGCAAATAGAAGAGAGCATACATACATATCATGATTGCAAGCAAGAAAACCATAATCATATAATTAAATAAACCCACGTACCTGAATTTAGAGATTCCTATTTACATTCAGGATCATCTACATATCTGGTCATCACCTGATTAATAATAAATATTCATCATTAATATATGTACATCATATTCTTGGTAATTAGGTCCAATTTAGGGTTTTGGGCAAGTCTAGGTTCAAACTGGTCTAAACTTGTGTTTGATAGTTTTCTACTGGTCAGGATGTCATTTTAGAGGTATGGTTCAGATTTCATGATTTTTTGATGGTTGATCTATTTTCTAAAATTAAAACGAGGATAAGAGTCATTAATTAATCATTAATTATAAAAGACCTATTATTTTGTGATAATAATCAATCAGAGTCTATAAAATAGTTTCAATCATAATTAGTCTTCTAGAAGGATTTTATGAGATTTTATTTCAATTGGATATCATTTATTATAATTAATGAACACTAAAAGAAGAATCATCTAATAATTTCAAATTGTCTTAAAAAAAGTCTTCAAAAAAAATCTAATAATTTCAAAACCGTGAATATTACTACTTCAAATGTCTGATCTAGGTATTTTATAATAAAGTAAGCATTTTTATGATTCTACTGGTATTTTGTGGGAATTATTTGGCCAGGGGATCTATTTTCTTTGAATTTTACAAGATTACAATATTTTCTGTAAATTAAGATGGGATTTACCTACTTGGGATTTGTCTGGGCCGTTGATCTCATATCAGGGATCTCCTGGGTGCTCGCCACCTGGACATTTGAGTGAGGCGCGGTTCAACATCCCTAAACTGGCCAGTCCCCTTGGATTAGCGCCGACTGGGTTCGCATCGCGATTCCCCTCTCTACTACTCCGTCGCCTGACAAGGCATAGCACATCAGTCATAGCCACAAATCTCAGGAGGATCTGGCCTTGCTACCACCGTCATCTTCTGCAGATACTACATGGTTATCATTAATCTGGACTCAAGCAGCTTCTGTAGGGGCAAAGACCGTCGTCGACCAAACCATCAGCTTTCCAGTTGGGCGCCGCCGCAGGTATCATCTTCTGCAGGCTCTGTCTCTTGAGTGTGCAAGCGTCGTTGCACTGGAAGAACTCAAGTCGATGAGGCTCCATCGATCTTCATCCTCTGCTTACGCCTGAAGGTGGCGCCACAAGGACTCCTGACTTCTCCTCCTCAAAAGCTCAAACAGAGCTTCCAGCCAAGAACGCGGTATGGCGAGCCCTCCCTCAAGCTATAGGCTCCACAGATGAGGATGAGGTGCTCTCTGGATTCATCTCTGAACAGAGATCTATTTGGATGTTATTGGTGGTGAGTGATGGTGGAGCGCTCAACCATGCTCACCTTCTCCGGCGGCGACTGCTCCATGGCCTGACGCTGCGGCAGAGAAGCTCTGCCTCTCTATGACACATCAGCGCCGCCGTAAGGGTGGACTCTCAAAGACCGAAGGAACATCTGCATCCTTCCATTGAACCAGGCAGCATCTGCAGGTTGTGTGGATCAGAATCAAGCTCCTCGACATATGAACTCATACGCCCCAGCAAGATGATCATGGCAATCAACCGATGCCTTACCGATGAACTCGTCTGACCAAGATTTTATCTTTTTATCTAATACTCCTGTATTCTCTTCTATACCTTCGATCCCTTCTTCCTGATCCAATGTTCTATTGTTGTGTACGGCAGTGGGTGGAGAGGTGAGTGTAGAATGGGAGGTTGATCGTTCTTTGTATATCACCTCAAGTCCATTGCGATTGGTAGTTTTAATCTGAAGAGTGCGGCAGACTCTGCTCACCCAGCTAGCCTTCGAGATTCCTCACAGGCGACTAATTCCTCAAGAGTCCCGTTTGGAACCACATGCTCCTCGCATTTCAGAGCTGGGGGACAAAGGAGCCAAACCTCGATGCATAAAAGATCTAATGGACTATAGTCCTCATTCCCAATAATAATATCATCTACAATCTTATAAATTGAATAAAATTTTACTGGAATGTCCGTTGGAACTGGAACTTGAAACATATTTTCACCACGACCAAGTGAAGCTTTCTTCCAAGTTGAAGGCACAATTTCTACTATTCATGCTTTGTTATATCACTAGTGGATGTTTACCTACATATAAAACTAATTAGGTATGATAATCATTAATTCAATATTTGGTTACACTTTTTGGGTGAAGAGAGTCACTAATTGAACAACTAATTCCTCAGTTTGGTATCATTCATCCATGGAAGACTTGTGGTCTTAAGATACTATGTTTGGTATGAAAATCCAAAAATCTAGGTTATCATAGGTTGTGTCTTCCTCGTATGAGTGTTCTTTAGTTGCTAGTGTGGATGTTATCTTGATGGGGTTTACTCTCATACTCACCTTGGGTTGGTGCTTCTCAGGGACAAAAAGCTGGTCTGCTGAGTCAGAGCTCATGGAGATAATGTCTTCAGGCTTGAAGAAGAGGGAATACAACTCCACTGGGGTTTCATTGTTGAAGTCCATAACCCATTCCATTAGGGTTCGTTCAACTATTAGATGGAGGAATATGGTCCATTATCTTTTGAGTTTCATCTATGAGATCATCTTTGCTAATCCATGTTCAATGTAGATGTTGGATTTTCTATCGTAGTAGATGACTATGTCAAAACTTTTGTTCCCCATATTCACCTTGCTTATACACAGCAGAAGGTTGAACTGGTGATATTTCCACGCCCCAGGAAGCTGCACTATGAAATGGTTTGCATGGTCATCAAGTGGATAGTTCATGAAAGGGAAGCAAGTCGTCATATTTGTGTCTTTTGGGTAGAGGATGTTTGATCTATGAGTACTATTCAATGTGGTGTTTGTCTTTCTCTTATAGGCTTTGCTCAGGAGTAAAGGATTATTGTCTCTATTATGGAGATCTTTGATCTTATTTAGTGTGACACTAAGATGTCCTCTTGTTCTCATAGTGGGAGGCATAAGGTCAGTTGGTCTAGAAGCAAGCTTAGTGCCACACTAATATATTTGGAATCGCGCACAACCGAATTTGCCATAGTGATGTGTTAACTTCAATTTATTACAAAGGGAGAAGATGTTATAATGATGGTAGTAGGTGTTTGTATCTCCACTTATAGATGCAGATGTTGTAGTGTAGTAGTCAGGTGTGACAGTCGTACTGGTAGAGGTGATGTGGTACGGCAGAGCAGGGTGTCAAGGATGTTGTTTTAGATGTTGGGATAGTGGTGTAGGAAAATATCTATAGGTTCTTGCCTGAGATGTCACTAGTTGGTGTTTCTATGGTCTTAGGTGATGTTGTGGCAAAAAGTCCAAGCCTGTCAAGGGGGTGTCTTCGATGTGGTTGGAGAGCAGTAGTTGGGGTAGTAGCATGTGCTTGAGAGGGTAGTTCTGTAGCTATCTAGGTGATGTCTCTGGTCGAAGGAGCAGACGCAAGGTAGGAGATGTGTTGGGTGGATGGTGCTTTGAGAGAAGTTGGAGCTTTGTCTCACTAGAACAATGCCTCTCTATCTCCACAGATGTAGAAGAAGTCACTAATGAAGTTCTTGATCCATGTTTCTTCCATTATTGCATTTGATGTGGCAATATACTATGCCTCTGTTGTAGAATCAACCATTATCTCTTGCTTGGAACTCTTTTAACTTATAGTTCTATCATCTTGGTGAAACTGTGATGTCCCCAGATTTTCTAAAACTTAATCTGATGTGTGACGTCCAAATTGAAACCCTCACCTCAGCAAGAATCCCAACTTAAACATCCCACACTAGGCTAAGAAGAAGAAAATCAAGGGAGTCAGAAGGAAACTGTTATAACCCCGATTTTTTTGGGTTCAAGTGGTGAGAAATATAATTTCTCATATTAAAGATGTTTGAACAAATAATCATATATTTGGTTGAGAATAATTGGATTTCGTTTAAAATGGCCTTGTTGTTTGATTTGTGGGCTTTATTGGCTATTGGGCCCAATAAAAAGGAAAATAACAAAGGAAATTCAATTAGTAAATGGATAATTGAATTTTAAGAAAAGAAATATGTGGAAACCTCTAGAAGGCAAATCCAAAGAGGATTTCGTGCCTCTTGGGTTCCTTGGGTACCAAGGAGTCCAAGGTTGCAAAAAGAAAGCAATAGGAAAAGAAAAGATTAATTAAGTATTTCTTTATGAAGAAAGAAATTGGGAAATAATGATATAATGTGGAAAATGAATGAAAAGAGGCATAAATGAGATTTCTTGGGGAAATTTTGTATCCATGTGGTTGTTAATATTAAAAGGAATGCCAATGAGGAAAATAAAAGAGAAATAAAAAGAAATTCTCAAAAAGGAAAATTTAAATAAGAAATAAACAAGATAATGTGAAATAAGGCATAAAGATGCATATAGAAGGATAATAAATATCCTTGGAAAAGGATTTAGAAATAATGGAATATATTGGGATCCAAGGAGTCCCAATAAAGAGGAAAGAAAGAGAAAATACTAAAAAGGTAAAATAAGAGGATAATATAATGCATTATTAAGGAATTATGAGGTATTGTTAAAAAGAAAGTAATTTCTATTAAAGGAAATAGAAATTTCGTGGATAATGGATTAAAAGCTAAGAATAAAGACAATAATGAGAGGGATTTTCGAATTCCTAATATCCAAGCAATAGGAAATACCGAAGGAGAGAGAGAGAGAGAAGAATTGCTTCTCTTTGAAGGAAAACAATTCCTATTAGGAGAATGACTACGTTTCTTTAAGGAATGTCCTCCTAGGGCTTCGTTGACTTCCCCTATATAAGGGGTAAGACTTGGGGGCGAACCCAGAGGCTTTCCACACAGCTATATCACTCTTCTCCATCTTCTTCTTGAAAACCCTAGCCTTGAGAATAAGGTTCCATCCTTGGAGCAACGAGGGGTGTTTATGGTTTGGTTTGAAGCAGGGAGTATCCACAACCACCCCCAGGAGGTCGGCCATCCATTCCCATCCTCCTACCACCCACGAATCGCCTGCAGCAGTAGCCGCACGGCTGCAGTGCAGTAGCTGGTTGCGGCTCTTCCCCAGCCCAAACCAGCCGCACTAGGCGTGATCCATCCGGTGCCCCAAGGGCGACTGAGGGCAGTGGAGCCAACGGAGGAGTCGGTGGCAGCCATCGCAGACCATGGAGAGGGAGAGAGCCCGCGCACGGGCTGCGGTAGGATGCCTAGGGCGTCTGCGTTGCGGCTGCTGGAGGAAGAAGGCGACCAAGTTAGGTTTGGACGGATTTGCCCTCCACGGGCCAAAGGAGCCAAACCTTAAGTCGAGGGTAAAGTGGTAATTCAATTATAAAATCAAAGCTGGGCGATGTTGCATGGGGCGTGTAACATCCCTGACCTGGGTTATGAACTAACCCTAGGTGTTTTGCCTAAATGTGTAATAAAATCCTTGTGATTATCTTTTGGCATGTAATTAAGTTCCTAAGGAACATATATTCCTTTTTCTGTCCCTTTTGAATAATGTTGTAATATTGTTTTGTAATACAGGGACCTTATACAAATTACCCAGTTAAGGGGTTAACTTGCAAAATTGCACATGTTAAGATGTTCCTTTGATGATGAGACATCATATGAGTGAATATGATGAGGAATGATGAATTTTCCCCAAGCTTGAGCATCAAGATGCAGCTTGTGGAATGATCCTTGTGCTTAAAAACCCTAAATTGGAGTAAAGTGCAATTTACCCAATTCAAGGGGGTGCAACTTGTAAAATACATCATCTAGAACATCTCTTATGACTCTTGTCATCATTTAGAGTAGAAATGATGAAAGGGACACATCAATGAATAAACAGATAAGAAAAATGATCTTGTGCATAAAATTCACCATGTATGTGTAAGAGGACCTTCATGTGTATACCCTAGTTGAAGGTTGATTTTTTTTTCTACCCTTAGATCTTGAATATGGATGAACTTTGCTTAAGTTTAGATGGCTTGGACGTGCCTTAGAAATAAGGAGGGACTTAGATGAGAATCCCATGCTTTAGAGGTCCTTATGGTGCAAAATGGCCTTAAGGTATATAAATCTTTTCCTAGTAAACCAAGTAAACGATTCCTCATTCTCTTCACTTCTCATCTTTCTCAACCGACCAAGGCAAAGCTCTGGAGCTCAAGGGGACGACCAACCTGTTCTAGGTAAGAGAACACCACCTTCTAGCTTGGATTCATGGAGGAAATCGTATTACAAGGTTGAATTGCTAGTTTTCTTACTTAGCTTTCTTGTTCTAGCCATCTTTTCCCAACCTTTCCTTGGAGAAAAACCCTTGGCCGACCTGTGGATCTCAAGACACCATTAAAGACTTGAAGCTTGGAAGCTTGGAGCTCAAGGAACGACCTTAAGGCGGGTTTTATAATTCTAAACCTTTTGCTTTGTTATGCATACTTTTATTCGTGCAAATAATAGTTAGTTCTTCTTCTTCCCCATCCTTCTTTGCACCCTTGCAAGCTTTTTCGTGAAGAACAGACCTTGGTTTCAAGGTTGAAGACAAGGGGCGTTAATACCTATGTTGGTCCTTATCCAACTTTACTAAACAATCTTGGACCAATAGGTCAAACGATCTCACACTCGTTTCAATCCAAACGGGTTCAATAGGTCGGTTTGGCCAAATAGGTTCCAACCCGTTTGAGGGCGTTGACCAAGCGTTGACCGTTTGGGATTTTCTGTTCACAATTATGTAGGCTGACATGTATTTTACTACGCGCTAAAATGCAAGTATACGCGTCGAGTAGTACAGGCCTTGTGAGGCCCGAGTCGAACACAGGGATACGTTGAATTATTGGAGACTCCTACTAACTATTCGCGATCAGCTAAACCGGATAAAAAAATAAGGTTTGATTGTCGAAATTAAAATAAAATAAGAATAAAACAAAACAAACAATCGATCAAAGGTTAATTTAATCAATTCAAAAGGGTATCTTTAGGATTGCGGTTTCACCGCAGGATATCATTGTATTAGGTTTCATATAATTCCTCAATCTTCTCTCTCCATCTGGATAGTGGCCTGAAAACAGAATTACCCACTGTCGTGGTGTAATTCACTACTTAGGTTTAGGTTGATTCCACCGTCGTAGTAATCCATCCCCTAAACTAAGTGCATTACGAACGATCTCTCAGTTTCCACCATTAATTTTACACCTCCTTTGTCAAGGGATTTATCGATTAATGTAGGTTTCGTCTCTTTTCAACCGTTAATCCTTCTGTCGAAGTGATTAAGGGCATTAGGTTATTATTATGGTGATCAAGCATAATAATATATGGAGAAAACGAAATCATACCACGGATTTAAGAGAGAAAATATGAATTATTACTATAAAACTGTCATACAATGCATTCTCGGGCTACTCCCGGTCCTAAAGATGGAGGGGATTAGCCCCGCATGTTCATCTTGCACAAATACATGGTAGAAATAGGGGAAATCATATGAAAAACGTGAATTGAATGGGAAAACCCCTGAACGGAGGAGAACCGGTTGATCCCTTGCGTAGAACACGAGCTTTCCCGCCTCTCGGTGGTGAAATCCGTCTTCGGCAGCGTCCGAATCGACAGGTATGAACTTCTGGCCTCCGTTCTCCTTTCTTTCCTTCCTCGGCACTTGTGCAATGGCAAATTAGATGATCCTCTCCCCTGGGCGGCCGTCATTAGGTATAAGTCCCTAATTAGGTCGTCAATTAACTCCAGCCGTCCGATTGAGATCAAACTAAATCCAACGCATATCTGCCGGTGTCGATACCATCGACGCGGGTCGATGGTATCGACCTTAGGGTGGTAGCGACAGCCTTCTTGTCTTTTCGTCCGAGTGCCTGTAGCCATCTCGATACCATCGACTTGGGTCGATGGTATCAACCTCTCTGTAGCGTCGGTTTTTGTCGTTTAGCGACGCCATAGCCTCCATGCGTCGATGGTATCGACTTGGGGTCGATACTATCGACAGCTCCCTCACCAGCAACCTGAAGGGGTCTCGATACCATCGACTTGGGTGTCGATGGTATCGACTCTTTGCTGCTCCTTTCGGCTGGCAACCTGTGGCCTTGTCGATGGTATCGACTTCCGTCGATGGTATCGACGGAAGCAGATACTTGTTTTTCCTGTAATTCAAAGACAAGATCAAATAAATCCACACAATTAATAATAATGTGATAATGAATGCTCAAAATGATAAAACTAAGGGGATTTGACATAAAATGATGGCAAAGACCAAAATGGATGAATTATGCAATATTAACCATAAAAATGACTAATAAAAGCACAAAATACATATCAAAAAGGTCTATAAATGCGACTCAAAATCATCGCATCAAACTCCCCTAAGCTTGAACATTGCTCGGCCTCGAGCAACTAATCCTTAGAATAGAATTGCAAATGTCAACTGAAAAACAACACACCAACCCAACATCCCATGTGACTCCCACTGAACGTTCTCAAACCGGCCTTCTCTAACCAAAGAACAGTAATTACCCTAAAGGCGACAGTAATCATCAATAAAAGAAATTAACCTCCAAACTGATGAACACTATCACATAAGGCAGTTCGCATAATAAAATTCGCCGATTTCAGCATTGGTGCATCTTGTGATCGCCTATACTACGTTGCTCGCCCTAACTACCATCTACATGGAAGCAGTTCTCCTGATAATCATTAGTGAGGAGAATTTCATGGTGGCCTACCAATCCGAGCAACGGGTGGATGAAAATGGGTGGCTCATGGAAGAACTTGGAAGTATTGTACAGTTTCAACATGCATAATACAAAAATGTCCTAAATGATGCCAATGCACATTAAAAATGCCCTAATGCCTGAAATTAGGTGAAATGATGCATGCACTAACCTTCCACCTCAAAATGAGATGGATATCTAGTCAAACTACATCATGTACTCAATTATCCTGTAATGTGAGTGATATCATGTTCCTTTCTCCTTCTTATTTCACTTCCTTCTAAATTCTCTCTTTTTTTTCTTTTATGTATTGCAGATTTTCAGAATTTTTTTCTTTAGCCCACATATCCATAATTGCTTAAAGATAAATTTATTGGGATATTTTCTTCATGCTCAGAAATTTTTTAATATTTAGAAGGTATGGAACAGTTTAATTCACCATTGGGGAAAAATTGAGACACATGATGTGCTGTATGCATGAAAATCATGAGTGCAACTACATGGCATGCACCTAAAGGTAATGTGCATGAATCCCTATATTTTGTTCTTTTTTTTTTCTCTTTTTATGCAAAAATATGGAAAATATCAATGCAAGTCCTATCTACATGCTATGCACACAAGAAGGAATTAAAACTGCACTTTACTTCCAATTCTTAGGTGGATTATGGAAAAATGAAGTGGAATGATCACAAGATTAGATGACTGAACCTTAGAAAGATATTATGTGTCCCTCCTTACTGACCTGTGTAGTAGTTTAGAGGGTTCTCTCTCTTACATCCAATTAAGGTCTCATTACCATTTGGTTAGGTTAGGCTCAAACAACCATTACTGTCCACTTTTCATGAATCATTAGGAGTACAGATGTGAAATGTTGTTTTAAATTTGACATAATCAATCATTTTCGTAGGATGTGTTCCCCAAGGTCAACCAAAGCAAGCTATCCAAGACACAAAATTTTTTAAATTTTCCTTAAATTTCCCATGAACTAACATCAAGATGACACACGTTTACGACATCCACAGTTACACTAGATAGCACGTGGATCCTACAAAAACTAAAGATGCAAGAGACAAATAACAATGCTAAAAACTAAAATAATAAAAGATAGAGCTGTTCCAACTACCCCCCTAAGCTTGAAACTGACTATGGCCTCATAGTCAAAAACAAACTTAAGATTGGAACAGAGATACCCGATCACTCTTGTGGAGGTGGAGGTGGCTGCGGAGAAGTGGGGTCCCAAGACGGGAACTGCCCTTAGAAGTTCGGCTCATACGGGGGCATTGGTGGAGGCTGTGGATACCCACCAAAATAGCCCTGACTCCAGTAGTTGTCGTAGAATGGCTGCTGCTACAGCTCCATCCTATGCAGCCGATCATGGATGCTCTCTTGATTGGCGAAGAGAAGGCGCTCATTCTCGAAGATCGCCTGTTGGTTTACGAAAAGCCGGTTGGTGGTGTCTTGGATACCGACATATGCAGCGGTGTGGCTGTGCTGCGTCTGCTGAATGTCTTGGAGCATGCTGTACATGCCCTGCATAGAATAAACATCCTCGCTCTGCTGCGAGGGCTGCGGCGGTGAAGATGGAGGCTGTGATGATGATGATGCACCTGGATGCATCCGAGGACGCTTCTGGGGTGCTACTCATGCGCGAAGAGGTGTAAAGGACTCTTCTTCCTCCTCGGCCTCGTCGTCCTGTCCGTCGTCGCCGCCGTTATCGCCGCCTTCTTCCTCATCGGAGTCGATGGCTATGATTGGCCATCTGAAATGCTGTGCGCCCTCGATGTTGAAGACGGGATCCGGTAGTGTGCACTCCTGATACGCTTGATTCACGTGGCAATGTGAAAATGCCGCGCCATCCCGGAGAAGAATTAAGTTGGCCCAGTGAAGATGTTGCAAGTTGACCTTGCTTCTTGTAGAAAGAGGAGTGAGGGATTGGAAATTCAGTCCCAAGTACGACGCCAGTTTGGTGATGAGCCCACCGAAGTGAATCGGCGCTTTCCTCGTACTCCTCTTCACGTCCATCACATGCTGCAAAAAGAATGCACCCCAATTGCATTCTTGTCTCTTCAGAAGCTTGTATAGAAAGAAGAGACCGGAGCCTTGAAATTTGCTAAGGGCCAGATCACCCCGCGCAAACACAGTAGAACTCAACATCCGATGCAAGACTCGGACGAAGAGGTGCTCGAAGTCGGCTACCGCAGCGTTGTGGTAGCTAATCGACCTCCCTTGTGGCACCGTTACCAACTCGGAGAAGATCATGTCGTAATCGGTGCGGTGGTCCGGCCTCCGGTGGTCATACTGGGAATGATTCCAGTTGAAAATTTTGTTGAACTGCCGTAGCGTGAGGACGTAGTCATGGTTGTATAGCCGGAAAGATACCCGGCCCTGGATCCACTCTCGATCGGTAGCATTGATGTCATTGGGATAGATGCAAACGTCCAACGACACCATGAACTCGGCTACCAGCTCTTTGTATGTCGGCCAGTCACTAAAGAACGGCTGGCCATCTTGATGAAACTCCAGTTCGCCAGGCCTTATGCGAGTGTGACGGGCCTGTCCGTTAAGAACATAGGCCAAGTTGGCCTCGAATCCCAGATCGCGCACCATCTCCCGGTCCACATACCGGGTGGGCTCAATCTTCCTCCTCATTATCTCCTCGTAGATTTTTCGAATCTCCGGGGAAGGATGGATGAGTCGGGGATGAGCAACTGATGCCGTTGGTGGTGGAATGAAGTCCGTCGGAGTTGCATGTGAAGACGACTCTCCGGCGGTATGCACCATGGTGGCGACGAGAAAGGGATTGAAGAAGAAGAGCTCGGGGAAGATGGAGAATCGACTCTCCGCTCGGTGAAGATCTTTGCTCGGTGTTGCTGCTCTTCGATCTTGGATGGCTCGGGGGAGTGCTCGGCGCGAAGGAGGAAGATCACTCTGAAGGTGTGACGTCAAATGACGTAATGACTCTCTTTATATAGACTTGGCCGGCGCTACTGTTGACCCGTCGATACCATCGACGCGGGTCGATGGTATCGACACGTCTCGATGCTATCCGCCCCCCTCGCGAGTATTGACGGCTGACGATTGCTGGATCGTGAAACCCGGATTGCTGACTTGTCGATACCATCAACGCGGGTCGATGGTATCGACACAGCACCCGGCTCGATGACGTGGACTTCGCGATTGCCGTCGATGTCTTTGCGCGGATCGGTGACATGGATGGTCGATACCATCGACTGGAGTCAATGGTATTGACTTGGCTTCATTGCGACACCGCCACTTTTTCACTTCAACCTGTGACCATGTCGATACCATCGACGAGGCCGTCGATGGTATCGAGTTGACTGAGACAAATCGCTCTGAACTTCTCCAGAGATCTCGATGGTATCGACGGATGGGTCGATACTATCGACTGTTGTTGGATGACCTGCTTGTAGGTGGGTCGATACCATCGACGTGACCGTCGATAGTATCGACTCAGAACGAGCCTTGCAGTTGTCAACCTGAACCTATGTCGATACCATCGACCAGTGTGTCGATGGTATCGACTCTGCCTCAGCCTGCACAATGAACAAACGGATCAAGGTATCTTCTTTACACTAAAATTTTAACGAAATTAAAGCAACCTATGATTATAAATAAACTATCCTAATGTACCGATGGTTGGGTTGCCTCCCAATAAGCGCCCTTATTTAACGTCTTAGGCTAGACGGCTTCCGAGCGTCTCATTCGTCCACAAGTGTAATGAGTTTGACCTCATTCACTTTTCTCTTGTAATTCTCACCAAAATACAGCTTTAACCTCTGTCCATTCACCAGGAACATGGCATCTCCATCACGCACCAGAATCGCACCGTGCGGTTTTACCTCTTCCACCACGAACGGTCCACTCCACCGGGATTTCAGCTTCCCGGGATGCAACTTGAGTCGGGAGTTAAACAACAGAACACTATCTCCCTTCTTGAACGTGCACGGCTCGATATGGCGATCGTGGATCAGTTTTGTGTGCTCTTTATATATTCGGGCATTCTCATATGCCGTCATGCGCAACTCGTCCAGCTCATTCAACTCAAACATCCTCTTTCTCCCAGCTTCATCATAACTCAAATTTAGCCTTCTAAGCGCCCAATGGGCCTTGTGCTCCAATTCCACCGGAAGGTGACAAGCCTGGCCATACGCCAACCTAAAAGGCGTAGTGCCTATAGGTGTTTTGTAAGCCGTTCTATATGCCCAAAGTGCATCCAGTAGTAGGGCACTCCAATTCTTCCTTGTGGATGCCACTGTTCTCTCTAGAATCTTCTTGATTTCACGGTTTGAGACCTCCACTTGGCCTTGAGTCTGTGGATGATATGGGGTGCCAACGTTGTGCTTGACCCCATATTTCTTCAATAGTGTTGAGAATTTCTGATTCCGGAAGTGTGTACCCCCATCGCTTATTATCATTCGGGGTATCCCAAACCTGCAGAAAATATTTTCCTTCACAAACCTGCACACTACAGTAGAATCATTAGTCCTTGTGGGGATTGCTTCCACCCACTTCGACACATAGTCAACAGCTAGAAAAATATACAAATTGGAATTCGAGGACACAAAGGGTCCCATGAAGTCTATTCCCCACAAATCAAATACTTCGACTTCCTGAAACACATTCAGGGGCATCTCTTGTCGCTTTGAAATATTACCTGCTCGCTGACACGGGTCACATTGCCTTACGAAATCGTAGGCATCCAGGAACAAAGTTGGCCAATAAAGGCCTCTTTCCAACACCTTAGCTGCTGTTCGCGAACTGGCATGGTGTCCTCCCGTAGGTGATGAATGGAAATGGTGGAGAACACTCTCGTACTCCACCTCAGGCACACACCTGCGTAAGATACCGTCCCTGCATTGCTTCAAAAGAATTGGATCATCCCAAAAGTAGTATCTTAAAGAATGAAAGAATCTCTTTTTCTCTTGATATGACCAGTCTTCCGGGATGATCCCACAAGCCAAATAATTAACAATTTCAGCAAACCACGGTTCTTTAGAATTAATTTTCAAAAGCTGTTCATCGGGAAACGTCTCGGTTATGGGTATGTGCAAATCTTTTTCATTCACCCTTTCTAACCTAGACAAATGATCAGCCACTACATTCTCAATTCCAGACTTATCCTTAATTTCAATGTCAAATTCTTGTAAGAGCAAAATCCACCTAATGAGTCTAGGCTTTGCGTCCTTTTTCTCCATCAAGTATTTTATCGCAGCATGGTCGGTCCATACAACTATTTTAGATCCAACTAAATACTGCCGAAATTTTTCAAAAGCAAACACGACGGCAAGTAATTCTTTTTCAGTAGTTGTATAGTTCAACTGAGCATCATTCAGAGTTTTGGAAGCATAGAAAATCACAGCGGGCTTATTATCTACCCTTTGCCCCAAAACGGCTCCTACTGCAAAATCTGAAGCGTCACACATCAATTCGAACGGTTTTGTCCAATCCGGCGTTTGAACAACCGGGGCCGAAATCAAATTTTCTTTCAAAACTTCGAATGCGTGAAGACACTTATCGTTGAAATCAAAAACCTCATCTTTCTCCAATAGTTCGGATAAAGGTTTTGCAATTTTAGAAAAATCCTTAATGAATCGCCGATAGAACCCGGCGTGTCCCAAAAAGCTTCTCACCCCTTTTACAGAATTTGGTGGAGGTAGCTTGGAAATCACCTCAATTTTCACAGGGTCTACCTCAAGACCTTTGCTAGACACCTTGTGTCCTAGCACTATTCCCTCTGTCACCATCATGTGACATTTCTCCCAATTGAGGACCAAGTGTGTGTCCTCACAACGCTGCATCACTTTGTCTAAGTTATATAAACATTCATCAAATGACGCACCATAAACCGAGAAGTCGTCCATGAAAACCTCAAGACAATGCTCTACCATGTCAGAGAATATGGCGAGCATGCAGCGTTGAAATGTCGCCGGTGCATTACATAAACCAAACGGCATTCGTCGGTAAGCAAAAGTCCCATAGGGACAGGTGAACGTAGACTTCTCTTGATCTAAAGGATCAATCGAAATATGGTTATACCCCGAATACCCATCCAGAAAACAAAAATGCGACCGACCGGCAAGACGTTCTAAAATTTGATCAATAAATGGTAAGGGAAAATGATCCTTAAGAGTGGCGGCATTCAGACGACGGTAGTCAATACAAACTCGCCACCCGGTTACCAATCGGGTGGTGACAGGTTCATTCAACAAATTTTTTGTGACAGTAATTCCCCCCTTCTTAGGGACTACCTGTGTGGGACTCACCCACGTCGAGTCTGATATGGCATATATAATCCCTGCCGCAAGAAGTTTGATGACCTCCTTCTTCACAACCTCCATCATGCTCGGATTCAAATGTCTTTGAGGCTGAATAACTGGCTTGGCTCCCTCCTCAAGCCGAATCTTATGCTGGCAAAGAGTAGGGGAGATCCCCTTAATGTCTGCAACAGACCACCCAAAAGCTCCACGGTGGTTCTTGAGCACTATTAGCAATTGCTCCTCCTCATCCGCACTCAAGTAAGCAGATACGATCACTGGTAACTTGTCCTTCTCAGCTAGAAAGATGTACTTGAGATGCGGGGGCAGCGGCTTCAATTCTAAATCTGGCGGGCTGATAAGAGATGAATGCAACGGTGGGGGAAGTGCACCTAAATCTTCATAGTGCCTCGCATAGAAGCATGGAAGCATCTGAAGCATTTTAGCGCACTCCTTGAGTGATTTAATCCGCATCCAATCATAGGTAACATTCAACATACAAGCCTCTAACGGCAATCCCGGATATGCATCAACAATCGAAATAGCAATTGCATCATCCTCCCATGAAGGCGGAATGTCCTCATTCTCATCATTCGGAAATCCAACCGCTTTGCATAAAGAAACAACCTTAGTTTGCTCCATGATATCCACAGCTAAGTTTCCATTATCCATCTTGCTCATCACATGAGCCATGTCCAAAAATGGTTTCCCAAGGCAGAGTGAGATGTTGTGATCCATGTGTTTCACCATATTACATTGTTCTTTTGCTTTAGAAG